>JAUPFT010000009.1:53767422-53869922 GCA_036936625.1 Parnassius smintheus behrii
GGACTTAATAGACACCCACAACATTTATATTCATTTATGTATCAAAATGCAGATGCATTTCGATCCAGAATTAGACACAGTGTTTCAACTATAGTAACACGCACGCTAGAATTCTGTGAGAGCATGGTCCTTCCCCGGTAGAGCTGACCCCGTCGTGCTACAATCATAATATAGCTGCAGCTGGGTTCCAACGCGTATAGAGATTATTAACTTTTTTGTCACTTTATTAAGTTTTTTCTCATATTTGAACTTAGTTTCTTAATTTCAAAATGTTATGACCAGATTTAAGAAAGTAATTATTGTGTGGTTTGGGCACGTAGAAATAATAAATGAGAATTATAGTGCAGATGAGAGTTGGCAAGGGATGCTTTTGATAGATTTTTATCAAACAAATTGTCGACGTATTGAATGTTGGGCAAATTAAAAGTATCCTTAATCGACGGTATGTGTATGCGTAGGTATATAGATGTAAAGGACGTTAGAGAGGTGTGTCAAGATCGTGCCAATTTATTAGTCCGTAGTCTACGTACCGTCTTAGCGACAGACGATAAAGTAAAATCATAGTGTATCTATCATTAATTTTTGTATTTTAAACACCTAAAATGACTAATGTACTTATTTAACCCGCCATACGTATCCATATTGTGATCTTAACGTAAAATCAACAGAGCTTTGAAATCTAAATTATATGTTACCCTAAAAGCACTTTAATGACGCTGTAAAAATGAAAGATTGCGTGGTAAATATAGTTTTCAAGCTAAACTAGTGCTGATACCTTGAAAGTTTTTACAAAAAATTCCAACAAAAGTAGCAAATTCACTGTAATTTATGGTAATCAAAGTATGTAGGTTATATTTTAGTCCACTTCTAAAATTTTGTAAATTTACCTATACGTTTGTTATGCGATAGCTTAATTTAAATAATTCTCTTTTTTGTTAAGTAATATTAATATTAGTAGTAACATCTAGTGTCGATGTTAGAATATCCACTATCCAGTATCATCCCGTGGGTGTCGTAAGAGGTAGCAGAGGAAAATAAACTAGTAGATGCTAGTAAATGATAGTAAAACTAAAGCTAAATAAAAACTGAGGTTGCCAACCCGTTTGCCAAAACATATCCATATCCCTATGAGCCAATCTATGGGAAAGGCCTATGTTGAGCAGTAGGTTTGGTTGTAACGGTAACTTGAGGAGTGTTACCATCATAAATCTTGAGGAGTGCAACCATTGACAAACACAGATCATAGATTAATCGCGCTCTATAATCTGTCAAAACAAACACTGGATGATGCAACAATTAGGGTTTTATCCAAAGGCCTGAACTTTGCAATTACACCTCGCAAATTACCGTACGAAGAAATTATCTTTATTGTCGAGGACTGTTTATTTAAAAACAATATGCGAAAAGAAGATTTGGAGGCGATACGTCAAGACATTTCGTCTATGTTACGTCGATGTTCAGTGCCTAAACCGAATCTTCCCAAAGACGAATTTATAGCGTTAAAGAACCTACGCAATAAACCAGAACTGACGATTCTCCGCGCAGATAAGAGAAACGCCACGGTAGTCATGGATACGTCAGATTATAATTCTAAAATACAAGAACTTTGGTCGGATGTAAGTACTTATAAAAAGGTTAAAAACGACCCAACAAATAGCACACAAAAACAACTAGTGATCTTATAAAAAAACACTCCGAAAAATTAAATCTGGACGTAAAATGGATAATACCTACGTGCGCCAAATCACCAAAATTGTATGGGTTACCAAAAATACACAAGCCCAATGCTTCATTACATCCCATAGTGAGCCAAATCGATTTACCAACTTACAGATTGGCTCAACACTTAGCGAAAATACTCTCACCGCTCAGGGGACATACAAGAGCACAAATAAAGGATTCGTACCATTTTGTCAGCGAGATTAAAGACCTACATCTGGCAGACAATGAAACTATGGTCAGTTTTGATGTGCAGTCATTGTTTACATGCTTACCTGTTGAAGACTGCATCTCAATTGTAACTAGAAGGCTGGAAGAAAACAACATGCCCGTAGAATATGCAGTATTACTCAGACACTGCCTTACATCTGGCTACCTATTGTGGAAGGAGGAGTTCTACAAGCAAGTAGATGGTGTGGCGATGGGCTCACCTGTATCTCCCATTGTCGCCGATATATTCATGGAAGACTTTGAGGAGAAAGCCCTGCTTAGTTCTCCCATAAATCCAAGATTCTACAAGCGGTACGTAGACGACACTTTCACAATTCTACCCTTAGATAAAGTAACTGCATTTTTAGACCATCTTAACTCTATAAATTCTAAAATTCAGTTCACAATGGAGTTAGAGGCAAACAATTCCTTAGCTTTTCTAGATGTGTTAGTAATTCGGAATCCTGATAACACCTTGAGCCATCCTGTGTATAGAAAAAAGACCCATACAGATAGATATTTAAACGGTGATTCTCACCACCATCCTTCACAGTTAGCTACCGTGGGTAAATCTTTGTTTCAGAGAGCACGAGGGATTTGTGACAGTAAACACCTGGCTGCAGAGCTCCACCATTTTAAACAAGTTTTGCATGACAACAAGCTTCGATTCCCGCGCCTACGTCACAGTGAATGAGTGAAGCCGGCCACAGTCTAGCGTGTACCTGCTGTACTGCCATATGTTAGAGGAGTCACTGACAAGATTGGCTACATCTTGAAGCGCGCTTCCATCAAAACATGCTTCAAGCCGCTGAAGAAGATTGGTCAGTTTTTACCATCAGTCAAGTGTAAAGTCCCTCTGCAATATGCAGGACTGTACAAGCTTGATTGTGAATGTGGTCTCTCCTACATAGGACAAACTAAAAGATCAATAAAAACCCGCGTTAAAGAACATATAGCTGATGTGAAGAATCGACGCTCCGGGAAGTCTGCAGTCTGTGAACACGTACAGGATCGCCCCCGTCACTACATCAGATTTGATAGACCGCAAATCCTCGCTAAAGAACACCGATTCCTTCCAAGAATGATTCGCGAGGCTATTGAAATCAAAAAACATCCTAATTTCAATAGAGAAGATGGCTGGGTGCTACCATCTGCTTGGGATCCTATAATAAATAAAATTAAATCCCAACCAAGATACCATAAGTTCATACTGCATAGATCGGAACAAAAGTTAAATTTTAATCTATGGTAACCGCGGTTAACTATGACATATGGACGTTGAACATCTCAGTCCACCCGTGACCATGAGTGCTGTAAAGCGTTCGAAACGTTGGGTATTAAAAAGTTAAATATACGCGATAAATTCCGTAAAAACTAGTATTATTTCAAAGCTCATAGATATCTTGATCTTTCCTCGATTATGAATCAAAATGTAAATACGTTGTCATCCATGAGGACCAAGATGGAATGCCTTGTTTGCATTAAAAAGAGTTCAGGTTCTCTACACTCGCCACACGAAACACAACAGCAATGAACTACTATTTAGGCTGATATTCTGTGAGAGCATGGTGTTTTCCCGGTTGAGCCTTATAGCTCAACTCAAAAGGTTTTAAAACTTTACCTTTAAATAAAGCGTAAATGCCATTTAAAAAAAAACTTAAAAGAATTTCACATTCTGAATTCTGCGCTCTTACAACAACCCTAAGCACCGATTTCTGAATTTAAAATATTCGAATTATTGTTAGTTCTTCGAAGTCTGCTTTTACTTTTTAATTTATTTAAGTGGCATTCAACATTACTACTTGTCACAGTGGCCAGACTCAAAGCAGACTAGCTATTTGCGCAAAACAGGATTATAGTGCCCAAGTGATGCGCAAGAATAAGTGCACTCAATTCTATCACGGAACGGTAATCTGATACGAACGGAGATAGATCAGACGCAGGAGAATCTTCTTTACATGCTTTTCAAATCACGAGGGTGAAAAACCGCCAATTTCCTGACTCCGGGCTGCTACTGAAAATTTCTTGGCAGATAAACTCAAAACCTGGGTTTGGCTCGACCTGTAATTTAAAACCATAGCGCATTTAAAAATTAGCTTATATGACTACTCAAAAAACAAGGCCGTCAATTCAATTTTTTATAGAAGAGGGGGCAAACGAGCATGCGGGTCACCTGATGGTAAGTGACTACCGACGCCCATGAACAACCGCAACACCACGGGAATTGCAGGTGCGCTGCCGGCCTTTTAAAATGGAGTAAGCTCTTTTCCATCTTATTCCTGCTCATATGCAAAATAAGCGCTTAGACATGGGGTTGCGAAAAATGACCAATCGAAAACTAACTATTATGGTTGTAGCACGAATGGGTCGGTTCGATCGGGGAAGGACCTCGCTCTCATAAGAATAACAGCGTGAAATAGCAGTTTAATGCTACTGTGTTTCCTATGGTGAGTGTACCATGTTAATCTTCGGGGGTGACAATGAATCTGAATTTTGATTCTTAATTGAGGATTGATGTAGATATCTTTGGGCTACAGCATCCACTTACTATAAGGAAGATTAAAAAAAAGTAATGTTTCCTCGCAATGTTTTTGTTTACCACCAATCACGAAATGATAATCAAAATTTTAATAAAGAGACAACAGATTTAATGATGCGCTAACTCCAATTGTTCGTATTCTGGAAACAATAATTATTTTTCATTTATATTTAAATCTTCTACTGTTCTCGAAATATTTATATTATGAATGCTATTATATACGGTTTGACGTGTGTTGTTGGCCATCACGCTATCTAGGCCGGTGGGGGTTGTAAGAGGTGGCTAAGGAAAATGCCAGATTAATCTTATGACTTCCAATAGATAGCCATGTAGGAATGTCATTTTTTATCGTAAAATACCCAGACAAGCGACAGGCACAGCATTAACTTTGTGAGATCACCTAACAGCCAACAAAAATACCTCAAAAAAAGTAATCAGAACTCAAACCTGGCAACTATTTCAAAACTAAAAAAATAAAAAAAACATCAAAAATACCTATATCCATAAAAGTAGAACTGAAAGAAGCAAAGTTGTCCACAAAAGGCATGTCCGGCTGCATCCAATTACTGCCTACGCCCTTCTTACGCCTTTCCGCGTAATCGTATTACAATCATAAAACTTCAGCCTAAATAGAAGTAAAACTATAAATCAGTTTCGATATGAAGATATTACGAAGCCCTCCTGACATTTCTAATAACAATTTCTTGGTAAATTCTCAGAGGAATAAATCCCTCTAGATATAGAATTCATAAATATTGAGCGTTATTGTTCAATACTTTGAAGTGATAATAAAAGTACTGTTATTGCTGTGATACGTCTATGCCTACGCTATATTGGTCTTTACGGTTTACGTGTCAAGGGAAAACGTTGTGAGATTTTTATTTCAATGTTCAACGCGGGGCTCGTAAATATCTGAATTTTATTTTAGAGGTGATCGTTCATTACAGATCGTAAACGTATATTTATTTTCATGGCTAAGCAAATAATAATTTCAAGTTATGTTGTTTTAAATTTCATACGTTGTAGAGCCATGCAGCAGCTATATTATGATTGAAACACGAAAGGGTCAACTCTACCGGGGAAGGAACACGCTTTCACAAAATATCAGCGTAACGTAACACGCGTTCGCCAGCTTACTCCCCCAGTCAAGCGTGGCTTAAGCAGTTTTACTTAAAAAAAATTATCACGGATTTTTCCTCATTGGACAAAAACTACAACTTAAACATATTACATAAACACTCACGCCTGTCACCCAGAGGCGTAGGCAGAGACTACGGAATTCCATTTGGCACGATCCTGACATACCTCTTTCGCCTCCTTTACATCCATATATCTACGCATACATGCTCGTCGGTTAAGGGTACTTCTAACGTGGCCCATTTTCAAAATATCGCCAATTGGATTGATAAACTTTTTTCTAGAGCGTCCCTTCCCGACTCTGCCGTTCACATCTGCCATACAAATTTGCTTTGTCACTCTTTCCTCACTCATTCTTTCTACATTACCAAACCACCAAAGCATTCCTTTTTTAATCCTGGTCACAACATCATCTTGCACACCACATTTATCTCTTATCACGCAAATTTCTCACCCTGTCATTCAGATTCAACTCTAGCATACTCCTTAAAGATCGCATTTCTACAGCATTTATTCTACTATCATGCTTCTTCTGCAATACCCAGCTTTCACTACTATACATTAAAGTAGGGACTAACACAGCATTATGAATTACCGTACGTGCCTTTTTTGACACATTCTGATTCTTCATAATAGAGTGTAGTGCCCCATTCACTCTATTCCCTGCAACTTAAAATTATAGCTACTACACTACAACCTACAATTATAGCTACTACACTACAACTTAAAATTATAGCAACTGCGGTTGTTGACCCGCCTGCCAAGGGTAAAAATGTGGCAAAATCCTTAATATGAGGCAATCAATAAAAGAGACCTGTGTTCTGCAGTGCACTTTCGTATACTGTATGTTTTAGTGTCTGGCTGGATTGATGAATCTGATCTACTCTCTTATTATTAATAAAGTAAACAGTTCACTTAGTTTATGTTATAATTGTTTTTGAATAACTTGATATTTTTATAACAAAATTTTGTAAAATATGTACTAATATTTAAAAAATGGCTGTCCAAGTGATATTTAAATATTCCTGTTTTCATGGAGTTATAGTTATTATTAAATACCATTTAGTATTTTCTTGTGCTAAAATTTTGTGTACCATGTTTTCATCCACAGCATTTTTACCAACACTCATCTCTCCTGCAGCACCACCGCCACTACCACATCATTGGAGCGGCCCCGTTAGAGTTGCGGAAGATAGGATAAATGGCGCATCATTATACCAACACTCCTCTTCCTCCGCAGCTACACCTCGCCTGCAAAGGTGGGGAAGAACAAACCCCTCTCGCTGCAGTCCACTAACATACATCCGAGGTGAGCCCGCCAAGCCCACTCGGAGTGGCTACTGCGAGCCGGCCCTATACCATGGCCCAGCCAAGTGGGTTCCACTTAGTTCACCGCGGGTGACCAAGCTACGGCTACTAAGCCCCGCCAAAAGAAGGCAGGAATCCGGTCGGGGGGAGTCCAAGGACACCTGCAGCCTACTTCATGTTTCTAGTAATTGTAGCCAAATATACTAGGATAAGTTGTCTCCTCTGAGGACTAAGATGAAATATATATATATATATATATATATATATATATATATATATATATTCTAATTTATGCGTGTTAAAATACAATATTAAACGTGTGACAAAGTTCAGTAACAACTAACATCACATGACTAAGCATTCTCTTGTTCTAAACTGCTAGTAAAGCGATGACAAAGCACTCCTAATTCCCTGCAGCAGCACTTCCCCGCACTTGCCAAGCCACGCATATAAACCATTCGGTGAATACTCGTGCGGTCTGTACGTAAGTAATCCGCAAAGGGCATTGGATTTTCGCCAATGACCACTTTGTTTTAACGCTTTGCAAATTAAACTGTATTCAGCAAATTCAAATTGATGTTTGATTCAATAATCTTTTCATAGTAATGAGAGTGAAAAAATTAAAGTAAATACGAACAAATGTGAGTAGAACTGTTATCTCCTAGAAAGAGTATAAAAGTTCTCCTAAACGTTCTGGCAATATAAAAAGGTAACCCGCAGGTTAATAAGAGGGTTCAAGGGGTAATTTTTTTAGTCTCCCTGTGTTTATTATGCCCGTTGGAGTAAAACCTCCACACTAAGATTCTGCCTAAGTAAGACAAGTGCCAAATTTTACATCGAGATGGGTAGTGTTGCAGTTGGTTTGCTTACTTTGGTTTCATCATGTTATTATGTGCTTCATGTTTCACCAGTGTGTAATTGTGACTGGGACGTATTACGGTTGATCGAACTATATTTACCCTATACCGAATATGTAGTGCAGTACGATGTCTTATTCGTTATAATGATTAATTGCATAAGCAAGAGAGCAAGTTGAACATCCGCTCCCACATTTATTTAACATTTAATTAACAATTAACTTCCAGAATAGTTTCTAATATGAGTAATGTTCTTTAAATAATAATAATAATAAACATCGGAAGTGCGAATAAAGTTGTTTCTTGTAGTCTTACATTTTAGTTCCTAAAATCGGAAGTGCGATAGGTTATCCGTTATCGCTCGCATGAAATAAAGTCCCTGTTATCGCTCACATGTAACTGCGAATAGTGTTGGTGAAAGATTACGATGTACCTCGCATTTTTTTTTCATGTTAAATGCCACAATGGAATTTGCTGTCCTATTTACGACATTAACGTACCACTAAAGAGATAAATGTTTAAAGAGAAATATTTTAAGACAAAAGTTAAATTTTTTTATTCGATTTTTATTGAAGTACCCGCAATTACTTTAATTATTTCTTAACGTTATCAAATATGTTAACAAATATCGGAAGAAATGTTTGAGGTATTCTAGATTTATTATAGTTTCGCATTCAGTGGAAATTTAAACTGCTCGAGTTGTGTTATGATTTGAGAGATCATGCAAAATTTGATTTAAATGTGCTAGTTTAAGGTTCAGAATGTTTAAGCGATGTGTGAAAGTAAGTTTTGAACTTTAAAGTACTATGAATTAAAAGAAAATAAGTAGCCCGTTTTTATTCTAATATTTAGATGTTTGTTACAGTTTACTCAAATGTCGACGGCTAATTGGGCATAGTTAGGTGCGGCCGAGCCCTAGTAATATTGAGGCTACACCGCTGCAGCCTGCTGCTTCTGTAGTAGCACATTGTACTTTGGCTCGGCAAGTGGAGGTCTGACGCTTGCTCAGCTTTCGTTTCGATTGGTGAGCCATGTCGAGCAGATGTCTATCCGACTGAAACGACTTGATGACTATTGGAATTTGAATGATGTCGTTTACGTATTGCTGTATTATATTTTGTTCGTGTAGTGGCTTAAGTCTCTGCAGTTGCGCAAAATTTATCACGTAAATGAAGTCCTGAAACATGACCACTTTGAACTAGCGCCAGTGCAGCATAACGGATCACTGGTGCAAGTAAAAAGGGTCCTCGGTTCTCTACACTCACTGTACAAAATACAGAAGCATCACTCAAACATTTTACGCCGGTATTCTGTGAAAGCGTGGTCCTGCCCCGGTCAAGCCGACTCATTCATACTATAATATAGCTGCAGCGCGGCGCTACCACATCAACCATCTTAGAACGCCGATACACGTTTATTCAATATATCTAGCTGTGCTCGCGATTTCATTCTCGTGGAATTAGTATTATTTATGACATTATTTTTACTTGCAATGACGCCAAGATCTAGAAAGACACTAATCTGGATCAAACATTCAGTTAGTTAGTTAATAAGGCAAACTAGCTAACGAACAAATAGACGTTTTTGACTAATGGACGGATTTACGAACGAACCAAGAAATTTATTGGGCAAACTGTATGCTTTTGTGTCGTTTGTTTTATATTAAAAATAAAAAATAAAATGACTGCAATACCGTAATCTATAATTTGCTTCCTAATTTCTGTAGCTAACACTTGCTTCACATACAAACTGATAAGCGACTGCCCTAAATAAGTTAACTCCATCCCCAATTATTATTTCTGGCGTATGATTCACCAGTATATTCCTAAAGAGGTAAATTTTATTTTTAAAGCATTAAATATTTTTCTCTGTACGAAATTGTTTTAACGTCGTATCGAATAACACATATGGACACAGGATGACTATGTCATAAAAGTAAACTACTGTCCCAACTTCTGCGTTGAATACGTCAAGCGGTTTTGGCTGTGCGGTCATAGATTAGTCAGTCACTCAGAATTTTTTTCATTTTGTAGAGGATATAGTAGATAAAAAGTAAACAGTGACAACTGTCATTAAATGGCAAGACAAAACCTACGGCTATTTAAATTATTCTGTATTCGATTTAAGTATGTGCATTAAAATTTAAATTTCATAAAGGATAATTGTAAACTTAATAGATAGGTATGTTAAGGAATATGAATTACGTCTTATTTAAGAATTTCCGAAGCAAAAATAAAAGACGTACCTTATTACTAAATTGAAATTTTAAAAATTTTATTAAAGAGCATATAACATATGCATCAGGGCAGTACGTCAAAGGCAGCGCGATGGATACTTCCCCGCTCCAAGAAAACCCTCTCTTAAATATGAGAGTGCCTATAATATACATTGTATGCCTTTACTTTACTTTTTAATTTAACTCTTTACTCTGTTTGCACTTTTAACAGATAGGCGCTATTACAAATAAACTATATATCACAAAGCATTTACAGTAAATAACATCGGTATCTGAAGAACAGGAAAACGCGAACAATAAAACCGTCCGTACTCCGTGCAGGTAAAATAATAGTAATAAGTTTATTATTACACTATAATAAAAAAAACTATGATATTTAAAAAATAACGGGTAGGAATATTTTAAACAACTCAAAATTGGATAATGTAATTTTTCAATCTCACGACGTGACGTTTTGGCTTTTTCTCACGTTTTAGCATATTTATTGATAGTACAGTGTTTCCTATTTCAAATAAAAAAAAAATTCAATCTACGAAAATTGTCTTTGTAGAGTTTTATTGTAGTATAGGTTACTAATCAATATAAATTGCGAACATATGTGTCCTTAGATATTGTAACTTCTATAATCATAATATAACCCATTAAAATCATTCCTAACGTGGCAGCGACCTATGTCCGGCAGGAAACATCATTTTTTATAGGTAAGGGGTGACAAGCGAGCACACGTCCACCTGATGGTAAGTGGTTGATGTGGCCCATAGACATCTACATCCATCCTCGTTTGCGAATTAAAATGAAGATGCGTTGTGAGCCTTGAGGACTAAGATGAAATGACTCTTTTCCAGTAAAAAGCGTCTGCGGTTCTCTACACTCACCATACGAAACACAGCAGCATTAAGCTGTTATTTGATGCTGGTATTCATATTTCATATTCATAATCATAGAATCCTAAAGGACTTATAAAAGAGTAAAACATAACACACACAACAATAATATGTGAAAGAATTGAGGGAATACATATGGCCTATTTAGTATTAAAATACTCTCCCTTAATGTTCGCACTTAGCACTTTGTAAAATTGTACGCCATTAACATTGTTATGGCACAAAAGAAACTCAAGGAAAGCATAAATGCAAGTGAAATCTCGAGCGATCATTCACAGCCGTAGTTACACTTGTGATGCAAAAAGCTAGCAAAGTAGTAAAAAGCGACATGTGCTAGATCAAAGGTAGCTAAAAAGTGAATAAGTATAGAGAGTTGGTTTAGAACAGAGATTTCAATAATAAAAACAAAACAAATGCAAAATGTCTAAATAAAATTATAAAAACAGTTCTTTGCAATTAAGAGTATCATCATTTACCAATTATGATCATTATTAAAAACTATAATTTAAATTGTTGTCGTATTCACCTAATGAAAACAATCTGTCATTTAATCCTAATTGTTGGTAGGGTTTTTTTTATACAAGAGGAGGCAAACAAGCGTGCAACCCACCTGATGTTAAATCACCGCCCATGGTCAACCGCAACACCAGGGGAATTGCTGGTGCGTTGCCGGCCCTTTAGAAAGGAGTAAGCTCTTTTCTCGAAGGTCCCCAGTTCGTATCGGTCCGGAAAAATCCCGGTGGTAAACTGTTCCATAGAGAAGTTGTACGCGGAAGAAAACTCCTTTTGAAACCTACAGTGGTAGACCGCCAAGCATCCAGATGATGTGGATGGTATCGGGACGTTTGCGGTGTAGTGAGTTCACGAAATTTGGTGGCTTGGATTAATCCGAACAATGCCTCAGAGCACTCCCCATTGTATATGCGAAAGAAAATGCAAAGAGATGCAACATCTCTTTGCAGCGCCAGTGAATCGAGCCGATCGGAAAGCACTCGGTCGTCGACAATTCGAGCCGCTCTGCGCTGGATGCGGTCAAGTGGAAGGAGCTGGTACTGGGGTTCCCAGCCCAGAGATGGGAACAGTATTTCATGTGCGGCCAAACCTGCGCCTTGTAAAGTTGCAGGTTGTGTGACAGCATGAAATACTGTCCCGCACGGCTGAGCACGCCAAGCTTTTTCTTCCAAGTGACCACGAAACTGCACGTCACTCGATATGTCGACGCCGAGTATTTTAATAATGGCTGGGCTTAAAAACAAGGGGGGTGCCTTGAAACTGAGAAGATACGACAAAGGGGTTCTTTTTAGCGGTTAACGCGCAAACTTGTGTCCTCTGGGGGTTAAACTGGACTAGATTTAGTCGCCCCCAATCCGAGACTCTGTTCAGCAAAGACTCGACTTCAGACACAAGTTTGTCCCGGTACTCAGAGACGTTTTCCCGAGAAATGTTGGTAAGGCCGGTGTATAGAGCATCACCAGTGCTGTCATATGCATATCAATGAATGTTACGGGTTTGCAACAAAAATATTGATATGCAGAAGAAACAGCGTTGGCGATAGCACGCAACCGCACCGTTGCACCGTCTACAATGACCTTGATGCTCCGATTTGCAAGAAAGCTGGTGATCCAATCACACAATTTCTCGGGAAGCCCATAGGAAGGGAGCTCCGAAAGAAGCGCTTTGTGCCAAACCCGATCGAAGGCCTTCGCAATTTTCAAACTAACGGCCAGTGCCTCCCCCTTGGACTCTACTGCCTCCGCCCATCTGTGAGTTAGGTAGACCAGAAGGTCACCAGCTGACCAACCACGGCGAAAACCGTATTGGCGATCACTAATCAGCTGGTGATCCTCAAGGTACCTCATGAGCTGGCAGTTAACAATAGACTCAATTGTTTTGGAGAACAAGGAGGCGATAGGCCGGTAGTCGGACGGGTCTGAGCGGTCGCATTTTTTAGGGATCGGGTGGACGAAATCCGTCTTCCACGATTTTGGGACTACGTCTAGGGAGTAGGTGTACCGGAAAAGATGCGTTAAAACCGGTGCCAGCTCTGGAGCACACGTGCTCAGCACAATTGGAGGGATTCCGTCAGCCCCACTCGACTTGTGGATGTACAGGGAGAGGAGTGCTTTGCGAACCAAACGCTGTGTGAACTGCACTTCCGGCATGGAGCACTCACACCGCGGGATGAAGATCGGCTTTCTCCTTAGCGGTGTGGGCCAGTGGGTCGTCCTCCCTGTGCAGAGATGGAAGAGATGGCTGACAGAAATTCCCCTGGATAGGCTTGGTCTCTCTGGACCCAGAGACGGAATTATACTTCTTTTTTTAGAGCGCTGGTGTTTACATCCCGGGACATTGATGCGTCAGACCAGGCGTGGTAGTGCTCCTGCTTATAGCATGATGCTATTTTACAGGAGCAACCAAACCATGGCTGAGATTTGCCTCCAATGGGCACCACAGAGGAAGGAATAAAAAGTTCCATACCCTGAAGTACCACATTACCGTCCGGGTGAGAGGTCAGCAGAAGGTCCAATAGGGAATGTGCATAATCCTCCACATCTGGAATCGGCGTGAGCAAAGTAACCAGTTGTCTCAGACCATATGCCAAGGCAAAATCATGAACAGATCTCCCCGCACGGTCGGTCAAACGTGAACCAAGCCACTTGGCGTGATGGGCGTTAAAATCGCCGAGGATCACGATCTCTGCGGAGGGGATCTGCTGTAGCAACTAGTCGGTAGCCATTTGGAAGTGGTCGAAGAGTCGATCTGTTTCGGCATTATCGCTATGGGACACAGAAATTCAAGGATAGCGTGGCAGGGGTCGCCTTGGTCTTGTTGCTCCGTTTGCCCTGAGCAGTTGTAGTCTTGAGCGGAATTTTGCCCCCCACAGAATACGTGGGGCAGCCTGAGCACCCACGCTCAGGAGTGGAGAAACGTGGTTGTGGAAGCTCAGCGAGGGATTCTCCAGGGGTTTTCCGCTCTCATGTTGATGGGGGAGGGGGATTTGGGCCTCCGGCCAACTGCACTCACCAGACGAAACACGGAAGCGGAGCTTTCATTTCAAGCCGGTATTCTGTGAGGTCGTGATACCACCCCGGTTTGAGCCGGCCCATACGTGCAACAGCAAAGCTGCCGCGTGGCTCTACCACTGTTAACGTCTACCACGGTTCTTTTCTATCGAAGAATTCGTCTGGGTTGGTATCAGACAGTTTGAATGGTAAGTGAAATTTAAAATTTTTTATTATAATCTAAGACTTTGTCTGAGTGGGTATCAGACAGTTTGAATGGTAGGCTTATTTTTTTATTTATTTTTTATTTATCGTCACGCACAATCCCTAACGGGGTAGCCAGAGAGAACAGATCGCCAAGTGTCACGATCCTTACATACCTCTTTCGCTTCTTTCAGGTTCATTAACTTCTTCATACATGCACGTCTAGGTATCCGAGTACTCTTGACCCTCCCCTCTTCGAGCAATTTGCTCACATGGTCTTCGAAAGTTAGTCTCGGTCTACCTCGACACCTTTTAATATTTACTTTCGCTCTATATATTTTCTTCACCATTCGGTCTTCACTCATTCGTTCAACGTGCCCAAACCATTGGAGTACGCCCCTATCAATTTTTGTGATAAGGTCATCTTTCAATCCTGCCATATTGCGAATCTCTTCGTTTCGCTTTCGGTCGGCTATGGTAACGCCACACATTTTACGAAGAGATCGCATCTCCACTGCATTCAACTTGCTTTTATGCTTCTTCTGGCATACCCAGGTTTCGCTGCCATATAACAAAGGCGGTACTAACACTGCGTTATGGCAAGGCAAGGCGTGCACTCTTCACCACGCCTTGCCTTTTTACTAATGCATTCAGGGCACCATTGACTTTGTTTCCGGCAGCGACACGCCTATCCACATCTAAATCACATCTTCCATCCCGGCTGAAAGCACTCCCCAAGTATACAATTTCATTTACCTGTTCTAGACATTCCTGATTTACCCATATTTCACATTTCGTTCTCTCTTCGTCCTTTTCAAATACCAGAACCTTAGTTTTATTAGCATTCAAACGGAGACCTTTAATTTCACATTCCTCTTTCATACACGTGACTAATGCCTGCAGTTCTGCTTCTGATGGTGCAATAAGCACTGCATCATCAGCATACAGCAGACAATTAACTTTTATGTCACCCAATTTCACACCCAAACAGCTATCTTTCAGCTTCTGTAAACAGCTGTCGAGATACAGTATGAACAGCCAGGAAGACATGACACAACCCTGTTTTACGCCCGCTTGGACGCTAAACATGGGTGACAGGTCATGCCCTACCCGCACACAGTCAGTCAGTTCATTTTGTAATTATACTGAATGGTAGGCATTCAGTATAATTACAAACTGACCTTTTTACTTTAATTAGGCTGGAGGTGTTCGTAGGCTGCAGTATCTAAACTTTTACCATAACGTGGAAACTTATCTTCTTCATCACTTTAGTATTAAACTTTAAAAATTATTCAAGTTCAAATAAGTTCCGCTTGATAGTTAATCAACTCACATTGCAATATATGCGGTCGTTGGGTAAGAATCTCGTTCAAACTTACCACCGCCGACAACAGTGTTGGCATTTTTTTATTGCTGAATATTGGATAATTTTTGTTAAAAACATATATTTTAAGCATGTGTTTTTACGTATTGTATATTGCCAAACAGTGGATTATACTATATCTAATTAAGAAGAAAAAAGAGATTCACTTTGATTTTCCTCTTTTTATTTTACTTTATTTTTAATTTGTTGGTGATATTTTTGGTTATACTGGTGACATCACTGGTTATTTGGTTATACTGAATATGATATTATTTTTCATACCGTATATTTCCCAACAAGCCGGGACACACTTTGATTCTGTGCGTATCAAGATATCTATCTTTCCCTCCTGCAAGTGAAATTTTTGTATCTCCAACACCAGAAGTGCTGCCACAAGAGTCAACTCTAATTATGGTTTCACCTAAACTAGAGCCAGGGCTCACAATACCATCAACGTCATCTATGATGATGACCTTGCCTATAGATTAAGGCCAGACAGCAGAACTGCTTTCTCTCCAAAGAACTAATTTTTGAGTTTCATACCGACAAGTGAGTAGCTTGCAAATTGACGAAATGCGAAACAAGTGGGAGCTGGAAGATGAGTTACGCAACATGTAGACACTGGACTGTAATCGACGCTTTGCATCTTTAAATCGATCATATTCTTCAAGTTTCAGATATACGGTACGACAATGAGTTTTATACCTACGGAAACTCTAATCGGGTATCTACGATAAATCTGCAACAGTCAACGTTACAAATCGACATACCTACATTCACATTATAAGTGGTAGAGCCACGCTGCAGCTATATTATGGTTGTAGAACAAATGGGTCGGCTTGATAGATGAAGGACCACACTCTCACATAATACCATCGCAAAATACAAGCTTAATACGGCTGTGTTTCGTATGGTGAGTGTAGAAATCCGAAAACCCTTTTTTACTTGAAACGAGGTATTCCACTTTAGTCCTCAGCCTGTCTTTTAATTCTTAAGTGAGGATAAATGTAGATGTCTATGGGCCACAGCATCCATTTGGACTGTGTGCTCGTTTGTCACCCTTATTCAAAAAACCCTCAAACCGGGGTGGTATCTCTATTATGAAAAGATGGTAATGAGAAATGGTAAGGCTGCAAAGGCTTAGTTTAGCCCTTCTAAGGATAAACGCAGACAGCTTTCTTGGTACTATACCGCGGAGTTAGTTCTTATTGTAATTTGAATTTTGTAAATGAATTATTAAATGACTAATAACTTAATAATTTAAAGTTTATATCCTTTTTATATCTCGCTCGATGATATCCGGCGCATAGATACGAATATTGATGGAAATAATTGTAGTTTATTACGTGGCATGAATGAACGGGGGCAGGACCACACTCTCACAGAATACCAGCATAAAATAGCAGCGTAATGTGTTTCCTATGGTAAGTGTAGAGGACTCTTAGACCTGTAGAGATCTTTTATACTGGAATCGAGGCATTCCATCTTAGTTGTCAGGAGTGACAGCACATTTGCATTTTGAGTTGAGCATAGGTGTGGATGTTAATGGGCCGCAACGTTCATTTAAAATCAGATGGACATTGTGCTCGTTTGTCACTCAATCCTATTAGAAAAATATCGTTTTCCATTCGGAAGAGTTAAATTGTTTAATTGAGCCGTGGTAGCTCGGGTGGTTAGCGCTCGCTGTAAATTTCACAGCACGCGAGCAAACCAGGTTCGATCCCAACCGGCAACTGTGAAATTTTAAGTGCTGATTTACCATGTGCTCGGCGGTGAAGGAAAACATCGTGAGGAAATGTTCAACTAGATTTAATTTTATAATAAGTTACCTAAATATAAGTATCCGTATTTTACCGTAGCGAAGGGAAAACTTCGCCAATGATGTTCTACTAAAGTCGTATTCATAAAAACAGCGTTTAATTGTAAAACATACATAATTCAGCAATTCAGTATCACTTACTTAATAAAAATATGATACAATAAAATTATATAGGTATTAAAACAATCGAAATTTAAGTAGTGATAGCAGGTTGGTAGTTCTACATCTAAAAAAATTCATTTTTCAGTTTTACTAATCAACGTTGCCGCGAAAATTTCTTCTACTTTGGGCACTTTAAAAATTAATTTATTAAGAAAAAAATTTCAAAGTAACCGACGTACAGACAATATTAACTAAATTAATGATTTCTTTTCGTAAAGTATTTACAAATGAGTGTAAACTCTTTAAAAACTAAATTGTATTTGAACAAAGTTGCTCCAACACCGACGCGCGGTCTACCTTTGACGATGTCCTGAAACGGACTGCGACCGAGTTCGCGGGGGATTACAGGATGACGGAGCAGCCACGCTCGTGCGGATATATTCAATTTCAGAGAAAAATTATATTTTCAGGAGTAAAACGGGAAATAAAATAAAACTATCACATTAAAATATTAATATTTTCAAGATTTTTTTTAATGTAAAAACGATTTAAAGAGCTTGTGCCATTTGGAGAAAAAATGCAAAGAGAAATAGTGGTACACTTTGAAAAATTTTTTTTCTAATATAGGGTTAACAAAATACAATTATGTTCAATTAAAGACATTAATTATATCCTCATCTGTCATTCCATATTTTTAATGGATTAAATAAAATTATTGTGATTTTCCTATTTAAATACCCAAGAATTTAGGCATTTCACTAGCTCTGATGGCCTTAATTATTAATTTTTCGATAATGGTTCGATGATACTTGGACGATCCTGAATATGTTGACATACAGCAGACGTCACGGAGCGTCGATTCTTCACCTCAGCGATATGTTCACCCGACACATAATCTTTATGGGTAGAGCTTCATTAAATGAACCTGACAGCAAAGTAGCTATAGATTAAACTGCGGTATTGCAGGTTTGTATCCCGCACGAATGAAATATTAGAATTATTTACATTTAATTGTTTGTTGTCTGGGATAACTTTTCAAGTAGAATAAAATAATGCAATTAATTTGAAACGCAACACATGAGATATTTCTTATGATATATCGGAGTATTCATTCATTTAATCATTAAAAGCTATCTAAGCTCCACTGTTGAACATGGGCTCTCCATAGATTTCCGCATAGACGAACATTTGCTATAGCTGAGTTGGCAACAGCAGTTTTCAATTTTTTGAGCTATTATCAGAGATGCGGTTTGATGAAATGAGAATGTTACGATGGATGTGTGGTGTGACAAGGATGGATAAGATAAGGAATGAGTATATAAGAGGAAGCCTGAAAGTAGCGCCAGTGGTAGAAAAGGTGAGAGGAAGCAGATTGGCATGGTTTGGGCATGTGATGCGGAGGGATGAAAGTCATGTCACAAAACGAGTGTTGAATATGAATGTGGAGGGACACACGGGCAGAGGAAGGCCGAATAAAAGATGGATCGATTGTGTGAAGAGTGATATGAGAATGAAAGGAGTAAGTATGGAAATGACGGCTGATAGAGAGGAATGGAACAAGAAGGTTTACTGCGCCGACCCCAGATAATGGGAAATGGTTTAGAGAATGAATGAATGAATATCAGAGATGCGGTTTGCCCATGCTGCCCATTTCCTAATTCAGTTTTCCTCTGTCGCCTCTTTTTTATTTATAGAATAAGGGTAACAAGCTCGCAATTAGTCCATCTGATAGTAAGTGAATAATGTGGCCCGTAGGCGTCTACATTCGTACTCAAATCAGAATTAAAAAGTAGATGCGTTGTCACCATTGAGTATTAAGATGGAATACCTCATTACCAGTAAAAATGGTATCTGGTTCTACACTCACCGTAAAAATGCAGCAACATTATTCTGCTATTTTAAGCTGTTATTCTGTGATGCCCTGGTCCTACTCCGGTTGAGCCGACCCATTCGGCCTGCAACACAGGCATGGCTCGCAGCTGCAGCGATGTCCATTATGATGACCCTGGCATTTTTAAATTTCTATCGAAAAATATAATTTTTTCAAGTAGGCTCTGCGACTGAGCGTCATCAAATTTATTGGAATTTTGCTATAATGTGCTCCAGTTGTGTTGTCATGTGCAAGCGTAAAAAAAGGAAGGAAACATTTTACAATTTTGCAAATATGAATAATGAATTATGAAGGCAATTTCGAGTCACTCTAGCACCAAAATCTTTAGTAATCATAGGTTGTGCTGTAATGTGTAAGGGTTGTCAAGTCATATGCAATAGCAGAGGTAAAAGAGTTGCCAAACTTTTGATGACTTCAAGGCTTTTTTTTTCAATCGTGTCTAACAGTTAGCCCTATGACTGTCATCGAAGATAATACCTTGTCCATTTTGGCACATTTATTATTTTTTGAAAATTATGTTATTTTATTATGTAACCTTTTTTTTATCCAGTTAAAATTTTCAATACTTCTTTAAAAGCTGGTCTTATTTTTGTTACAGAATTCTTTGTATGACTAAAATTCTTATTATTTCTTGTATGTACAGTCACGTTAACACATAATTCTACGGCGTGAGTTTTTATTATGCAGTATAGGTTCTTACAGAGACTCTAAAAAAACAGGCAAGTTTGGTTTTTACTTTTGAAATTGTCAACTTTTTTTTAATATTTGCACATAACAGCACGTGTCGAGCACATTACGGCACTGTTTCAATAAGTTCGATAAAGTAAAGTAGGGCAACCAACTGGGCTTAAAAAGGAGCTCCTCATAAAAATTGTATTTTTAAAATAATTTTTTTTCAAGCAGCACGTACTGGGCACATTTTAGAAAATTCTTTTTTTATTAGAAATTCAAAAATTCCGGGGTCATAATAATGAACACGCTGCAGCATGGCTCCACCACGTAATGAAAACTCTTACGACATATGGGTTATTATAGGGTAGTAGTAATGAAAGTCAATTTAATTTTTGAAAAGTTTATTATTACTCCCTTCTCTCATGTTATCATATTACATTTATTTACAAAATACAAAATAAAATCGAAATCGATCATTTTTATGATGTTAAACTTGTTCGAATAAAAGAGAAATGTACTTGTAAATTTATAGAAACAAATTCACAAACTTACATTTATAACATCATCTACGCATTATTTTAAGGAACATAGCTAGGTTTAATCGATCTACATTATTATAATAATCAGTATCGCCTACTTTACAAGTATACAAGGGAATTGAAAGTTCAACAGTAAGAGGCTGCATCTATCTCGTTCGCTCTCTGTACAATAGTATGAGGATAAAAAAAATTAAAAACAGAACATATAAATTCTTTATTTTAAATTGTGGCAATTATTAATAAAAATACTTTTTTGTTTTGGAATTTAAATTGTTTTTTTTTATTAAGTATATGCTATTCTACGACATAAAAAATAGTAAGTTAGCAAATGTTAAATAAAATTATGCCGGGCGGCAATTATTTTTTCCTTCTTGATTTAATGGCATACATATACAGGTGAAGACGAAGACAATCCCATAGTACTTTGAGCTAAGGAAAGGAATTACCAACACCATTAGAACCGATATAATCTAGAGTTATGGTTGTAATGGTATTCTTTTATTAAATTAGACAAAACTGAGCTCCTAATTATGGTAATGTTTTCAAATTTCTGGCATAAAATTTTAAAGCATTCTCAAATGCTTATGATGTTGGCTTGATATGCTGAATGTTCTTTGCAGCACTTAAGTACCGAATAACTATGAAACGGTCAAAATAAGGTCAAACAAATATAATAATTATGATAAGCAAATTAACGTATGTCCAAATACTCAAACACTACAAAATTTGAAGATGCCGTTAAGTCTCGTGTTTTATCATCAATTTAATTCAAATTGACACAAAACTTAACGACATCTTAAAATTGAGTTGGCCAATACACAATCAAATATACATAAAAATATGCTTTCTATATTTACATGTTATTTTGTAACATATAGTGAGTGAACGAGATATTGAGATTCTTATACAAAATAAGAGATATATTAATAAATTCAGTTTTTTTTTACAGTGAAAACAGGTAATAGAATTTTTATTTATTATTTAAATTTATTTGTCGTTATTTTCTACCCAATACAATTAAACAACCTCTTTTCATTAGAAACAACATGTATCACTACAATACGTTTTACGACATAATCAAAAATCTTAAAATAGGTAGAGAACTTAGATATAGTTGCCATGGAATGTAAATAAATTCACATATAAAATGAAAACCCATATCTTATTATGAATTACTCTGAAAAATAAATATTTTCTTGTAAATATTATCATAGCATGAATATATTTTATTGCATTAAGCAAATTATAATTTTTAATTTTATTCGTTGTTATTTTTATATTTACCATTTTGTGAAAAATTTAATAAAATGATAAATATCTTTTATCCTTTCCAAGGATAGATGTAAGTCTCAGATACCGTCGTATTCTATTCAATGCAGCCTTTCATTTAACCCAATTTACCCTTCAAGATCATCAAGTTCTGTCAGTTTACGGGGAACAATTTCGACGGTGCCGTAATTGCTGGCAACCCTAATTTAGACGGTGTAACTTTGATCGTGTTTTTATGCAAAGCGTTTGAACAAAACGAGACATTCGTATATCCATCGCGCTGCTTTGTATTAAGGCATTTTTATATTACGCTGAAAATAAGGGCCTAAATAAACATTACTTTTTCATAAAGAAAGAGATTTTCTGTTTTTTATTATGAATAATTAAAATATTCGAAATTCAAATATAATAAACGACATCCATTATCCATTCCAATCTATAAAAGTCCACTGCTGAACATAGGACGAACATATATGAAATACCTATAAGGAATTATAGACTTCATCATTGGTATTTTGCCATAGTTGCCACGCTTGGCAGGTTGGCAACCGCAGTTTTTTTTTTTAATATTTTAAGTTGGTATCAGGGAAATGCTGCTGCCTGTCACCAAGTGGATGGATGTAAGTGGCTCAGGGTCGTGCTTATTGGCATTCCTTGCGGTACTTGTGAAGAGCTGATATGATGATAATGATGATGAACGTGAGCAAGCAAAGTGCTTACGGTGTGATGCTTAATCCCTAGTAACAACTAGTTTTTAGAAGTATGCAGGTCTTTTGTAGCTCAGTTCGTGTGACGGAAACAGTACCCACACGTAGGAAATGTCGTCTCGTGTATAATCACCTCTATTGGCATCTTTAAATACATCATAGTAGTTTTTATAAATATTACATAAGGTACTGGAAGAGGCACAGGAGGTACACGTGAAAAAATACTTTATTTGGCTTTATATCATCTCAAGAGGACTAGATGATGCGATTGGGTTCAGAATGTTACTCGAGGCAGTTGAACTGAATAAATAAAAGAATATGAAGAAATGTCCTGCGAATATGATAGGTCCGTGGAATTCACACGCTATGAACTGAATCCGCCACTGAGCGTTACTACTGGAATAAAAACTGGTTCTTTGCCCACCAGGAGCCTTACAAGCAATTGCAACAAGCGCTCTTGCCAAATATTATGGAGATTAAAGGTATATTAGGGTAATTTAAGTTTTAGATTTAATTTTTATAAATAGTTTATACGTTAAGATAAATAAATCAAATCAGTTGTCATTTAAAATTATGTTAAAACCAAATTTATTCCATTGAAAAGAGGTTTATTTTTTAATTACATCTAACATTTTTGTTCTAGGAACAAAACAAACAATTTTATTACCGAATGCGGTGAAACATCTACTATATCAATTTTTTTAATAAACACAAAACGTCAATATTTACAAAAATTCAAAATATTTACAATGCACTTTGATTTTTTTTTAATCTACTTCACGTATCAGTGTATTTACATAAACTGACAATATACATCATTTTGTCTAATAATAAATAACTTAAATAATATGGAATGAGAAACAGATTTCACTGAAAATACATACAGAAATTTCTAAAGAAATCACGAATTGCATTTAAGCGATCTATTTTAATAACTGGTATATTAAACTGGTCAAAGCATGTCAAACGCGAAAGGCCCTTTCTACATTCAAATACAGTTGACTTCACTACTAGGCGTCTATCCTACATTGATTTGGCTCGTTCACTTTGTTACTGCTGTATCTAGAAGTCTGGTATCACGATAGTTTCCGTTAGTGGTTGGACACGTCTCCGACGAACTACAAATCTCTTCAAAATAACGACGATGTGCGAATTAAAAATGAAATTTATACTTAAACATTGAAATATTTACAATATTAAAAAACTATAGTAAAAATCTAAAACTAAAGAATTAAATTATCATACAGTCCTATTCCCCGTCGTATTGTGCAAAGAACGCTGGCTGCGTTTCCTCGCTGAATGGCTATACTTAGCCTTTGAGCGAGAAAAAAACCAGCCCTCTTGTAACTAGTAGCAACGAACAGTCGCCCTAATACAGTTTCTTTAGGAACTTCGCTGCACGTGGACCCACGGATATTCTGTCTACTAGAATATTTGTATTTAAACAAGAAATCGATATGATGAAATTTCTGTCATAAATGATAAATGTTGTGGCGGTGTAATTGAATCCACAACCCCATGTTAGCCCATGGGCGTCTTCAGAGGCGATAGCGGGTAATGTAATAGGAAATGGGTACCAGCGTCTTCTTATATCAACTCAACATAATAAAAAACTTTGATTGTCAAGCGGTTGCAATTATGGCAAATACCATTGAGGCAATCCATGGGGGAGGCCCTTGTTTAGCAGTGGATTTTTATTAAATTATTAATTGAGTTCGGTTACTGTGCAAATAATATATCCATGTACGTCAAACTTTTTCCATACAAAATCTCTGCAATGCTTCTTTATCACTGAAATAACTCGTTGTAATTCACAGTATGTTTTGTCTAGCAGCACACAACTACAAAACGAAAAAATATGCATAATTTTAATAGCATAATGCGCAAACTTCAAGTTGTGATTAAGTATTCAACATGTCTTAACTTACTAATATCTTAGTATTGGATTAAGTATAAGTTTGTAAAAAGGGCCTATCCATCTCTTTTCAGTAGATTAGCTTGTTTATTATGACCAGACGAAGTTATAACATATTGTGAGGTTAAATTAACTATTACAGTATGTAAAACTATAGTATCATTTGTAGTTTTGTATCGTATACAGAAACTATAACAAATTTAATTACAATAAATGTACCTTAAACTGACGCAAAACTTTCACGAAAATTTACAGAAAGTTTTATTAGCTTAAAAAGATGTATACAACGCAATTTTGTTTCATCTAGTGCATAATATGTATTACAAATATCAAACAGTTTTGCAATCGGTATTTAAATTACCTTAAAACTAGTTTTCATTCGATCATCATGTATCTTGCCTCTTTCTTCTTTAATGAAATAACTTAGAACATTCCTAACGACTCTTAATTTATATATTATCAATAATATTAACAGGTTTCCGCCTTGAAAGCTAGAAGCTTTTGTTTGCATTTTTTTAATAAATCATACACTGTATTTTTAGTAAACTTAATGTAACAATTTGCCAAAAAATGACATATTTTTTTACGCTTATTTCTCTCTTCTATACCTATGTATTTGGGATTTTATCCTTTTCATTTTGACTAAAAGATAAAAAGAGTGTCGATGATTTTTTCATTAAATATTTAAAACAAAAGCTTCTGCCCTTACTTGAAATCATATTCAAGGCGATCATCTGCAAGCCATTGAAGATAGTAAGTATGTGAGGACGGCGCAACTCAGCTGCGACGTCAGGTAGGAAGAAGCTCTGTTGCTTGTTTGCATTGCGGCTGGATGTTCACCTGTACAATAAAATTATTAAAGCTGTTATTAAGGGCAAACATAAAATAACAGAAATTATTTATTTTGCCATGCAGTGGCGGTGTAAGAATATCTACTACCATATATCATCCCGTGGAGGTAGTGAGAGGCGACAGAGAGAAATAAATCAGGAGATGGGCAGCAGCATCCTCCAATTACTAACTGGGGGCGCGGCAGTGCCCCCGCCAAGTCGAGCAAAAAAGCGGCACGGCCGTACCATCTTTTCTCGAAGCAATTCAGGCCATTTTCGACCCCTTATAACTTCATGGTCAATAAAACTGGAAACCTGAATTTTCAGTAACCGAGTAAACATTGTATAAACATGGTATATTTAAAATTTCATTCAATTTGAACCAGTATTTTAAGAATTGTAACCAGTCAAAATTTCTTAATTTTGTCACTCACTGACTGACCGATCATCAAAACTCTGAGGCACTTCTACCAGACATAGAAGCTTCAAATTTAGAATATAATTAGTGTTTAGTGTATAAATCAAGGAAAAACTAAAACATTTGTTAATTTCTGTCCAGTTTTTTAGATACACTAACTGCATAAATAACTTTGTAATCCCATATAAATATATAGAATTACAAAGTTACATTTGCAGTGAATGAATCTGTGTACTTGTATATGTATTACAGGTGTACATAGGTACGTTGTTGGTACTCAAGAAGTAGACGGTACCAGAAAGGTAAATAATTAGGACTATCTTATATACAAAAATAAATGAGATACCATTAAAAACATAACTTGTAAAAAAACCAAGTCTCGCAACTAAGTTCTTCTACCGTAAAAGTTGTGAGATCCATGTAATACCACGTCGGTTAATTTATTCAGTTTCTACTGAAGGGTCCTTCTGTTTTAAGTTATTACGTAATTAGCTAACCTAACAACATTTTATAGTGACCATATCAATTTTAATAGTCTTTTATGTTCTAATAATTATAGATTGACTTGGCAATCGCATTAAGCAATCTAATTTAATGTAATACGTACTTGTGTTTCATGCGACGGCCAAGTCAATCTATATAGTTGAAACATAAAAGACTTTTAACATTGATATGGTCACTATAAAATTTTGTAAGGTTAGCTAATTACGTAATAACTTAAAACAGAAGGACCCTTAAGTAGGAACTTACCGACTTAACTTAACCGACTTGGTATTACATGGATCTCACAACTTTTTACGGTAGAAGAACTGAGTTGCGAGACTTGGTTTTTTTACAAGTTATGTTTTAATGGTACTATATATTTACTAAAACTAAAAAAACTGCGGTTGCCAACCTGCTTGCCAAGTTTGGCATCTATGACTAATAATCCTCCTGTAAGGGAATCTATTGGGGAAACCTATGTTCGGTAACGGACTTTAACAGGCTGTAAAGATAAAACTTTTGCTGCAGCATGAGCCTAGTTTCATTTCAAATTTTTGTAATTTAGCTTAAATATTTACATTGAAGCACATGTAACTAGTTTCAAAGAAGGTCGATAAGCGATAATCACATCTGTAAAAGGTTACATTGAGGACTTATATATCCGTCTTTAGCAATACATGATAGTAAGTATACAATTAGTTGCGCCGCGAGCATGTTGCTGATTACATTAAGAGGCACGTGTCTTTTTTCAAGTTTATGCATGTAAAAATAATTAGAATGAAACTTCAATAGGTGCAAAGGAATCAATTTTCAAATTTCTTCCCATCGACGTCATATGCGATAACCATAGGACAGTTACAGCCTTTTTATAGAATAAGGGTAACAGACGAGTACATAGTCCACCTGATAATAAGTGGATGCTTGGGCTCATACACATCTATATTTATATTCGATTAAGAATCGAAATGTAGATGCGTTGTCACCTCTTAGGATTAAGAATGCCAGTTTCCAGTAAATAGAGTTTCCGGTTCTCTACACACACCATACGAAACACGGAAGCCTTCAGCTGCCGTTTTACGCTGTTGTCTCACAGAGTGAGAGATGGTTTTTCTCTCTATGGCTATTACAAGGTAAAAACTATGGTTTCTTGAAACATCTAGCAACCGAGTTTAATTAATATAAGATCCAAATATTTTATTTCTAACTTAACTGCCGTGTGCTTTGTAACTTACCATTTAAGACATGAACCGATACAGAAGCTGGGTGTGCGTTGTTAGGTACACATGTGTAATTGCCAGAGTCAGTAAGAGCCGCTTTAGTAACCAACAGCTTGCTAGTGGTTCCCCCTTCTGTTTTTTCAGTCTCCAAGCTGATCCCACCACGCGGAGAATCGAAATCTACCACTGAGTTGCCATGGTACCTAATTAGTGGAAAACATTTCTGTATTAAAACATTCAAAATTTTCAAAAACAATATGGAAAAACAACATCAGAATTGAAGGCTATATCTATATTTCTTACTAGATAATAGCTTAAGTTGTAACAGTCTGACTAGCTCATTAGTGGTCATAAGCGCTACGGTTGATCACGTCATGGCCCTGGGTTCGAATATCGGGCCTGGTCAAAATTGATTATTGGGTAATCATTTCTTAAATTTACGCGAACACTACACATTGAATAAAACTATTATTTACGGATTTTATCGCGTTTAATTACTTTTAATTTATTTTTATTATTATCCCGACGTTTCGGGTGCTTTACAGCGCCCATGGTCACGGGGGGGACTGAGATGTTTGACGTCCCAATGTCATAGTTAGTCCGGCTACCTTCAGTTTTTTAATATTAAGTTTTGGTCCGATTTACGCAAAACGAGCTTATAGTATCATGAAGTCTTGCAGTGGTATGCTTGGGTTTGGGTTTAATTTTGTTAATTATAGGATCCCAAGCAGATGGTAGCACCCAACCATCTTCTCTATTGAAATTTGGATGTTTTTTAATTTCAATAGCCTCGCGTATCATCCTTGGTAGGAATCGGAGTTCTTTTGCGAGAATTTGTGGTTTATCAAATCTAATGTAATGGTGGGGACGATCTTGAACATGTTCGCAGACTGCAGACTTCGGTGTTCTTCACGGAGTTAATGCGAAGTTCATTCCCTTCGCTAATACTTTCATTGTCGGTTCGTCCAGTGTATGTTTTGACAAGTTATAGACAGTGCGTTGTTTATAGTTTGTGTCTATGGTCAACGGTTGTTTATTGTTCTGGCGTTGACTTGGATTGATTGATGAATCAATCAATCAATCAATCATTAACTCCGCGAAAAATCCCGTACGAAGAAATTATCTGCAGTGTTGAGGATTGTCTGTTTAAGAATAATATCGGTAAGGAAGATTTGGAGGCCATACGTCAAGATATTTCGTCCTTGTTACGTCGTAGTTCAGTGCCGAAACCAAACCTTCCTAAAGACGAATTTATAGCGCTAAATAACTTACGGAACAGACCAGAACTCACGATTCTCCGCGCGGATAAAGGAAATGCTACGGTAGTAATGGACGCGTCGGAATATAATTTTAAAATACAACAACTTTTATCGGACGAAAGTACATATAAAAAGGTCAAAACAGACCCTACAACCAACACGCTTAAAACAACTAGCGATTTAATAAAGAAATACTCCGAAAAATTAAATCTCGACGTGAATTCGCTAATACCATCATGTGTCAAACCACCGAGGTTGTATGGGTTACCGAAGATACACAAACCAAACGCTCCACTACGTCCCATAGTGAGCCAGATCGATTCACCAACTTATAAGCTGGCACAATACTTAGCAAAAATACTATCACCACTAAGAGGACATACCAGAGCACACACAAAGGATTCATACCATTTTGTGAGTGAGATAAAAGACCTACATCTCGCTAACAATGAAACTATGGTCAGTTTTGATGTTCAGTCACTATTTACATGCCTACCTATTGTGGACTGCATCTCAATTGTAACTAGGAAGCTAGAAGAAAATAACATGCCTCAAGAATATGCAATACTACTTGAACATTGCCTCACATCTGGCTATCTATTGTGGAAGGAGGAGTTCTACAAGCAAGTAGATGGTGTGGCGATGGGCTCACCTGTGTCTCCCATAGTCGCCGACATATTCATGGAGGACTTTGAGGAGAAAGCCCTTCTTACTGCTCCTGTAAATCCAAGGTTCTACAAGCGGTACGTAGACGACACCTTCACAATTTTACCATCTGACAAAGTAACTGCATTTTTAGACCACCTTAACTCCATAAACTCTAAAATACAATTCACAATGGAGTTAGAGGCTAATAATTCTTTAGCTTTCCTGGATGTTTTAGTCATCCGAAATCCTGATAACACTATTGGTCACACTGTGTATAGGAAAAAGACCCATACCAACCGATATCTAAATGGTGAATCTCACCATCATCCTTCACAGTTAGCTACCGTGGGTAAATCTTTGTTTCAGAGAGCACGAGGGATCTGTGATAGAAAACATCTGGCCGCGGAGCTTCAGCACGTCAAGCAAGTATTGCAAGACAACAAGCTTCGGGTCCCGCGCCTACGTCACAGTGAACGAGTGAAGCCGGCCACAGTCGAGCGCGCGCCTGCTCTACTACCATATGTTAGAGGAGTCACGGACAAGATTGGCTACATCTTGAAGCGAGCGTCCATTAAGACATACTAAAAGCCGCTGAAGAAGATTAGTCAATTTTTACCATCCATCAAATGTAATATTCCTCTACAAGATGCAGGTGTGTATAAGCTAGATTGTGAATGTGGTCTCTCTTACATAGGTCAAACAAAGAGATCTATAAAAACCCGCGTGAAGGAACATATAGCTGATGTGAAGCACCGACGCTCTGGGAAGTCTGCAGTCTGCGAACATGTTCAAGATCGTCCCCACCATTACATTAGATTTGATAAACCACAAATTCTCGCAAAATAACACCGATTCCTACCAAGGATGATACGCGAGGCTATTGAAATTAAAAAACATCCAAATTTCAATAGAGAAGATGGTTGGGTGCTACCATCTGCTTGGGATCCTGTAATTAACAAAATTAAACCCAAACCCAAGCATACCACTGCAAGACTTCATGATACTATAAGCTCGTTTTGCGTAAATCGGACCAAAACTTAATATTAAAAAACTGAAGGTAGCCGGACTAACTATGACATTGGGACGTCAAACATCTCAGTCCCCCCGTGACCATGGGCGCTGTAAAGCACCCGAAACGTCGGGATAATAATAAAAATAAATTAAAAGTAATTAAACGCGATAAAATCCGTAAATAATAGTTTTATTCAATGATTATTGGGTTTTCTATCAAAAGTTCTTAGTAACAGACTGGAGTCAGATGGCAATATTTCATCATCGTATCTCGGAAAGCACTTAAAGCCGTTGGTCCGGCGCCTGATCTCTCTCCGATCGTGTCAGTTTGCCATCCCGTTGGACTATGAGAATGCGGGATTAGATAATGCACATGCAGCCGCGTACACACTCGCTGTAATCCTGTCCTTCTCTTCAATATTTCATGAAGACTGGCCGCTGTGACCAAAATTCAGGCTAGAAAATATTATTATTGTGTTATAGTAACCAAAAAAGTTTTTTTAAAAATTAGCCCGTATAATAATCATCCTACAACGTACAAATAAACAATATTTTATAAAAGTTATTCAGATTCTATTTGCTTCAATTAATTATTTCTTGGAAGGCTTTTAATTTAATCAAATATTTAATCTTCAATAGCTTTTAAATATTTTTAGAAGCTTTGCTAATAAAAGACGAAATAAACGACGTACTATCTTTCACATGTAGACTGAACTTAAAAGAAAACTCATATAGAAACTGTTTTTATACTTCGTCATTTGAATTAATCTTACTTAAATCTATTCGACTGCGTGTTTTATATATTGTTTTTTTACGTATGTTACTCGATTTTGTTGTCAATTGTGAACTGATTTTAATAATTATATTTTATCAGATCGGGGATGTTTCTATATAGATTCGGAGAATAAGTTCCAAAAACGTGGCAAAAAATACGCCTAAGGATTTTACTATGACTATGTGGACTATATTTAATCTTGTGTTATTCCTACGAGTACGTCCACTTTAAAAGATCAAAATTAAACTTTTAATAAAAATTAAAAACTGGCTTCATAGAACAAAAACAAAAAATATATAACATACTGAAGCCATGGATTTAATAATTCTATATACTATGTCTCAATACCAACTTCAGGATGTAAAATTATTTTTTTAGTTATATTTTACTTTTTATTTCAAAATTTAATTTTATTTTAAAGTCCTGATTAATTTGAATAAGTAGAATTTTCTGATCATACGTATTAAATTAGAGTTAATCAGTGTTAGGATTAAACGAACTTAGTCTACTGTCGCCCGTAAATTGAAATGGGCCTCGACAAGAAATTGCGACTTATCATAAATATTAAGACATTAATTGTTATTTCGTTTTGTATGCGATCAACCCCGTAACTTATCTGATTTAAGTTTTATATAAGATCAAAATATCGTATTCCTTCTACGTAGGTGTCGTACTTTGCACATTGGAGTTTCGGCTTAGCAGTAAATTTTAGTAGTTAGGTAGATCTACCGTACTATATACTACTACATACATTTGGTAAATCAATTAAACTGCTTTGTCAAGCTATTTGCTTAGTTGATGTGCACATATAGTTGCATCCGTCGATATCAATTTAACATTTTTTTTCTTTTTTTATCTGTATACATGTAAACAACTGGCGTTTTGCAGCACTCAATCATACTTAATAACTATAATTATTGTAATGATAAATAATAAAGTACTGAATGCTTTATAAAAGGCATTATAAAATATAAAGGTACGCTATTACACAACTAAAAAGACGCGGATCGACTGTTTAGTCGAGCATGTGCGCATCACAATACGACTGGATTTTTCGATTTTTTTTGATGTTATGGGGCCCTAGTTTCCGATATGCAAACTTCCATACATTTACGTAGACTTTTGACAAATAACTAAATAATTGTTTCATTGAAATACTCTATGTCTAGAGCTAGTATACAAGCAATTAAATTAGACAAATTCTGAATTAATTCATACGAAGGGTCTTACCACAGCACAGAAGCGCTTGATGGCGGAGAAGAATGCACATTAACAGAGCACGTTAAAGATATTGTGCTGCCTTTCTTAACGTACACATCCTGGGATCCCCAGATAGTAGCCGCAGCAGCTGCAACAAATATAAATAAAGGACATTATTTAATATTTCAAGCATAATTATTTACAGATTTCAAAACACTTTTATTTTAACTCATTTCTTTTTATAGTTATTAAAATTAGTTTAAATAATGAATGGAGATACTATCGCTAATAAAAAATTGAATTGTAGTGATATCTCAGTCAAAGGTTTATAAGCAAAATAACTTCATTTATAATCAATTGAAAACTATTTTGGTATAGCCAGGCTCCAGCTTTATTATGGTTGTAGCACAAATGTTTCGGCTCGACCGTGGAAGGACCACGCTCTCACAGAGTATATATAATTATAAACGAAACTGTTAAATAACAGCTCAATGTGGCTGTGTTTAGTTTGGTGAGTGTAGAAAACCAGAGACCCTTCTCATTGGCAACGAGGTATTCCATCTTAGTTCTCAGGGGGTGACAACGCATCTGAATTTTGATTCTTCATCGAGTATAGATGTAGTATTGTGCCACAGCAACCACTTACCATCAGGTGGACTGTGTCCTCGTTTATCACCCTACACTAAAAAAAATTAAAAGTGTAACAAAGGTTATTCCCATACCTTTTTTTTTAAGTAAAACTTTGTAGAGTTATTTTTATTTGCTATCCTGCTTTTAGAAAACGAAAACAATCAGTGATAGATTTCGTGATTGTTTTTCCTATTTCAAAGCCATCAATCGCCCAACCGAGCGAAATTGGTCACTAAATTCAGCTAAATCGTATTAAGTCAATTTACTTAGATTTAATTGAATTCCTTTCGATGGTTTTTCTTTGTGGAAATGTTAGTTACATTACAAGTAATTTTATCTTTCCTCTTTATTTTATTTAAGTTTTTATTTTCCTACATTAATGTTAATCGACTCTAATTGCTACATAATATTACCAATTCTGTGCTATTCACGAATTATATAACTAAATTTGGAATCAATTTGTTGCTGTAAAATAAAAATAAAATTTTGTATGCGAAGCAAACACGACAAAATATAATATGTAGTGAATATGCTGTGCTATTGATTAGTGATAAGTATTTAGAAATAAATCGTTAAAGGAAATAAAAGAAACACAATATAATGTAAAAAATGCATTTCAGCAACAGCTGGGAAATTACAGAAGCTCTAAATTAATTTAATGAAAAACGAATTATAGGAATCGAGAGTACCTGAGGAACGGGGCGGAGCCGGGGTCGCGGGGGTGTGGGACTCATCTGGAATTCACAAGATAATAGCTTAGGAGAGGAGACGGCCAGGAATACAAAATAGCACATGGCCCTAATAGCGATACAGTTGACGAGTTAGAATTACACTGCTTCATGTAGAAGACAAATGAAATTCAAAATAGACAGGACAGGGACGAATTTGATAGAGAGAATTAATCAAAATATTTCCATTACTTTTACTTTGATTTCTTTTATTACTACTTTCTATTATTAAGGGAATGTACAAAAAATCGTATCAACTATATATATATATATATATATATATATATATATATATATATATATATATAAATATATATATATATATATATATATATATATATATATATATATATAATATATACATATATATATATACATATATATATATATATATATATATATATATGTATATATATATATATATGTATATATATATATATATAGTTGATACGATTTACGATTATAATTTTCTAAAAATAAATCCTAGCTAGATCGATTTATTGCCCCCGAAACTCCCTGGACTCTAAATTTTATGAAAATCGTTAGAGCCGTATATATATATATATATATATATATATATATATATATATATATATATATATATATATATATATATATATATATATATATATATATATATATATATATACATAATATTATTATATATATATACGGCTCTAACGATTTTCATAAAATTTAGAGTCCAGGGAGTTTCGGGGGCAATAAATCGATCTAGCTAGGATTTATTTTTAGAAAATTCCTTTTTTCCGTTTTTTTAGGCAATGAAAAACTGCTACAATATCGTTAAAATAAGAAGCTAAATTTTGACAGTTTATTAATAATTACAAATAGCTTAATTGGTATATTGGGCGGTCACACAATCGTTATACCATGGTTCGAGCCCAGACCGACCGACCGACTTTTTTAATTTTTTTTTAAAGTTCCTTTCTTTTTTGAGAAAATCTATTTTTTCGGGCCCTTTTTTTAGTATTTTTTAAAAACACGAAAATTTAAATTAAACTAGTTGCACTCTTGATTTTTTATTCAAATAGACAGTTGAATTTTTTCTATTATGTCACTACGATCAAAAATATTATTCGTATTACATGCCGAAATTTACTTTTATATACCTAACATCATTAACAGATTCATACGATAGCTGAAAACTGTCCAGACTAAACATGATATGGTAGGTAAATTAAAAAAGTATCTTTTAATTATTATCAGCTTTAATAGAACTTATTTTAACAAAAGCAATTAAATAAAACCAATTTTACGGGTCTTGTGGTGCTTAATTTTACTTTTTTAATTCCCGACGTTTCAGGCACTTCTTAGCACCGAAGGGGACTGAGGTATTTTACGTCCTGATGTCATAGTCAACGAAAGCTACCTTCAAATATTAATTATTAATGTTTGATCCGATCTACGCAGGACGAGCTTATAGTATCCTAAGGTCTTGCAGTAGTATGCTTGGGTTTGGATTTTTTACAGACATTTTCGCTATTGAAATTAGCATGTTTTTTTTTTCATTTTAATAGCCTCGCCAATCAGCCTTGGGAGAAATCGGTGTTATTTAGCGAGGATTTGCGTTTTATCAAATCTCATATAATTGTTAGGATGGCCCTGACCTGTTATGTTCTTTTACGCGGGTTTTTATGTATCTTTTTGTTTGTCTTATGTAAGAGAGATCTGATGAATTAAGTAAGTAATAGTTAATAACTATCACACACTACTAACAAATAATAACTTATATGCTGAGTCTGTGACCTTTTTGTTAGTGCAATCTATTTCTTTTTCTAAATATTTGGTAAGTATTTTTTGATTATAAGTGCTGAAGTTCTTGAACGTTGTCGCCTTTATAAACCGTACCTAACTTAACCTAACCTAAACTAAAACCTAAATTAACCTAATCGAATTAACTTTCGTGTTTCATAATACTACCCAATAAAGGGTGATCGCTACCAATCTATTTCTAATTTTTTTGTGTTGTTAATTGTAACGTATGACTGTAAGCTATTATTTGAAAGAAAATTGACCCGCTGGGTTTCTTACTGGTTCTTTTCAGGACAGAGATATTTTTTGCCAACCAGTGGTAAATAAAAAAGTGACTTTCAATAAGTATTGTATATAATGGATATTATTGAATTAATAGTTTCCGTTTCTGTATCTAAATAGTATTTAAATTATTAATAGAAACTCAGCATAAGCAAATGCTTTTTAATGAATAATTGACATTTAACTAAACCATTTGTTTGCAATTCCTTAAATTTAGCTTTATAAGCAATTTTTAGTCGAATTTGATTGTAATTCTAAGTAAAGTAATAAGTTATATGTTCAAATTTTATACTTTACCTGATCTCCTCATGGAATTCTATACATGATCTAGGTATTATATACACACCTCGGAAAGGTATGTATATAATACCTAACGTTTATAAAACCTAATTGTAAACGATAGGTTATATGTTTTATATATTGCCTAAGTAAACCCGGCATCACATGAAACAACTAGGTATTATATACAATGACTAAATTATATGAATTGCCGTTAACATGTACATACTCAGTAGGTTTACGCAACATAGAAAATAAAGAATTTAATAAAGAAAACACAAGTATTCTACAAAATAAAACAATGCATCTAACAAAAACTGAAGATATAAAAGTCTTGATTAATTACTTATTGATCGATTTATGTGTCAGATATTTCGTTTTTTGTATTAAAATATAAAATGAAAAATTAATTTATATTTATTATCCAGTTCATTTTGATATCAACAGCTTTATTATTTATTATTTATAACTGGTAGATTCACGCTGCAGCTATATTATGGTTGTAGCACGATTGCGTCGGCTCGACCGAGGAAAGACCACGCTCTCACAGAATGCCAGCGAAAAATAACAGCTCAATGTTGCTGTGTTTCGTAAGATTAGTGTAGAGATTAGGAGACCCTTTTTACGAGTCATTCCATTTTAGTCCTAAGGGGTCATAAGCTTTTAAACAAAATAGGTTTTTTACGGATTTTATCGCGATTAACTTATTTTCTACTCTCGACGTTTCAAGCACTTCTCAGTACCCAAAATCTTGTCAGGAATATAAAATAAGTAAGTATATGCAATAAAATCCACTAAAACTAGTATGGTTTAAATATATAGAGTTCGCGTAAACATGAGTAATCACTATGACAAGTTTTGACAAGATTTTTTCATTTTGACACTTAATCTTTGATCGATGCATCTACATCGATCAAAGATTAAGTGTTAAGAAGTTTAGATTTAAGTTGAGATTAGACTCTGTCTATGGGTCACATCATCCAATTACTAGTAGGTGAACTGCATGCTCGAATCATTGTTGAATATAAAAAGCTTTCCATTTTACTTCTCAAAAATCTCCGAGTCGAAAATACGAATAAATATTTCATGCCCGCATTTGAGTAACTTCATATTATAGTAATACCCGTTTCTCACATTGACATTCACAAGGACAGACAATGAAAACTAAGTAACAACCCATAATAGCGGTAAAGAGAATTCACGCGAGCAAAGTCACAGGACAAGGAAGTATATAAATATTATGTATAAATATAAAGAAAACGCTTTATAAATAACGCAGGTACAATATTACACCGTAATATAAACAACAGTCAAACGAGGGTATAAAACTTTCTGCCTGAATTCGAACTTAATGAAGGAGATATAACATAGTTTCCGGACGATTTATAGCTTTCGTATGAAATATATGCATGCTGAGCTTTAGTCGGACATTTTTCAGTGTAACAAGCTCTGTAATTGGGTGAGTAGAATTTGAGAGGATATATCAAGCAGTGAAGCGTGTACTAATAAATTGCTTTGGTATTGCTTTGGTATTACTACAATAGAGTGGTATAACAAGTTGTAGATTATGTTTTCTAACAAATAATGCTCAGTTTACTGAAAGAAGCAGTCCTTTTATGACACATAAAATGAATCATTTTGTACAACTTGTGTTACTAATGTTAAGAAATGTTACACATATCTTACATGGTGACGAGGAAGAGAGATGTTATATGTTTAATGTATGTATCTGTGTACCTATGTATATGTGTGTCTGTCCGTGGCATCGTAGCTCCCTAACAGATAAACAAATTTTGATTTATTAAATGAAACCAATTTTTAAGCATTTTATCACGTTTAGTTTAACTTTTTAATTCCCGTCGTTTCGGGTGCTTTACAGGACCCATGGTCATGAAGGGGACTGACGTGTTTTACACCCCAGTGACATAGTTATTCCGATCACCTTCAGTTTTTGATATTATTTTTGATCCAATCTGTGCAGAAAAAAATATAATATCAAAAAAATAATTATATCAAAAACTAAGGGTAGATGACATTGGGACGTCAAACGCCTAAGTCACCCCGTGACCATAGGTGCTGTAAAGCATCAGAAATGTCGGGAATTAAAAAGTTAAATTAAATGCGATAAAATCCGTAAAAATAGTATCATTTAATGTCTAGTGTTCAAGTAAATATAAGAAATCAAAATTTAGATTTAGTATTTTTGTTTGAAAAATGAGTTAATCGAGAGTGTTCCTAGCTATAATTCAAGAAAATCTTTTCAGCCGTTTGAAGATCATCATTTTTTTTGTTTTGGAGGTTTTTAATTTAATTTACTTCAGTAAGGAAAATAGAGCAAAATATTATATAAACGTATTATTTCTTATAAGAAAAATAAAGGGAATTAGCATATTATCTTAGTTACTTTTTTATAAAAGAGGAGACGAACGAGCTCACCGACTCGCTTGATAGAAAACCAGCGTAAAACAGCAGCTTAATCCTGCTGTGTTTTATATGGTGAGTGTAGAGAACCGGAGACCCTTTTTAATGAAAACGAGGTATTCCATCTTAGTCCTAAGGGGTAGCAACGAATCAGCATATTGAATTCTTGTTGAGGGTAGATGTAGATGTTTACCAGTTACGGCATCTGTGGAAAATGTGCTCGTTTGTTACTCTCGTTCTATAAAAAATAGAACTTGGCCTTTAACGATTCGAAACTTTTTGAGTGCGGTCAAGTAAAAGAAGCTTATTGCATTTGAGGCCGTACCTGCACTTTGTAAAGCTGCAAGCTGCTTTCTTTCTTTCTTTCTTCAAAAGATATATTATAAAAGGACCTTTCAAACGAGAACTGAATCATCGGGGCTTTAACTGGAAGAGATTTAGTTGATCTTAGTTTGATAATTGGATTATAACAGTTTTAATAAAAACCTGGAAATTGAAAATAGCTGGGTTTTTTTTTTGAGAAAATAAAGCTTATATCTTGCATTATATACAGCGTAATGAAAGACAAAGTGTGTAAATTGTCATAATGAATATACAGTGGATTTCGGGTATAACGACGATGAAGGGACCACTCTATTTTCGTCGTCATATCCGGAAGTCGTTACAAGCAAAGGTAAAGAGATGCAGACACGTACACATGTATAGTTTATATTCATTTGATATTGAAAATATTTGCACACATAGTTATTCACTGGTGCATTTCAAAATGCTACTCAGAATATCACTTTATAATTGAACCATAAATTATACACTTAGGTGATATCTATAAACAAAAGTAAAGGTCTCCACACTTACTGACAATCTGTGTAGATGTACACAAAAGATAAGAAATGTTTGTGAAAAAACAAATCTTTGTGTCTTTAGTGGCCGACTCCCGTCGCAATATTTGCATGGGATTTCTAAGAATTTGTTACAAATAATTCAGTCGCTATACCCCAACTCGGCGTTACATCCAGAGTCGCTATAGCCACATCAATTTTGTACTAAAGTATGCTTTAAATTCAAGGGACTTAGATTTAACGTCGCTATAGGTAACTAGTCGCTACAACCAAGGTCGTAATAAATGAAATCCACTGTAATTGTTATTTTTGTCGGGTACTGTGATAAACAACGGGACGGGTATAAGCTGTTACGTTATTTACCATTGTACTCAAAATAATATAACATTGTTACGAGCTTGGGTTTCGTGACAATGAAATTGAATTATTGCCGATTGAATTACCAACTTTGACACTTTGATTACCAACTACCAATTACAAACTAACACACAAATAATAAAACACAATTCGCAGTTATATCGCTTCGAAGTATTCGCTTGAATTGCAAATTCAATACTGACTCAGTCGCGGTCCTAATCGGCCTTATATAGGCCCACTTCTACTGAAACATCTAGAATATTCGAATACGTATCGGTGCCAACTGACTAGGTGTAGAAAGTTCTAGTATGGAATTCTCTCAAAAAAACTCTCCTAGTTCTGCTACTCGATACTAGATGGCGCCAGTGCCATGTACCAAGCATTTATTATGGCGCGCAACAATAAGAATTTTTTTCTTTTTTTCTATTCACTCTTGTCCTGAAAAAACCCACATTGTAATCGGATGTAAAGACGGATGCTGGAAACTTATTCCAATAGTTAGCTGTACACATGACGAAGGATAAACCGTTTAGTTTGGGTACGTGGTAATTTGACAACGAAAGTTTGGAGACTGGCCCAGCGTCTGGTTGTCCGATGACTGAAGGAAGAGGTAGTAATTTAGTCATCATATTCCTGCGCAAACTCTTAGAAATAAAGTTTCTAGCTACCACTTAGTAGGTGGTTCGATTAGCTAGATGATCTTTTCGACACTACCTACCCCATTGGAGATTACAGGAGTGACTCTATAAAATTTATTTGTTATAATTTTTCAAATCGGTTAGCTTTTGTTTTATAAGATAATGTCTATAATTTGTGTTCATCAGCTTCATGAATATTACTCGATAAATAATTAACGGAGTGGAAGAAATAAGACAAAAGGATGAGGCTGTCAACTGAAACTTAGAAAGTTTAATCTTTCATTTCGATTCAACTTTTGTTATTTAAAACTTCTATACGTGGTTATATACGTGGTAGAGCCATGCTGCAGTTATATTAGATGTATAGTTGTAGCACGAATGGGTCGGCTCGACCGGGGAAGGACCACGCTCTCACAGAATACCAGCGTGAAATAGTAGTTTAATGCTGCTGTATTTCGTATGGTGAGTGTAGAGAACCGGAGACCCATTTTACTGAAAACGGGGCATTCCATCTTAGTCCTCACGAGTGACAACGTATATGCATTTTGATTCGTAATTCAAATTCAAATTCAAATTCAAATTCATTTATTTGCCAGAATGTATGTGTACAATAAAGTATGATCTTAAATTATGAATAATGGCCCATTTACATTCTACCATTTTATATAGTGTGCAAATATTTAATTAGTATACATGCAAAAAAAAAAAAATTTACAAATGGGAATTCAATTAAAATGCCACTTTGTTTAATGGTAGTTCTTAAGTGTTAATGTCCATACTTTCATTTTGTTTGTAATTAATTAATATTAGATATATATCAATATTACTGCCTTCGGATTTATTTTCCACTAAAAGACATAAATTCGTTTAGATCGTAAAAACATTTTTCTTTTAACCATTGTATTAACTTTTTTTAAACGTGGTTAAAGGTAACTCTTTAAAGTCGTTGGGTATCGAGGATAGATGTGGATATCTATGGGCCACAGCAACCACTTACCATCAGGAGAACTGTGTGCTCGTTCGTCACCCTATCCTATATAAAAATACAGCCGTGAACCACCAGCCATGAAGACGATGAGGATGAAATTTCCAGTTATGTTGAAGTGTACTATAGTGGAATTCAGCAGCTGGAATTTAACCGAAAAATTCCTAATGTCTAATCTTAACAAAATTTTACTGAAATTTTGATTATGCTACCACGATTTTCCGGGTTCGATCCCCACTAGATTCAATGAAACCGTTAATTGCAATTTAAAGTTCTGGTTTACCACGTGCTCGGCGGTGAAGGAAAACATAATGAGGAAACCTGCATGTCTAAAGATAAAGAAAAATAAATTTGTGACATGTTGACATATGAAGTTAGTCTACACGCATTGGGGCAGCGAAGTACATACTTTCTTACCCTAAAACCCTATCAGAAATACGAGGAGGCCTGTGCTCAAGAGTGAGACGCTTACAGGCTGTAACTTTAACATTTATTTATTTTTTCATTGTTATTAATGTTCGAGACTATTATAAAATTCATGTCATAGCACTTGTGACAAAAATATATGTATGCGATATAAGCTCATCTTTCAAATTAGTAACAATTTTAAAGATTATTACATAAATGTGTCAGGGCTACTGAGTCTTTATGCTGCGTACATACTAATGTAACGTAACAAGTAATGTAACATGCAATGAAAGAATATTCCGTCCACATTAATGACATACGTCATGTAATATAACTCACTCTGTAACTAATTTTCACAACGCAAACCGTGCATTTCGTGAGCACACTACGAGCACTACAAGTCGCACGTAGAGTGATCTGTAATTTGTTGGTTTTACGAACGAACACAAAAGGACACGCAGTGTGCTCGGAGCGCCAGTCTGGAAGAGTTATGTTGAGACGAGCGCGAACATGAACGGAAAGCGTGCTGAAATCTCTTGTCAGTCATTAACTCTGCACCAGCTCTCCGTTTGTACAAATCTATATGCCACCAACTTCGAGGTCTTTGGCTTCGTTTTCGAGACTTAACATTCAGTTCCTATGAGATGGATTGTGTGCTCATTCGCCACCCGCTCGTTCATCACCCTTATTTTATTAAAAGAAATACACGGTCGCAATACACTGTTGTTTTACTCTTGTATATTAAGAATTTGTATGTTGAGAATTTATGTAAGGTTTTATATAATAATTTAAAATAGAATATTAATGCAAATTTAAAATGCAATGACGCTTATTAAATATTTATCACAATGTTGTATTTTTTTTTCAAAGCATTATCTTTTCAATTTATTTGCTTTGATATATTTTTATCTCAACGGGAATCATTACTTTAAAAGACCTAATCTTTGTTTTACTCCTGAGACTTACAAGATTTGCCTTTGAGCTGCTGTTAAATTATTCACTTTATTTGGGATCTTAGTGGGGTTTTGTGAGGTCACGTCTTGTTTATTAAATTTTAAGGCGTCAATTTCATTTTAGCGTAAATATTCTGAATGTTAATTTTCAACTTCAAAGCCGAAAAATCTCTAATTTGGAGGTGATAAGGTAGAGTGGTATTAAATAATATTTAAAATTCAATACCACCATATTTAGCAGCAAATTTAAAAAGATCTGTGTATTATTATCTGGTAAATAAGAAACACCACAAAGGATATTGGTGCTCTGATTAATGATCAGATGTTTAAATTCGTATGAGTCGGCCATATATAAATCTAAACATATTATGCCTAATTTGCCGAGAAGGATATAGGCAAGTGGCGAAGAAAAATTAATTAAAAAGTCGGAAACGTTATGTCCTTTTTATTATTTTACAGCGCACGCACACATTCGTAATACTCGATCGGTATGCAAAAAGGTTGTTGGCATATATATATATATATATATATATATATATATATATATATATATATAGTGTATATGTATTTAAATAATTTATCTTTTATCACTCTTTTCTTCTTTGCTGGACCGCTGAAACATATTTAAGATTAACTTGGCCCTATGTTTGTTTACAAGAATTTCGTCAAACAACTTCTTATAATTTATCTAGCAATATTTTAACCGAAAAATATTCCATACGTGCGTTTTGGCGTCAGTACTAGCTAGCAACGACTTATACTAATAGCAACCGCTTTGTATCAAGGCATTAGCCTTTTTCTAATATGACGAGAGATGAATGTGAGATTACGTAGTCACTTTTCATATGAGCCTGCTTCTATTTATGTTACGTAAATTATATGATATACACGAGTTTTAAGAAACAAATATAACATATTTTATTTGTTTCTTTCAAATAGATAGCTTCACAACATACATGGGTGCACATTTACTGTACATAATGTGCATAGAGTGCATAGGATTGCACGGATGGGTTCCTGACCTTTACAAGGCCTTCGACTTTGTTCACCTACAGACATTGATTTGGACTATAAATTTAATACTAATGTGTCAGACCGAACTTTAGCTACGGTGGGGCCTCAAAGGAGACTTAAAGGATTATATAGTACGAGTACTCTCTAAAAGAGGTGGTATTCTGTGAGAGCGTGATCCTACCCCGGCCGAACCAACCCATTCTAGCTACATCCGTAACATAGCTGTAACGTGGTTCTATCACATAAAGTAATATTGCGTTGGGCAACTAATGCGACATGAATGGAGAGAGATCAGGCGCAAGAAGAAGCCGGCTTTACGTGTTTTCCGAGGCACGAGGTGAACAACCTCCAACATCCTGACCCTGGGCTGTTATTGAGATTTCTTTTCAGAAAAACCCAATAACTGATTTTACCCAGACCTGGAATTTGAAGCCGGGATCTAAAGATCATGAGTAGCGTTTACGACCACTAGACAAAAGAGGCAGTTAGAACTTCAAAATTATGATTTTAAAATCATTGCGCTTTTACCTTACATCAAAAAAGGAGAGGGCTATAAATTCGACTCCATATGTTTTTATATTACACGATAACTTTATCAATTGTGAACAGTGTTTTATTTTATTTTTATTAAATAGTTTAAATCTTGGGTATAAACTATATCATAAATAATGACATTTTAGTTCTACCCGGTACTTTGATATTTTATGACAGAAGTATAACTAATTTAAAAAAAATGTATCATTTAAATCGAATCATTAGCCAAGAATTTATGCCCAAACATACATTAAATGTATTCGGATGTACTAAGAAACTTCTTCTTCTTCTTCTGCTGACTTCTCCTTCGGGTGGATATCCGGTCTCCATCGATGTCCCTTTTGACTCATCGGAGCATTGTATTATCCGGAGTACGGTGCCACTTACGCCCCCATTGCAGTTGCGTTCTGCAGGTTGCCGCCGTGTTTGGCACTATAGATCAGCGAATATAACGGGATGCGATCTATTTTGCATCCTACCCGTGGGGAATTTGCGTCTCGTCAGATGACCCTGAGCGTTGTTCCTGATTATGTCGCTAATGTGGTGCCGGGTGACAGGGAATGGAATTTTTTATTCCATCAGGTGTGATACCTATCTGAGATACAACATAGCCATGGTTAGATCACTTCCGTAAAATTGCATCATGCCATAAGCTCCTGCTTAAATTAATGCGTCAGGAATGCCTTCGGGCCTTGGCAGACGCATCAATTTCTTGGGATGCAAATATCTGCGCTCTTAAAATGAGGTATAGTTCTGCCTCCAGCTCCTACAAGTTTCATTGCCAAGGCAAACTCTTAGCACATCGACATAATTCGTGAGAAACTAGTTCGACTTCCTTTGGGAACACATGCATTCTGGTCTCTCGCAAGGCTGTCTAAGGGTACTGCTGTCAACCATCTCCCCATCTCTGCACAAGAAGAACGACTCACTGCCCCTCGCCACGTAGGAGAAAGCCGATCCACTCTCTACATCCAACTCGACTCTCGATGATGAGGAAAACACATCGCCGATTACCCCACGGTATGGGTGCTCCATGCAGGATGTGTTGATTACACAGCGCCTGGTGAGCAAAGCCCTTCTCTTTCTGGACTTTACCAAGTCGAGTGGGCCTGATGGCGTCCCTCCTATTGTGCTGAAGACGTGTGCTCCGGAGTCGGCACTAGTTTTAACGTATCTTTTCCGGTACTCCTACTCCCAAGGCGTAGTCCCGAACTCGTGGAGGATAACAGTAGTGTACACGATCCCAAAAAGGCGACCGCTTAGATCTGTACAATTAGGCTTATTTATCACCTCCATGTTCTTAAAAAAAAGTTCTTTGGAGGATGAGAAGCTTGCGTCCCTAGGCTTCGACCACATAATCCTAGGCCCACCCTACACGTGTCCCCCGGGTGGTGCTAAACGAGCGACCAGCCGAAAGTACAGGCTCGGCTCCTCGCCGTGTGTGCATCGTCAGCGGCCGAGTTGCAAATGATTACATTACATTAAAAAACAGGTCGTTAAAAGAAAGGGGTATGAAAGTGAACGCAAGTAAGACGAAAGTTATGGTTTTTGAAAGAGAAGAAAGTAAAACGACATGTGAAATAAAAATAGCAGGAGAGTCGGTCGAGCAAGTAAATGAGTTTTTATATTTGAGATGCGTATTTAGCAAGGATGGGAGAAATGATAATGATATAGAACGATGAGTTAACGCAGGAAATACAGTAATTGGAGCTTTACACTCTATTGTGGAAGGTCAGAATGTGTCAAAAAGGCACGTATGGTAATTCACAATGCTGTTTTAGTCCCTAATTTAACGTATGGAAGTGAAAGTTGGGTATGGTAGAAGAAGCACGAGAGTGGAATAAACGCAGTTGAAATGCGGCCGTTAAAGAGTATGTTAGGGCTAAATCTGAGTGACAGTGTGAGAAATTGTGTAATAAAAGAAGAGTGCGATATGCAAGATGATGTTGTGACGAGGAATAAGAAAGGAATACTTAGGTGATTTGGTAGAAAGAATGAATTAGGAAAGAGTGACAAGGCAAATTTATGATGCAGAAGTAAACGGCAGAGTCGGCAAGGGACACCCTAGGTGAAATTTTTCGACCAAATTATCGATCTATTGATAAGGGGCCAAATTAAGAGTACCCTCAACCGACGAGCATGTATGCAGAGACGAGAGACGAGAGAGATGTGTCAAGATTATGCCAAAAAGAAGTCACAAGTCCCTGCCTACACCTCTGGATGACTTCAAAATAATGGAAACAATTAGTAACTGCTAGCTCATGAGGTATCTTGAGGATTACCAGCCGATTAGAAACCGCCGGTACGGTTTCCGTCGTGGTCTCTCAGCTGGTGATCTTCTGGGTTACCTAACTCATGGATGGGTGAAGGTAGAGTTCAAAAGCGTGGCATTGGCCGTAAGTTTCGACATTGCCAAGACCTTAGATCCTGTTTGGCAAAAGGCGATTCTTACGAAACTGCCTTCCTCTAGGCTTTCCGTGAAATTTTGTAACTATATCACAAGTTTTTTGGCAAATTGGAGCATAAGGGCGTAGTAAACAGTACATTTTCTAAATACGAACCCATTAACACTGGTGTTCCACAAGGCTACATGCTATCACCAACGTTATTTCATCTGCATATCAATGATATGTTGCATACCGGTAACATTCATTGTTATGCTTACGACAGCACTGATGATGCTTTATACACCGTCCGTGCCAATATTTCTCGGGAAATCGTCACTGAGTACCGGAAGAAACTTGTGTCTAAAGTCGAGACTCTGTTCAACTAAGTCATGGACTGAGGGCTACTAAATCTAGTCCAGTTCACACCCCAAAAAACGCAAGTTTGCTCGTTTACCGCTAAAAATAACCCCTTCGTCGTATCTTTTCACTTTCAAGGCACTCCATTTGTTGCCTTAGCCAGTACTGGAACCCTCGGCGACGACAAATCGAGTGACGTGCATTTTGTGGGCACTTGATGTAAAGGTCAAATGACCTCCAAAAAGCTTGGCGTGCTCAGCAGAGCGGGACAGTATTTCATGCCGTCACATACCTCCTGCATCATTACAAGGCGTAGGTTCGACATTACAGGGCAGAGCCATTTGAATCGTCGGCGAACTTTGACTCACTGGCACTGCGAACAAATGTTGCATCTCTTTGCATATTTAATCGAATTTACCACGGAGAAGTAGTCTGAGGAATTTTTTGACTAATTCTTCCACCACTGTGTGATTTAAAAAGGTTTTCTTCCTCGCACAACTCCCTTGTGAAATCGACTACCACCAGAGATTTTTTCGGACTGATATGAATTAGGGCCCCAAAAGAAAAGAGTCTTCTCTTTTTTAAAAGACCGGCAACGCATTTGCAATTCCCCTCGCGTTTCATTTGTTCATGGGCGACGGAATTCACTTAACATCAGGTGAGCTGCTAGCTTGTTTGCCCCCTCTGCTACAAAAAAACACTTTCCTCCTCCGCAACTCATTTTATTAATTCGTTTAGTATAGATAAAAAGTCTCCCTTGTATTTAAATAGCTAGAAAAATAGAGATAGAGATATATTTATTATTATCATATCGATATCATAACTGTCATACTTTCGCTAAAGAAAAACGATACTAATTCAGATATACCCTTGGAGAACATTTTTGAAAAATAATTACACTAACTTTGCTCGCTCAGTATAATTGTACAATTTTATACATAAATACCATATATATATAAATATTTTTAATACAAAAATATATTATACATTCGGTTACCGTTAGAAAGAAATAAACATAAGCTAATAATACCAGTATCTACACTCCCCAGATTTGCCAGTCAGTAATTCATTAATGGCGTAATGTATACGCTTCTACAACAAAGTATTAAAAAATAAACAAGGTCTGTCATTCTCAGAGTTTAATTTTGACGAAGCAAATATGGTATAAAAATTTATTTTATATTAATGAATACGTACGTTATGGATAATTAGAACTAGGAGTGAAGAATTGTACAAGTTATTTCATTTCAAAATGTAATTTTCAAAAGTTCCACCAAGTTTCTTGTTAGTTCTCCCTCAACATATTTTTTCCGAGCCAGTGATTAAAGTAAAACAAAGACTTCCAACAAGTATTTATAAGCGCTCTTATAAAAACGTTCACTAAATCTATTCTCTTTAGATATGTAGATATAACGGTTATTTTAGTTTTTCAAACAAAATTCTAATGAATTCTAAATATTATAATGTTTGACGCCGTTGGTAAAAGAGATAAAAGTTGGAGTAATAGCGGGTATTAGTGGTAAGTACACTTGCTGATCATGTGATCCTAAGTTCGAATCGGGTTTTCCCGTCAAGAAAATCAGGGAATTTTCGTTCTGCGATTGATCTTTATTCAGCTGTGTCGGATTATTGTCCATCGAACTATGAGAATGAGGGAATAAAGAATAGATGTGCTTGAGCACACACACGTACATTTTAATCCACTTCTGCTCGGTTAGTCCCCGTGTAGACTTGCTACAGGTACCAAGTTCGATCTAAAAGACATTACTATTATTTAAATGTGATAAGAAATAAATAATTTCTCGTTTTCATTTACATTACTTATGTTAAATGAAAAAAATAGATGCCCTAGGAAATTCCTAGGTGTTTTTATTTTTCCATCAAAGGAAATTCATTTTGAAACTGTAGTTCACTTAAAAAATTGTTCTGTTTATGCTATGCAAAATCAGAGTTCAATTAATATACAATATTAACCAAATTAATGTATAAATATAATTAAATTATTATGAAAAATTGACTTAATGCATAATACGGTGCTTCAAAGTGCACGTCCGAGCCGACTAGTTTTTCTGTAGCCACAATACAATTGCATCGTGTCTTTATCACATACGAGATCGTGCAATAATTCCTTATTTAGAAGGTATGACGTCGAGTATTGTATCTATGCAATAGTTCTGTATATCAAATACTCTAAGGTAGTTCCTTGATCCTTAGTACGACGTTTAATGCAACGTCCGCACTAGAGAGCTTACCGATGTCGAACCCGTGTACACAATACCTCAATTTGACGATATTATTCACTGCGACATTTGAATCTCTTTATTATAAAAGTGTGATAACCCTATTAGCATTTGATACCTGTTTTCAAATAAGAGTGATCTTGATATCCAAAACTAAATTTAAAACCTAAAACCTCTCGATGAATAAAAATTAATTATTAATATAATATTATAATGCCTTCACTTCTGGCCGTATGATGACACTCAAGGTCGCTCAGCGAGCTATGAAGAGGGCTATGCTCGGAGTTTCTCTGCGTGATAGACTCATAAATGAGGATATCCGCAGTAAAACCAGAGTGGCCGACATAGCCCAACGGATTAGTAAGCTGAAGTGCCAATGGGCCGGCCATATAGCTCGAAGAACCGATAACCGATGGGGAAGAAAGGTTCTCGAGTGGAAGCCTCGTGCCGGTAGACGTAGTGTAGGGCGACCCTAGTGGGGGGTCGCCCTACGATGGACCTATGGAGTGACGACCTGGTAAGATATGCAGGAAGTCGATGGATGCAGGTGGTTCAGGACCCTGCTTTGTGGCATTATTTGGGGGAGGCCTAAAGCCTCTCAATGTTCAGCAGTGGACCTGTGAAGGGCTGTAATGATGATGATGATGATGATGATGATGATAATGCGTAAAGCACAACGTAAAGCCAAAATCGATTCTATTTGTTATGCAATATGTAACAAATAACCCGGTTATCATTTAATGTATATAATAGATTAACATAAAGGCATAACATTTAAAACAATTTTTTTGGTTGTGATTAAATAGATTTTGGGGTCTAGAACTGGTAGCTTCCAAAATTAACTCTTGACGAAAAATGTCATACACATCTGGACTAAATGCCACACACATCGGAAAAGCGTCTTTGATGTTACTCTTACCAATGCAGAGGTAAAATCTACATACAATTAGCAAATAAAATATTTAATTTCGTTTTATGGTCGAATTTTCTAAAGTTAAGTTGTTTTTATTTTATGTGCTTGAATACTGATTCTGATAAAGCACTTAACGGGAACCAGAGTGTTTTTTACGTGTTTTATATATAATGAACACTCTCTTTGTCTCTCTCTCTCCCTCTCTCTCCCTCTCTCTTTATGAATAGACTAAGAGAGATATTTTTACAGAGAGAGACTTGTACAATAGTATAAAGCCTTTTAGTTTAATAATATAGTAATGTTCTCCAGACCGAATTTTAGTCGCGGCGGCTAGCCTCAACGAAGACTCGCCATCGCTGCAGGACAGGATTGTATTGCCCAAGCGTATGGGAAAGCACAGGTGCACTCTCTGTTCCCTCGCTCTCATAGTCCGATGCGACAGTAATCCGACGGGACCAGAGAGAAATCAGGCGCAGGACCAATGGCTTGACTTGTGTTCCAAAGCACGGAAGTAAGACATGGCCAACTTCCTGACTTCGGGGAGCTACTGAGAGGTTCTTGACGGAAAAACTCAATAACTGATATTATTGTGACCTAACCCGGAATATGAACCGTGACCTCATTATCAGCATTCACGTTTTCAACCACGAGACTAACGTGGTAATTAAATATAATACCAGTGTTTTGAATACAAAAACTAGTAATCCTATCGAATTGTTAAATAAAAGGAGACGGTCCGAAATTGTAAGATGCGTAGGCTTAGTTTTGTACTAGTAAGAAAATAAATTAAAATAAAATATTAAACCACTTTTTGTCATTAAAACTCACGAATTTGCTTTTATTTCAGTGGTATTAATATCTTATTCTCACCAAAAAATGCAACACTAATGCCGGATAATTGGCGTTATCTGTCAACTGACATGAGGTTATACATCCATTTATTGATGGATATTTGAATTCTGAAATGCTGTATTATCTTTATCACTAAACTAAAACCAAATCACCTAAGAAATCGACCAGAAATTCAATAGAATCATTCACGAGTTCACAAATTCACGATCAAGCTCGGAATAAATAAAAATATCATGCTACCTACATTATTTCATGACTCAAGTCACTTATCAGAAATGATATTTGACAAATAACTGCGTATTTTTTTGACTGGAAGGGTGCCATCTTGTAAAACCATCAAAACTTGGGATTGAATTTTTATTTTTAGCAAGTTACTTAGTTTGAAATATTTTCTTATTTTATTTTCTATAAAATCCCTGAATTTTTCTCTTTTTTATCGTATAGTGTACATAGACTGGGCCTGAAATGGACCGTCGCCTTTAAACAACTGAAACTGGACTATTATTTAATCTGTGATATTAATAAGATACAACATGTCTTGAATACAATATTCAATTACGTAGGACACTCAATAAGTTTTAGGGTATACAAAAAGTATTCCAGATACTATTAATATTTATTTTACATGTTTTCAAAATATTCTCTCATCATGATCTCTACAAATTTCCATTCGTTTAAACCAACTCCGAAAATACTATTACCAGTCTTAATCTGACAGGTCGGAAATCGCTTCTTCGTGGGCAACCATGGCTTCATCGGCGATTGAAAAAAAAACTTGTTTTTTATTTTGATTGACTCTTGGGAACAAAAAGAAATCACAAGAAGCTAAGTCAGAGCTGTAGGGTGGGTGACTTAAAGTTTCAAAACCAGATTCCTCAATAAATGCTTTTGTTCTAAGGGAGGTATGTGAAGGGGCGTTATCGTGATGCAGCATAATTCCCCAAAGCCCGGTCTCTGGTCTTCTCTCCCGCACAGCTTGAAAAGCTTTGAGTAATGCAACTATAGTATACTATTCAAAGTTGGCTGACCTACAATTTTCTAGCATTGACGTCGAAAAATGTCCGCTCCGCGAAAAAAACTAGCCACCATTTTTTTGCCGACGTTGCGAGTTCTTTGCAGTTTTGACGATAACTGTCCTTCTGAGTAGACCGATACCGATGATTTCCTTTTATTTTCCGGATCATATTGATAGATCCATGTCTCGTCACCAGTATCGATTTCTGAAACACGCATATATGCCCCGTTTTCAAAACGTAGATGCATTACGTAGCACCAATCCGCACCAGTCTGTTTTTCGCTTTCGGAGAGCAAACGAGGGATCCATCGACAACTAAACTTCTTCACTCCAAGATGTTTGTGTAGGATAGTATAAATGCTCTCCGAAAGGATGCCTACAATCTTTTCGACGTTCGTATATGTGATTTGTCGGTCTTCTCTCACTAACATTTCAGTAGTCCGTACATTTTCTGCCGTTACTGCTGTTTGCGTGGTCCTGGTGCTTTGGTCATTTTTAAGGTTAACCTTTTGAATTCAGCAAATCACCCAAAAATTGTTGCGCGTGATGGAGCTTAGTCTCCTAATGCTAATTGTACGCGTTGTAAACTTAATTGTTCGGTTCGGGCGCGCAAATGTTCACGGTTAAGATCCACCGTTTTAAACGAAAAGCGCGGGAAGCGTTGCAGGAAAATTAATAAAAATGTGTTTGCTTTTTTTTCAGTATTGAGCAATTGGCTTATGGGGTACTATTTTTAAATATTTTTTAAATAGTAACTTAAAACTTAACTTTAAATTTCGAGTATCTCAAAACTTATTGAGTGACCTACGTACTGTATTCAAGATACATGGAAAGTCCACGAACACGAGCACAAAACAGCAAGTCTCACGTAACATATCAACTTTTGTTTAATTTGAAAAAGCCCAAATCTACGAGACTTAAATATTTACGTATTATTTTATATATTATCTTAAAAAATCTAGGTGCTAACGTAGTTTCAATGTAATAGGATGGATTTTAATGCAAACTGAGAGTAGTTATTTATATTGCTTTGTTCAGGAATTTGCTTTAAATATTTAAATATAAACTCTAAGCTTAAATACAATGAAATAATGTAGAATTTGTGAAAAACAAACTGTAGATAATTTTATATGTAATAAGGGTGACAAACGAGCACACAGTCCACCTGATGTTAAGTGGACGCTGTGACCATTAGACATCTAGATCTCACCTAGACTAAGAATCAAAATCGTCATCGTCATCCCTGAAGACTAGGTGAATTGCCTCGTTTCCCAAAAAAAAAAAAAATAGGTCTCCTGTTCTCTACACTTACTACACGCAACACAGCAGTATTAAGCTGTTATATTACGATGGTATTTTTGAGAGTTTGGTCCGTCCCCGATCGAGCCGACATATTCGTGCCACAACCATAATCTTCAGCGATGCTCTAGCATAAAAAATGATTCAGTTTATTTAAGAATTATATTTCACATATTCTCAACAGATTGCCACCAAGCTTTAATTTTTTTATTTTTTCACATAATTTCTCAAAATAATGACTTTATTTACTTACATAACATCTCAAATTTGTGAAGGAAGATACTAGTGGACGTAATAAAAAACTTGCCAGAGTATGACATTTTACAAAAGCTAGAAAAATTAAAATTATATTTTATTAAAGATACCTTCAACGTATAAAACCACAGCCATGTTAATCTTCGGTTCGGTGTTGATCTGGCATTCGTAGACTCCAGCATCCCGTGGCTGGACGTAGTCTATCTTCAAGTCCCAGTCATCTGACGGCTCCGGATGAAGAACGCTGAATCTCGCATCACCGGTATATGTAAAGATGTGGGATGTAAGAATGTGTAGATCACGCTTTCTCATCCACGATACCTGCAGAGAAATAATAATGTCAGACAATTTTTTAAATTTTGTATATATTATATACGACTGCCTGGTCATATTAGCAAGCGCTTATCATGATTTTGAGTTCGAATCCTTGTTCGGGCCAACAAAAATCAATTTTTGAGTTTAGCCCGAAGTTGCGAGTTAGCGAGAAGCCGTTGGTCCTCGCCTGATCTCCATCCGGTCCTGGTGGTTTGCCGTCCTGGCAGACTATGAGAGTGAGAGAATAGAGAGTACACTTGTGTTTTTGAATTAACTTGGTCATTATAATCCTGTCCCTGCGCAGATAGCTAGCTCTCGTTGAGACTGATCACCTATCGTTATTTTTATTATAAGATGTTTACTAGCTGCTTTATGCACGTAGTTTTACAGTGAGTTTGATTTGAATACAAAATTTCTTTGTATCACCTATCATGTCCTATTTTGTAATATTCTTATTTGGCATAACAACAAAGTATATTATGGTGAATATGAATAATTTGGGCTCACAGACAACAGGGACTCAGTGCTGATGACCGTGGGTTTGAATCACATACAGAAAAAGTATTTGTCTCTCTTTGAAAACCCCCACGATACAGACGAAAATCCTAGTGTGAAGGTAACGTCTAAAAATATATAGCATTAGTTGATAACCGGACTACAGCGCCTTCTATCGGATCCTAGCAAAGTTATAAATCATATTCACGACAAAACTAATATACGAGATCTGTGTCACGTGTAGCAATAAAAAAATAGTAAAGCCACGAATACTGCACAAATAGTGTAGCCACGTTTCATATACGGTTACCAAACGAGCGCAAAAAATAAAAATAATTTCCTATAAAATAACTTCCTAATAAGGAAATATCTTATCAACCCAAAAATAATATTTTTAAGTTTGTGAAGCTAAGTAGTATTTACTTCCGACGTGCAGTCCTGCGATAGACAGATTTTTTAACGTTTTATTTAGTAGCGGCCGTTGTTGACCGCCCGGAGCGTGTGTCGTCATTGCAGGCGGTTCTGACGCGTTTAAATTCAACACACCAATTTGCCACTGAAGAATAAGACGGACCATTGTCTGCCAAAGTAAACTGCAGTTATTCAAAAACACTATTGTAGAATTGTTTTTCAGGCAGAAATATTTTATAACGTTCGAGTTTTTCCATTATTTTTATAGAATAAGGGTGACAAACGAGCACGCAGTCCACTTGATGGTAATTGGATGCGGTGGCACATAGACTTTTACATTCTTATCATCGATTAAAAATCAAAATAAAGATGCGTTTATTTTGATTTTTAAACCCCTGCAGACTAAGATGAAATGCATCGTTTCTAGTAAAAAATTGTCACCGGATCTCCACACTTACCATACGAAACACAGTAGCAATAAGCTGCTATTTTACGCTGATAATCTGTGAGAGCGTGGTCCATCCCCGGTCGAGCCGACCTATTCGTGCTACAATCATAATGTGGCTCTGCCACGTATGATTTTCCTACGATGCATACGAATCAAATTACCGCCCAATATGAAGTTTGAAAAGAAAATAAATTAATTTAGTTTTTAATTTAGTTTTTCTTGGCCCTAACTACTAACGAAGTCAAAGAATAAATAAAGCGAAAATCACGGTTTTTATCAGCTTTTTCACACTAAAACGGCTTAAAACGTTTTGATGGAAATCGGTATAGAGATTTATTGTGACCTGAAATAATGTATAAATGTTATTAATTATGTAATAATAAACTTTAGAAATTTTACGATTAGGTTTTTACTTTACCTTTATGTAAGTGTGTACTTATAAAATATACTAAAATCAAGTCTGAATTTCAATTACTTGGCATTTTAAAGAATTGTTTTGAGATTGTCTTGCGAGGAAATATTATTTCATATTTTTGGAATATACTTGTGGTAATTATATTACAAATATGATTTTAGTTATATTAAGTTAGTTGATTTAAAAAGTATGTTTTTAATTTGTATTTAATATTTTTGGGATTGATATTTTCCTTCAAGGTTTTAGGTAGTATATATATATATATATATATATATATATTCTTTTATTTATATATACATTGTTTTATTTTTTTAATAAATTTCAAATAAAAATTTTACAGTTTATTTATTTATCAATAATCAATAAATCCCAAATTTATCGATCAACGTCCCAACCCTGTCCCATCACTATGGTTCGGAACATTCTAAGTATATAATAGACGTGCCCTTTATATACTTAATGCAAATTAAGTGTCCTAATTAATCATTAATGTAATAATGCTAAAAAAAGTTTCAGTTTTCAAAGAAACAAACTTATTTTTATTCTTAAGTACTATTGTACATCTCTCCAAATCTAATTTATCAAAAACCTCGATTAGCTTCAAGGAATTAAATTGGAAAAATTCGCTCGCTTAGTCGTTACTTAGTTTTATATTTTAAAGGCTGTAAAAAGGCTGCGGACGCTTCATCTTGCTTAATTACGGTGCAAGCTTACGCCAGCTCAGAGCGAGCTTGGTCTAATTACGCTTAAAAACAAATACCCAACAAAGAAAAGAGAATTTATTCTCTAATTTCTCAGCCCAGAAGCCTTAGAAATTAAAAAAAAATGTAACATCCATTGTTGTCGGCATTTTAATCAAAATTCAACTTTCTTAAGGCGTCGGATATTATAAACAATTAATCTTCAAGTAGTGGGTGGTAAAATTATAAGACAAAGGAGGTTATTGATAATTGGTTCGATTAAAAATTTCTGCTGAATGTTTTAACGAAAACGTAAAAATCGTTCATAATTTTAAATACTTACTTTTAAATAATATAAAAACGATAGGTAAAACTGTATTTTTTGAATTATGAAAGAATTATAACTTTGCGACGAAATGTAAGAATTGAAGAATTAAATTACAATAAAACAGTAACACGGCTCGTTGACACGGTGGCTTGGCATTGATTTGCACTACATATTGAGTGCCGCGGGTTGGAATTCTGCGCAGAAACATTGTTTGTATGGCTTACAAACATTGTTCCGGGTCCTTATGTTTGTCCATGTGCAACACAAACTGCCTCCATGATCGATTAAATCCTAGTTTAAACGTTATTAAGAATATATGATGTATGTTCTTCTCTCCTACAGTGAAGAGGTGAAAATTGAGAACAACCAGAGAAGAAAGCGAATAACGTAATAAACGTCGTAAAAAAGAGACAACATCTAATAGTGACAAATGAGTTTTTGCCGGTATGACGGCACAACGATAATCCGAAACGAACAATATATTATAATGCATCGCGGGATATGTCAGAGGGCTATTTATTTCCTAGAATGGGTTTTGGATCCCTCAACCATTAATATAGCGGCCAGTAGAGCGTTACTGAGAAGGGATATTGAGCCCAATGAGGAGATCGACAGTGAAAAATGATACTGTAGAGAGTTTTGCAGGTGCGAGACAGATAAGCGAATCGGAGTTCGAGCCACTTACGAGTAGACGATCATATGAATAATGTTTTATATACTCTTTACTACTGATAATATAATAAAGCTCTCAGGTTCGTCTAGCGTTTTTGGTAATTTATTGTCTTCACGGCCTTGTTGCTCTAGTGGTTGTAAACGATATTGCTGAACATTTGTGGTCCAGGGTTTGAATCCCGCGTCGGGGTAAAAATCGGTAATCCGGTTTTTCTGTCAAGAAATTCTCAGTAACAGCACGAAGTTAAGAAGTTGGCGGTATTTCAACCCCGTGCGGAAAACGTGTAAAGCGTAGGTTCTGTATAGGATCTCTCTTCGATCGTATCGGATACCGTCTAATTAGATTATGAGAGAGAGAAAATAGAGAACTGTGTTTGCACATACACTAAGGCACTATAATCTTGTGCTGCGCAGATGGCTAGTCCCCGTTGAGACTCTCCGCCGTGAGCGACATTCGGCCTGAAGAACATTATTATCATTGTAATTGGTTTAATATTTTATCAGAAAAAGGATGACAAATAAGCACACAGTCCGCCTGATAGTAAGTGGTTGCTGTGGCCCATAGACCTATGTCTATGGGCCACAGCAACAATCCATACCTATGTCTAACCTTGATTACGATTCAAAACGCAGATGCGTTGTCACCTGTGAGGACTAAGATGGAATGTCTCGTTTTCAGTAAATGGTTCTCTACATTCACCATACGAAACACACAGTTGAGCTGCTATTTTACGCTGATATTCTGTGAGAACGCGGCCATTTCCCGGTCGAGTCGACTCATTCGTGCTACAACTATACTACTATTATAGCTGCAGCATGGCTTTACCAAGTAAAGACTTATATGACAATATTGAGTTTAAATCACTATGGGGTTTGAGTTTAAGCTTATGATTGTTTATGAATACCCATCTTCGACCCAGCCAATATAAGCCATAACACATATACCAGTCACTTAATTACATATTAACCTGGACACTAATTACATAATTTACTTAAGAGTTTCTTTTGAATTGTGGTAGTCGTTTGTATGTTATTATAATTTAATTTTAGTTCATAATATTATATTGCAATAATCAGAAGAAAATTAATAATTATTAATATATAAGGAAACGATTAAATAAACCAATTATTACAAGTTTTTGCACGTGTTCAATAAAGTTATAAACTCTAAGTAACTATTCACAAATGTCCACCAAATTTGATGTATATCCTCTATAAATTGTCTTTAATGCAATTTATGGGGGAGGCCTATGTTCAGCTGTTACAAGGTAACTTAACCCGGGTTTGGACCCCACCGGCAACAATATTTTTTCTTAAAAAATAGTTGATTGTCGATTGGAATATATCGTATGGAATCCTTTATGTCGGAAAATTTAAATTTATAGAAAACCTATGTAGAATAGCAGTGTAATAGCAGTTTAAGAAACACAGCAGTTTAATATAGTTTAGATATGTAATATAGTGTAGAGAACCGGAGATGATACGAGGCATTTCATCTTAATCCTCAGGGGTGACAACGCATCCCCCCCGAACGGGTTCCCGCCTTGTTGTGGCGGGGGGGCTTAGTAGCCGTGGCTTGGTCTCCCACAGTGAACAAAGAGGAACCCACGTGGCTGGCCCGAGGTGAAGGGCCGGCCTGAGGTGGCCACTCCGAGTGGGCTTGGGGAGCCCACTTCGGATGTGTGCTGGTGGACTGCAGCGAGTGGGGACTCGCGCACCCTCTACCGCTGCAGCCGAGGTGGAGTCGCGGAGGAAGAGGAGTGTTGGTATGGCGATGCGCCACTCGCCCTATCCTTCGCGACTCAAACGGGGCCGCACCGTTGATGCGGTGGTGGTGGGGCTGCGGGGGGAGAGGATTGTCGGTATTGCGAGGCGCCGCTCTCCCTACCCTCCGCAGCCGAATCTTGGTTGGCGGCGGAGCCATGGACCAGATCCGCCGCTGGGGTCGGGAAGGCTAGTACTTCTAAGTGCTCGTTTTTCCTGGCCCCATGGCCTTTGTGCATCGGACGCGGGGGCGTCTGTTGCACAGACGTAATTGTAGGCCGTGGAGGAAGGCGCACCATGTGTTCTGGTGCGCCTTACCTGGGAAGGAGAACGGGGAGGAATTTTCCTCTCCCGAGGAGGTGCTGCCATGGGGCGGCAGGCGCTAGTAGGGCCGCGGATGTGTGCGAAAGCGTTCCCGTAGCCCTGCCAATATGCGACAAAGGTAGAACAGCATGGGGTTTTAGTCGGTGCGAGTCCGACATAACCCGTCCTTGCCCCCGCGAGGCGGGTATGCGTAGGCATTTCCCCATGTAAAAAAAAAGAGGGGTGACAACGCATCAGCATTTTGATTATTATTTACGATAAACGTATTATATGATGATACTGTAGCCTTAATAAATCTTCCTATAGGCTACAGTATCCATTTATCAAGTAAATTTTTTGTTAGTTTTTACCATTATTCTACAAATAAAAAGTCGAAGTCCACCAGCACGTAATGGGGCAGCTCGGCGGCCCCATGTATCATAAACCTTTCACAAATGAGAGAAGGCTTATATCCTGGGCTTATACTTGCTTATGACTTGGAGTGGTGCGTATATAGGTTCTTTTATTTCTGAATTTCATTCTAATAACCTAGTTTTAACGGATTTTTTTACGTGCAACCATGGTCACGCAGGGACTGAGGTGACATCCCAATGCAGTAGTTAATCACGGCTACCTTAAGTTTAAATTTTAATTATACTATCTCACTAACCAGACCTCCTTCAGCTTAAAATTAAATAGTAATTAAATCAGACCAATTCCCTTAAAAGTAGTTTCATTTGAATTTGTGGTGTTACCGTAAACATAGAAAACCATTATATAATGTCATCGTAAACATAAAATGTTTGCAAAAGAGCGTTGCTCGTCCAGTTTGTTATAACTTTTCTGTCCCCTGTCCGTTAACGGCTAATTTATTCATAATATATTACAAAATATCATATTCCTGACGACACGGCCTACTTTTTATCCCGGTAACTTGCTACAACGCCCGGGGGACAGCTAAATGTGAACTGGAGGCGAGTCTCGGGGATCTAATGGCCAGTACATAAATAAATAACAAGTAACAGATGTAGACACCAGACATTGGCCGGTTCCCCCGACGAGATTTTGATTCTATTTCCTTTGCTAGTCACGTTCTCAATTTGAATTTTATTCGACTTCTTCGAAATTTAATCCTTGTAAGCTTATGAAAATGTTCATAAATTTGTGATTTTCAGGTGTTCGGATATAGGCCGGGCTAGATTTGCTAGATGCAGTATATTTTCAAACACGGTCGGGGTTATTCTATAAATATGCTAATGTTTGCTTCCAGAACCGATATATTTGAGATCAGGGTTATTTTGTGTGAGCAGCAAAATTTATAAACTGTAAGTCACCGGGCGTCGGTGTTAGGAAATTCGGTGCCGTTTTAATAGAAGATTGAAATATGACCCCGCAAATATCTTTCAACGCTTATTAACTACCACTATAGTGCTAGAAAGACTGACTAGGTTGACTCTCCACGACAAAGGAGATAATAGTCTATTGTTGGGGGTTTAAAAAAATAAAAAAAGATTGAACATTGACATTATTCTTAAAATTACCTTACTACCCAACCCATGACAATATTAAACTTAAAGCTTGCCGTATGGTGTTAGCTTGAGAGCCAAGCAAAAAATCCAATCATTAAACGATTCTACACGTGGTAGAGCCACGCTGCTACTATATTATGCTTTTAAAATTAATGGGTTGTCTCGACCGGGGAAGAACCACGTTCTTGCAGAAAATAGCGTAAAATAGCAGCTTAATGCTGCTGTGTTTCGTACGGTGAGTGTAGATAACCGGGGACCATTTTTACTGGAAATGAGGCATTCCGTCTTGGACCACATCAGGTGGACTTTGTGCTCGTTTTTCACCTTATTCTATAAAACATGAAATGTTACCTTGCGAAAAATCATTTTATTTAAGATGTTAACAATTATTTAGGTAAGATCCAATTTATGCTATAAAATGACGTGTCTTGCCTACTTTGAAGAGCACCTGCCCTCCCTCAATTGCGTAAACGTGTTGGATGAGGCGATCTATGGGGAAAACCTTTGTGGACTTTCATAGGCCGTAATAAATGAATATATGTAGTATATTTAAGATAATAGTAATTTTTATTATAACTCCTTAATATTGTATATATTTCAATGTTACGTTAATATCTGTTTTTAAGAAGAGCCCTGATAAGAGAATATTATGGAAAATGTTCAAAAAACTTCTTGGCTTTTGATAGATAGTAGCCTAGTCAACTAGTTTACGCTAGATGAAAAATACTTATACTAGTGTTGACCTTGTGAATAGTGTGATCTATGTCTACTCACGTTCGGCAAAGCAGTCCATTCTTTAAATTGTTACCAATAGCATATGGATCTATGACGTGGTCTTTCGCTTCTAGCTGAATTGGGAAGCTTAAAGTCACTCGAGTCAAGCCATAGCGACGGCTATGCTCGGAGTTTCTGTGCGTGGTAGAATTCTTAATAAATATTGTAACAGATCATAGTGTAACAGACCAATAAACTGAAGTGGCATTTGGCTGGCCATGTAGCTCAAAGAACCCACCACCGATGGGAAAAAAAGATGGCAATATCGTTCTGTTATAAGAAATGTGAGGCGGCGGGGTGAACATGCCTCGAAAAGCACGTAAAGTTATTGGTCCGGCACCGACCTCTGTGCGATCGTATCTGATCACTGTCCCATCGGACTATGAATGAGTATGAGGAAATGTAGAGTGAACCTATGCGCAACATACACTTAGGCACTATAATTCTGTCCTGCGCGGATGGTTCGTATCCGTTCAAACTGGTCGCCGTGACTAAAATTTGGTCCGAAGTCTTACTTCATATCTTAGGTAAATACAATACATACGGTCCTATTGCCTATGTGTTTAGCTCGGCAACGCAATACCGCCGACTGGCCAACGACAGCCGACACATTGCGCGGGGACACGTCATCGAAGTATGGCCTCTCAAGCCGCAGTTCTCCACTTCCACTCACACCTGGTAAAACTCCTAGACCTGTAACAAAAAAAAAAGACTTGAGAATGTGTCCTGTTATTTCTATTCAACGTTTTAAATTATTCACAATATGAACAGAACTATTTTGTTCTAGCGCGTGAGACTGCAAGTTCTCGCACTGATACTAAATAGCTTTTAAAATCCATCCTATTCGTCAAACAAATCATGTTTATATAAACTTTAACATATGCACTGAGTATATATTAACTAAGTTCTAAAGGGCTCTTGATAAACAATGTGCAATTTTCATTGCAATGCCTCAAAAAGAGTACGTTTTCATTTCACAAATTTTGGCAGTACAAAAACATCGTTATTAGAGTGTCTTGACACACTCTGTTCGTTTCCGGCGAGCTGATATCATATGCACCGTACCGGAAATAAGAACGAAGCCTTTGCCCGCCCGTTTGTACAGAAGACACAAGGTGGATATAAATTTGACGCTAAGCCAGGAAACTAGCGGTAGATAAATAAAAGAGCAAAATGTAGTTAATTTTGATTTCAAATTATAATTGTTTGATTTAAATAAAATATGACGTGGTCGACAAATTCTATTTATAGATGAAGGAATTATAGTAATTAACAATACAACATAACTTAACAATAATAATTAATAAAGACAGCTAAATTAAGTGGCAAAAATATGAGTCTCTGAAAGATGACTTCATATATGTGCCATTTGCTGTAGAGATTATCAGCCGGTGGGGTTCAGGCAAGGTGCTGTTCGTAAAGGAACTGTGTCCACGACTTGATAACGCTGCTGGTGATAAGAAGGCAACGCGGCCTCCGTTCTTGGCACTCTAGAATGTGGAACTCCCTCGTTTAACTCATCTAACTAGACTGTAAGATAATTATAGTTTTAGTTTTAGTTTTTATTATAGTTTTTTTAATATTGTACATATCATTTTTATATTATAAAAGTAAAAGAGAAATATATCGGAAAATTAATGTTAAATACATGTACTCGTATATCACAACTAGTGGTGTTCTGTAATTAAAAAAATAAAGTAATAAAAATCTTTATTGATCAACTATAACTTTACAACGATTTTTGCAGTTGCAATCCTCTTTAAAGTGTAAAAACACCTACACAAATACCCGCGTGGCTTACAGTAAGACTTTCTGATTACCAAAAAAATACTTTAGATCAAGTAAGTAGCTACTTATATTTAAAATTGTGACTTACAAAATAATTTAGACCACTATCTGCAAATTGATGAAAATGATAGATAGCGAAATAAAAATTATACATTTTATAATTCTGTCATCGAATTTGTACAAAAAATGTGTACAACAATGTGAATATAATCATTAATCATGCTTTGTTCATAAATGAACAAGTTTTAGGACTTGCGATTACAAATAAAGGAAAATTACACAAAAATTAAAAATATTGTTTAGATGTATTCCGCTGTTTTTGTGGCCGTACAAGGTTACAGTTTGCGGGGCACCGAGAAAATGAAAATGACAGCGATGAAGTTCTTTTGTGGCACACTCTGTATACTCGCTGAGGTTGCTTCCTTTGTCTTGTTTTAACGCGTCTCCAATGTCCTCTAGCTCTTCCAAGTTACCCTTCTTACAGTTTTCGTTGACAGAAAAATGATAAATGTCGACATTTTTAAGCTATTGCATAGCTTCTATCGCGAGCCTTGAGTGCGGGAAAATACAGAAATTTCGTAACGAAAAAAACCTCACGCTCTCCGACGGGCACTGAGGTGTGGCCTGAAGGCCGTGCATTGTCTAACGATGGTCTGACGTCGTTTCTTTTCCTCAGTCTTTGTTGTCTTTGTCGAAGAGTTTTGAAATTTTGAATATGAATGAACAAAGTGCATTTATTATTAAGGCTGCTCTCTCGCAAAAAGCTTGAAAAAAGCGTGCAGATGAACCAACTTTTCGTCGACACTTACAGAGAAATTACATATGAAAAAAATAGCTAGTAATCTACATGATCTGATACGTAATTTGGTTTAGCCATAACTTTTCTGTCGGTGTCACATAATAAATAAAAAAATACCCAAATCACCTCCAAATCGTTGAGATGAAACCACTTTACTCCTTCATTGTTTATCAAAGGAATATAAAAAAAAATATCTACTGCTTTGCAATACAAAATAAAATAATTTGGTTTGGTTACTTTTTAGAAATATGTATTATTTTTATGATAATAAATTAAAAATGCGTCCCGATTAAATACTGCGTCTATATCACCCCCGCATTCGTCTACGAATTCAGTGCGGGGCGCATCGTGTTGCTAGGTGGACGTACGCCGCGTTGCGAGAGCTCAGCACTACGAAATAAAATCGTAAAATATTACTGCAAAAATTTAATTTTGTTAATAGTGGAGTAGGTTTTTTCTGATTCTTGTTTAATAGTAGTGTTTTATAGTTTTATTAATTGTACAGTTTTATTAATGTTTAAGTTTAGTTTGTAAAACATGGGGAATAAGCAGAAACGATTGAAGAGAGGTCTAAAAAAATATTACAAACAAAAGGGTATACATTTATCAAGGTAAGTTTTAAGTTTTATCTACATATTTCATAATATTAGACAGGTGCTGTTTATAAAATACCTATATTACTGTGATTTCGCCACTCTGTGACAAGACAAAGCGCGGCAAACGCAAGTGGCGGCAAGGCGTGGGCCGCGTCGTCGCATGCTGGTAGCGCATGTCTGAGAAATTAAAAAAGAAACTTCATTTTCATTTTTGTGAGTTGCGTAAGCAATTATACTTTTTCACAAAAAAGCCGTTGTAGCTCAGATGTTTAACGCAACGGCACCAATACAATTGATAATTGCAATTTTAAGTGCTATTTTACCACGTGCTCGGCGGTGAAGGAAAACATCGTGAGGAAACCCGCATGTCTGAGGAATAAGAAAACAAATATTTCGAAGAAATGTGAAGTTCGTCAACACGCATTGAGGCAGCGTGGCGGACATTTCCTTGCCTTAAAACCCTCTCGGAAATTAGAGGAGGCCTGTGCCCAGCAGTGGGACGTATATAGGCTGTAACTTTACTTTTTTACTTTTATAAATATGTTATTTTACCGACGAAAATTTTAAAGAAAAATAAAAAATAAGCAACCGACAACCTCCTAGGTCCCTAGGTGACTTGCGAGATGTCAGTGTAACAAAACAAAACGGCCCAGAAAAACAGACTTTCCAACTGATAGCTAAATCAGCACGCAACAATTTCATTGGTGCCAGTGGGGATCGAACCCGGGTTGCTCCCGTACTGTGATACCTATAACGAGCACTAACCATGTGAGCTACCACGGCTCTCAACGACATCGTCTTAACGCAATTCCTTTGTATAGTGCGACGTTGCCACTCTTATTAGTTATTCCGCTTCGTAATATTTTATTTATAGGTGATATTATGTTTATGTAGGTACTCGATAGATTCCTATAGTCTGTTTTTTTCGCAGGAGACAAAAATAACAGATCTTTATTAGATTCGTTTAGCCCGAATAATACAGTTTTTATGATTCTGGTTCGGATTAGATTTAATTTTAGTCACTTAAGTTAGGTATATTGTTCAAAATAATGAAATAAATCCACAGAATCTGCAGTTACGAAAAAAAGCAATATCATTTTAGTCTCCGGCGAAAAAAAAGATATATATCATGATTAATTTATCAACTAGTTATTCGTTTACTAAATACGAAAAAATATCTAGGATTCCCCAGCCGTGATACATTACAGAATGACTATATTATCATTTATTTTACTATTGTAAATAAGTACTAATTGTAGATATTGACAGTTTTAACAGAAGTTCATTTTCTTATATTGTGACTAATAACCTAATATGACCTTGGGAAGAAACTCATTTTAATATAAGGTTTTACTGCAATGACTGCCAATGGGTTGTTAATTTCTACAATAGACCGTGGCGTATTGTTGCTGACATGAATAACTCCGAAAATATAATTTATTTAATTGATCGTGTTGAGTTTTTGTGCTCTCACTGCGAGTTTACTTTTTATGATCACTATCATAAGGAAGAGTGCGAACTATTTACCTAATCTGTACAAAATTACTCTATACTTAACTAGATTCATTTTTGTGAAAGGCTATTTTTGTTAAATTAAGATATTATGTTTGGTTTTGCAGTTATTTGAATTACGTCGTATGACGTCAAATTATCGGTAAACTCCGACGGGCACGGAGGTGTGGCGTTGAAAGCCGTGCATCGTCTAACGTCGTTTCAGTACGGCAGATTTCGGCACTCGACAGACTTCGGCGCGGTGTTTGTGTGCGTGCGACTAGTCGTATGCGTGTACACTAGCTGCTAACTGAATGATAAAAATTCCTGAATAACCTACATGTATTGTAAGATGTTAAAAATATTTTAAACAATATTAACTTCTCATTTATACAATAAGAGAAAAAAAATTGTTTTCTTATCGGTCACCACGCTCAAAAAGTGTAACTTGATTTAATATCAAAAACTTAACTGCATAAATAAAATAAATAATTAATTATAATTGCACAAGTTGATAAAAAACACGTCACACGTCTTTTTCTGTATCTGCCACGCAACATAGGTCAGTTTCTATTTATTTTTACGTTGTTTCAGTGAAGTATGTATTTTGATCTAAAATTGTTTGTATATTTACAATTGTTTTAAGTTTAAATCGTTTTATTCAGGCTCATTGTTTTTCAAAACATACAATAAAATTTTATGAATTATTGATTCACCAAATAGACAGAATTTTTGACGCCTCCGTGGCGCAGTAGCTAGCAATGAGTGACAAGTATTTGTATGGTCTACAAGTAATTGTTCCGAATCTGGATGTTTTTCTTAGCGCAATTTATATATATAAACTGCCTCCACGATACAGGATAAAATCCTAGTTCGGGAGTAACGTTTTAAAAAAAACAAAACAAAAAAACAAAGGATAGTCCATCAAAAGCCCGCGGCTAGGACTAAACACATGCCTTCCCTATAGCTTGCTTTATTGGTGGGGGAAGGTTTTCATAGGTGCCGCACTTGGCAGATAAATTGGTAGCTGCAGTTTACTTTTATTATTTTGAGATAGCCGTGTAGTTTCTTTAGCTTTGTTTAGTTTTTAGTCTTAGTTAGTTTAGTTCTTAGCAGGAAAATAGTGCTGACCTTCTCCTGTTTCATTTCCCACTGTACAAGGTAGAATATTATTTTTTCGCGGTATATAATTTTATAAATTACCAGCGTACAAAAAAACATAAAGCTATTGTACTTCGTATGCGTTCTCATGCATTTGCATTTTGGATTTTAGTCGGGGATAGAGGGATGACCTTAATGTTTTGCATTTAGTTGATAATTTTGTCTACAACATTATATAAATTATTCCTGGCAAGTGAGTTGAAAACCGCTGATTTTTGTCAATATTAGGAAGACGCTGCTGCCCATCTCCTGATTTAATTCCTTCTGTCGTCTCTTACAAAAGTGACGGCGTGATATAGAATTTAAACCTTAGTCATTAAAGAAAGTATTAAATAGAAAGGACAGTGCTTAAGTCTTGTCTAAAGTACCTTAAATGCAACAGTTAAACGGCAATACACTAATAGTAATACCATAACACTTAAAGTAGAAATCAAAATACTGCAACAATGCTTGAGACTGCATCGACTACACTGCTGAGTTCTTTGTTCGAAATGGCTTTGTAGCTCTTAAAGGGTTCAATATACTGAGTACCCTTATCTAATCTCCGTTCCAGAGCTTTAATCGATATTAAAGCAGTCGATAGAATGAAAACGAAGTGAAATTTCTTTCCGTAATGACGCTTTAGTTTAAGAAGCTCAACTGCTACTTGGAAAGCAAAAAGAATAGAAAGGGAATGTTCGATCTTTTGTGATATTCTGTTAGAATTTAAAAGGAGTTAGTACATAATGTGCATTTAACAGTTGATTTTTTATATGAGAGGCGGCAAACAAGCACGCGACTCACCTGATAGTAAGTGACTGTGAACAAAAGCCTCCTATAAACAACTGCAACACCTGGGGAATCGTAGATTTATATCGTTAGTGTAGATGCGTTGCTGGCATTTTAGAATCCCTAAGTCATGTCAGTCGAAACAAGTTGCTGGTGGTAGTCGATACCACAAGGAAATAAATCGCCTAATAAACATATACTTTAAAGTATTTGGTATTTTGATCGTCAAAGGAAAACATAATGAGATAGATCTTATATCAGTTATACACATATCACAATTACGGTTTAAGACATTTATTTCTAAAAAGAACACAATTCGCTTATCATGAGAAATAACAAGTTAATCATTAGAAACTAAATACATGAACTTATGCAGAACGGCAGGTACTTGTAAAAATCTGTTAGTGGATACGCACAATATTTTTTCTTGGTGTGGATAATAAGAAAAGTAGGTGTACAATTATATATCGTTATTGAAAGGAAGTTACAGCAATCACACATTGTTCATATTTGCAATTTAGATGGTATTTTTATGTTAATGGTTATATTTTAAATAATTAGTAAAATCAAATGAATTAAAGAAATTACATTAGCTTTTTAAATAAGTTATTGGTATTTAAAATCGAGAAAAATATTTTAAGATGTGATGCTTTAATGTTTTTTTTTGTATAAAATAAAGAACTGGATCTCTTTTTTGTTATTAGGCAATTTATTATATAACTCTGCTCCTTCGTATAATATATTTTTTCTTCCGTATTTACTTCGAGGTTGTCTTAGGCAAATGTTATTTTGTCGTCTAGTAATACGTTTTTGTGTTAGTCCTTACTTTGTAAACGTTATTTTAGAGTGTGTATCTTTATTTAATAATTTATGTACTAATATGAATGTATTACTTACTTACTTACTTACTTATCGTCACGCACAATCCCTAACGGGGTAGCCAGAGAGAACAGATCGCCAAGTGTCACGATCCTTACATACCTCTTTCGCTTCTTTCAGGTTCATTAACTTCTTCATACATGCACGTCTAGGTATCCGAGTACTCTTGACCCTCCCCTCTTCGAGCAATTTGCTCACATGGTCTTCGAAAGTTAGTCTCGGTCTACCTCGACACCTTTTAATATTTACTTTCGCTCTATATATTTTCTTCACCATTCGGTCTTCACTCATTCGTTCAACGTGTCCAAACCATTGGAGTACGCTCCTATCAATTTTTGTGATAAGGTCATCTTTCAATCCTGCCATATTGCGAATCTCTTCGTTTCGCTTTCGGTCGGCTATGGTAACGCCACACATTTTACGAAGAGATCGCATCTCCACTGCATTCAACTTGCTTTTATGCTTCTTCTGGCATACCCAGGTTTCGCTGCCATATAACAGAGTCGGTGCCAACACTGCGTTATGTATTGCAAGGCGTGCACTCTTCACCACGCCTTGCCTTTTTATTAATGCATTCAGGGCACCATTGACTTTGTTTCCGGCAGCGACACGCCTATCCACATCTAAATCACATCTTCCATCCCGGCTGAAAGCACTCCCCAAGTATACAATTTCATTTACCTGTTCTAGACATTCCTGATTTACCCATATTTCACATTTCGTTCTCTCTTCGTCCTTTTCAAATACCAGAACCTTAGTTTTATTAGCATTCAAACGGAGACCTTTAATTTCACATTCCTCTTTCATACACGTGACTAATGCCTGCAGTTCTGCTTCTGATGGTGCAATAAGCACTGCATCATCAGCATACAGCAGACAATTATCTTTTATGTCACCCAATTTCACACCCAAACGGCTATCTTTCAGCTTCTGTAAACAGCTGTCGAGATACAGTATGAACAGCCAGGAAGACATGACACAACCCTGTTTTACGCCCGCTTGGACGCTAAACATGGGTGATAGGTCATGCCCTACCCGCACACAGGCTTTACAGTCATAGTAAAGTGACTGCACAGCCCTTAACAATCGACCATCCACACCATATCCCGGCAACAGTTCCCACATTTTCTTCCTTATAACCTTATCAAATGCTTTCTCCAGATCCACAAAAGCACAGAAAATCCTCTGGTTAACACTCAGAAGCTTCTCCGTGATCATGCGGAGAGAAAACATTGAATGAATGTATTATATTTATAAATCTGCGATAGTGTCATTAATTGAGTTTCTTTGTAATTTTTTTGTGTGGGAGTTAGATAGTGATAATGGAATAGTAGTTTAATTATTTTGTTTTGACATGTTTCGATTTGCTTTAAATTTGTTTCAGCCGCAGTACCCCACACCTATATTAGGTGTTCTAGATGAGTTTTTATCATGGAGTTGTTTATATATCGCACTGATTTTGTCAGAGAGTGCTCCCTCGAAGCGTACCCATGATAGAAGAAAACTTAGATCATAATTTATCTAGGTGCGGCTGCCACGCAGTGTTTATCTAGGTGGAGTCCATGTACTTTTCTGTACTAATTTTGGTTAAGGATTCATTAGATATGCGGAGAGTAAAGCGATTTTCGTTTTTCTTTTTTTGTTTTTAGCACTGAAAATAATGTAACTAGTTTTAGATGTGTTCGATATAATTGTAATTAAGGTATTTAATGTATTTTTACAGTTGCGGTAAACTACGGCGCTGACAAATTGATAGCAATTAAATTTGAGAAATACCTAAAACCTTGGATTTAAAAATGAATCGATTGCAGTTATAAAGACGGTTTTATTTATTTATAAATTCTGCATTCAGGTTAAAATAACATAAATCACCATAATCAGTCAATAAGGGACAACAAGGTCTGCATAAGTTTTTGACGAGAGAAAAGTTATTAAGCAGCAACGAGATTGCAAAAACTTGTCACTTTTTAACTTACATTGGCCACAAGTTTTCTAGCACCTAAGTCATAATGAAATCGATGTGTAATATAATGATCTATATTACAGTATGAGTCAGTTTCAAAATAAAATAGTTAAAAACGACCGGAGGTAAAGCTGTAGGTTTCAGTCACTTTATCATCCAATGGCTACGTACTATCTATTTAAAAAATATTATCTACACTCTCGTTAGTCAAGTTGTCAGAAACGTGACTGTTGAGATCCCGGTTTAGATTTCCGTTTCAGGCCGAAAAATCAACCATTCATTTACAAGGCTACGAATTCCGCATTCGCATTGTTTATGAAAAGAATATCTCTTTTCCTAACCTGCTGACTGTTATTAAAATTGGTCTTCTAAAAGTTAACTAACGCTGTAATAGTATTCCGTCCTCTCTTAAAACCATTTTGACAATCAGTAATAATGATTTCTTATATTTACGCGAACACTACATATTTAAATAATACAAGTTTTACGGATACATATATTAACTTTTTTTTATACCCGACGTTTGGAGCACTACAGCACCCATGGCCACGGGGGACTGAGATGTTCAACGTTCAGATGTAAAACACAGATTAAAATTAAAAAAATAATAATCTGTGTAAATTAAAATTTTAATCTGTGGTAACAGCGGATGACTACGATATCTGGACGTTGAATACATCAGTCCCCCCGTGGTCATGGGTGCTATAAAATCCGTACGCGACAAAATCCGTAAATCAGAGAGTGCATCTATGCTTGCGAATATACTTGTGCACTATATCCCTATTCAGCACAGTTAGTCTCCGAAATTCGATCTGAAAGACATTATCCATACGTACATATAAATAAAATCTAAGTGTATGTCTGCAATATCGATATAAATTCTCTAAATTTAGCGTAGAGGTTATTTGCATGTCATTAAAACATGCGTCATCATTTTTAAAACATTTGTCTATTGACTTTGTTTTGACATATATTGTCATTGATCTGTCTGTCTGTTCGGACTTATTTTTGGAATGGCTGAAACTGAATTGTAATAAATCTTCATGAACTGATAGAGAGAAATGCCAAGAGTTATCTAGGCCGTATTGTATCTGAATTAAAAAGTTTAAATAAATCTAGGATGTATTTTAAATAAAAATATTTGTAATATATAGTCTTAGATATTTATCATAAATTTAAATTACGCTACATTAATGGAACCCATACTTTAAAAAAGGCATATTCGTAGACGTCTCTTACTTTCCTGACTTAAGTCACTTAAAAACTAAAAGAAATGACCAAAAATTGTATGAACCTGTGCCCCAGAGTGTACAGAGATGAAATCTATGTCATTTAATTTAAATACAGACTATCTTCTATATAAATAATTAGAAAAGTGCATGTAGCTACGCAGTAGTGGACACTGGACAAAAGTTATGAAGATTTAAAAAAAGTTTGGCAGTCGGTTTTTATCATTATTACACAATGAAGATATTAATAAAGTTCCAATTCATGAATGTTATCTAGGTTAATGTATTGCATGATGATTAGGAAGTATCCTAACTGGTTTAGTAATAAAGAAACAAGGACAGCAGTTTTTTTCCAGTCTTTGAAATTATTATTTACAACTATTTTTTTTAATATAATTATATTAATACTATTATTTATCGAAGTATATCAGACAGAAAATAATTTAACTTATGTATTACACCGTTTGTAATTAGTGGAGCACTCGAGTTGGGCTACGGCACATATTAAATAAAGTAAAATACGATAAAACACAAATACGAAGGAAAAGCGTACATATTTATCATAATATGCCGAGTGACACTTTTCCGTTATGATGCTTGACGAATGGATTCAGTGTTGCAAGTACTGAACCCTGTAACCCTATCATACAATGTAACACTACATGTTTAAGCCGTTGCTGTATTAAAGAAATAAATAAAATTCTATCCTTTAGTGTATTTTGATGTATTAATTCATTAATTGAAGGCTTGTTTTTGTACATAAGTAATATATAAAAAAATTAATATTTTTATGAGTTTTGCTTTTGTTTTTTCCCTTTTCTGATCTTTTGAAGTATTAAATGGTCACATTAAAGGTACTATAGAGTGACGTCAAAGAGAATAAATCACTTTAAATACTTTTAAACTTGATTATTTTTTAACAGCTGCTATGAAATGTGAATAGTTATTCAAAATTATTTTTCATTTTATTTAAATTAATAGAAATATTCTTATTTTTGTACAGCTTGCGGCACATTTTACCCATCTTATTTGCTCAATGTATTAGAGCAAAACATTTCATAGATCCCTTGAATTATATTAAAACGTGCTACGTTCAATCATATATGAAAAATGTAAACTGCATTCCTGCAGACAGTTAACAGGCGTTGAAGTATAAACCCAAAGCAAGTTGGGTCACGCGACGCTTCTTAAAACCTTTGTGTTGTACAGTTATTGAAATAGCGATCTAACACGAAACGGTGTAGACGTGGAACGCTATGTCAGCGGATTTAAAATGGCTCGAGGCCATAAATCTTACGGCGTTGTACAAAATACTGGAAACATGAAATAACTTTATTCGTAGCAAAACTACAAAATCGTAGAACTTTGTTCGGCGGGGCTCTACAAGATCGCATAGTCTTGCTACGTATCTTTATTCGTTGCTACATGGAATAACTTTTTATTCCTCGTTTCCTTCTATTGTTGTCCTTATCTGTGTTTGCTATCTAATAATGCAATGCAAATGCAGTAGTATTGATATACATACTATTATTATAAATTGTTATTAAAGCGCGCAAGTTGAATAAGCGGCGCGCCTTGGAAGCCTGTGTCCAGTTGTGGACTGTCGCAGGCTGATGAAAATGTTGATAATGATGATATATATTTGTTACAAACTTGATATTTGAAGGGTTATTAAACACATTTAACGTCAGAGTTTAACTACTAAAATTTGGTCTAAGATTTACAACGTAATAACGTAACAAATAAAAAACAACAAAAAAGAAAACTATAAAAATGTGACTTTCTACTATCGTTAACACTAATCAAAAACTATAAAAATGAAATATAAACGACTTTTTTACAGTTTTTTATTAGTGCTAACGATTCCAGAAGTCTAGTGCCTAAACCCTTAATGCCACTAGCAACGCTTCGCTAAACAAGTTTATTATATAAAGAAATTAAAATCGTTGAAAATCGTAAAAGTTAATGTTAATCAGTAAAAAAATTAATATTTTTTTAAAGATACGAATAAATAGTTAAAGATGTGTAATATAAGATAATTAAAGAAAATAATAGGAATGAAGTACAAGGGCTAAGAAATATGTTAGTTGGTAGTTATTAGTAGATAATTTTTAATATTTAGAATAAAAATTGCCCTCTTTTAAATTACCTACGAGGCGTCACTTAATTGTATATTATGAGCTAAGTATAATATTTATTTAATATGTAAGTAACATCATGACGCTAACGGTAAAAATTTTGCGGGTTATATTGTCCAAACTTTGTTCACGCAAGTAATTTTATTGGTGTATTATTAAAAACCCTTTGAAAAATGAAAGAAAAGCAAGTACTTTACTCACTTATATGTGAAATAGTTATTGAGAAAGAACTCTATTACACACAGACACACACCAGGCTATCGTTACCAAAACAGCCTATTAAAGTCCATTGTTGAACAAAGGCCTCCGCCACGATTGTCTCATAGAGGGGATTTTTGTCAAATTTGCCAATCTTTCAGGCGGGTTGGCATCCACAGATTATTTTTTATTTTTAGCTATTATTTTATACGTAGTACAGCCACGCTGCAGTTATGGTTGTACCACGAAAGGGTCGGCTCGACCCGGGAAGAACCACGATCTCACAGAATACAAGCGTAAAATAGCAGCTTGGTGCTGCTGTGTTTCGTGTGGTGAGTATAGAGAACTGGAGACCGGTTTTACTGAAATCGAGGTATTCCATCTTAGTCCTCACGGGTGACAACTCATCTGCATTTTGATTCGTAATCAAGGATAGATGTAGATGTTTATAGGCCACAGCAACCACTTACTATCAGGTAGACCTTATGCTCGTTTGTCACCCTAATTCTATCATTAAATTAGGTTTGTTTCCCTCTTTCACCTCTCACGACACTTACGAGATGATATGGAATAGTTGATATTCTTAGACCGCAGGTACACAGTCGTTTTAAATTAATAGTTTTTAATAATTTGAGTTTAATCCATTATGTTTCAATACTTTAAAGCATTAGTAATATAATTCATACGTACGTATAAATTGTTATACATACTAATAAGTAAATAGGTACTCGTAAAACATCATATTTCATAAATAACGTGTGAACTCCGTTCGGTTCACGATATCATGAATCGTGACTCAATCTTTTAAGTCCAAGTCGATTTAACTGCGAAGTAATTTAAAACTATGGAAATTGGTTGCTGGGATTTATATCCCAGATAGACTAGATAATATGGGAATGAAGTATCGAGAAGTATTGGTGGTTATGCTTTATAAAATTCATAAAAGAGTACAAAAACGCAATAACTACTAACATTTAACAAATTGCAATTTAAACTGATTTCTTATGACTTAATATTGTAGCACGGATTAGTCGACTCGACAGGGGTAAAACAACGCTCACGCGGCATTTATACTAAGTTTATACTAAAAATACTTGATAACATTATCATTTAAAGAAAACTAGTTTGAACCACAGTGAATTACATCAACAAAAAGGCTACCAACTCAGCACAACTCTGCGGCAACAGAGTACTCGTAGTGCTGATATTCAGTCAAAGTCACATCATCTGACTCGCGAACAACATGGAACTTATCATAATCTATATTGTTTAAACAATCAATAGTATATATCATAGAGTCTCTTTTATTCTTCTTGTGATAGGATCAATTTAAATAGTCTCTAGTCTCTACGTTTTAACGTGATGTCTTTAAATTTGCTTCCATAGTAAAATGTGATTAAGAAAACTGATGATTACATAATTGGGGGATACAGTTTAGTGTTGCACCTACATATCTACGATCTGCATCCAACACGTGACGTGCCACGCTGTAGTTATATTATGGTTGTGGCACGAATGGGTCGGCTCGACTGGCGAAGGATCATGTTCTCACAGAATACCAACGTGAAATAGCAGCTTAATACTGATGTTTCGTATGGTGAGTGTAACAATCCGGATACCCTTTTTTACTGGAAACGAGGTATTCCATCTTATTCCTTAGGGGAGAAAACGCATCTGACTTTTGATTCTTAATCGAGGTTAAATATAGATGTCTATGAGCCACAGCAACCACTTACCAACAGATGGAATGTGTGCTCGTTTGTCACCCTTATTCTATGAAAATAACATTTAATTACACCACTTTATAGCAAAGGTATTAAAGAATTTGTTATGTTGAGTGATTATGATGATGATGCATCGCGTGCGACGTGGGGAGCGCCGCTATTTTGAGGTTGTTCCGCTGCACGAATTCACGTGAACCATATGGCCGTGTTCACGGCTCAGCCACATGCCATTTTTTTAATTCCTAGTACTATCATTTTCTTCTGAATCATAAAAGTACCTGTACATAAATCGCACAATGATCTTTACGGTGTTTATAAGTAAAATTTTATCAGCTTTATTACAAAACGTGGTTTATTCATAAATACTCTCGGGTTTTAACATAAATCCTTGTCACGAGAGTACCTTAGTTGCAAAAGTCTTGAGCAGGTTATAGAAGAAAGGAGGCCCGCGACCATCAGTAAAAAATATAATGACAGTCATATTATTTTATTATAAAAGAATGACTGAGAAAAAAGTGATACAGCCAATTTGTGTTACATAAGTAAGTGTCCGAGTCGCCAGAGTACGCTCTATATGATTTTTTTTTTGACGAAATTGGTGATATATTGTAGAAATAGTTTTCTTCCGCGTACGACCTCTCTGTGTAATAGTTCACCACCGGCGATTTTTCCGAACCGATACGACCTAAGGACTCTCAAGAAAGAGCTTACTCCTTTCTAAAGGGCCGGCAACACACCTGCAATTCTCCTGATTTTGCGGTTGATCATGGGCGGCGGTAGTCACTTAACATCAGGTGAGCCGCATGCTCGTTTGTCCCCTCTTCTATAAAAAAAAGATTGACCAAATTATGAGTACACTTAATCGATGAGCACGTACACGAAAGGTGGTCAGTATGGTGCCAAGTGGCAGACCTACCTACCTACCCTTCTAGTAGGCAGGCGTTAGTTGTATGTTATTTAGTTATTGCCTGTTGCTGCTGATGATAATTTGGCTTATACTCAAACGTTTTTATCTATGATAAAATAAAAACATCTCAGCTTAAAAGGCTCAGCAATGAGTTGCAGCGCTAACATCTGCGGGTTCGAATCCTGCAGGGAGCGAATGTTTATATAACCTACAAATAAGTTTCAAGTCATTTGTCTTTGTGAAATTTAGGTATATAAACTATCTCCACCATACAGAAGAAATTCCTAGTATATAGGGAACGTTTTAAACAAAAGGAAGAAGTTTTCACTTTAAAATATTATTAAATTTGCATAACTTAACTCTATAATTTGTGGTTAAGTAACGTAATGAAAAGTAAAACATTTAACGTGCCAGACGTATGGGTGAACACTGAACACGTAAAAAGAACGTTACGCCCGCCGGTTGCGGACACGGTGCGGGAACCGGCTGATATAAAAATTTGGAGATGAATGCACAGCAGTTCACTGAACGTTCCGTATAAATGTTGTTTCTCACGATTGCCACAGAAAAGGGGTAATGTATGATGAGAGCACGCGTATACGTATGTCTATTTCTTTAGGTGAATGTATGTATGTATTTTTTGTGGAATAAGCGTAACAAACGAGCAGACTCTACACTTGCTGGTAATTTGATGCTGTGGCTCATTGACATTTACTCTTATTTAAAAACAAAATGCAGATGCGTTGTCACCCCTAAGAACCAAGACGGAATGCCTCGTATACTCACAATGCAAAACACAGCATCATTAAGCTGGAATTTTACGCTGTTATTCTGTGATATCGTGGTCCCCTCCCCCCCCCCCTCCCGGTCAAGCCGACCCATTCGTGCTACAACCATATAGCTGCGGCGTGGCTCTAAGTTTAAAAAATAATAAACAATACGTACTGATCATGAGCTGCGATATCCTAGGCAGATTACTGTGTCATAGTTTTGAAGTTATAGTACTCTCATCTGTTCCCTGTTTTACTTGGCAAGAATGCAAAAAGTCGTTGGATGCAGTTGACTGAAGACCATATCAGCAGCCGACTTGAAAAAAGAAGGTAGTTCTATGTTCCACTGTATGTATTATATAGGATTAAATATACGTACTGTATAATATTTATTAAAGAGTTAATTCATGGGTTGTCTTATATAAATTTGGAGAAAACATTTCACCCCCAAGTGTATTAAAAATAAGGAAGTTTTCAATATAATTTCTTAGGTGACATTGAGATTGTGTTATTGCTTAGTCTACTAAAAAAGCTAAAAAAATAACTTACGACTACTTAAAATTAGCCGACTTCAAAAAACCAAAAAGAATAAAATAAGTTCACATTCTGAAGTCTTTAGGCTTTAGTTCTTACATACCGAATGGCTTAGCACCCACTTCAGAATGTGGAATTATTTTATTATTTTTCGTTCTTTAAAGACGACTTTCACTTTTTATAAGGGGTTATTTTGTGTTTGTACGTTTGAGAACTCCAATGTTCAGCACTGGAATTGTGACAGAATCTAGTTATGACCTTCTTGCAGTCGCCGTATTGTGCGATGATTATTTTTTTAAGTCCTAAAAACCAGATTAGCATGATAGTTGAAATATTAGCAAGAGTGGATTTTCTATCCTCTGGTTTATTTGTTTACAACTTTATCACTTTTATATTTAACGCATTAAGTTTTTTACTTACTTACTTATCGTCACGCACAATCCCTATTAAGTTTTTTAATTATTTTATATAATAGTATTAGCCCGCCCCGGCTTTGCCCGGGTTGAATCTCTCTCTCTCTCTCTCACACACACACACATACACACACACACACACACACACACACACACACACACACACACACACACACATACACACACGCACAATCACAGAAAAATCTATCTTTAGTAGATAGATATTTTTAGAACCTTTCAAGAAGAACAATTCATCAATATATTATTTTATATATATGTATGTATGTGTATACACATTATACATCCTGTGTCGTTCTGGAATAATGTACCTTTCAAAAGGTTAAAGAATTTTGAAAATATGCGCAAAGGTTCTGGAGATTACCTTCCACATGTATAATTAGCACCCAACTCCGATATCAGGCCAAACTAGTTTGTCCTTGGCCAAATCGGTGTATTTCACGCGTGTCAAAATGTGCCAGCTTAGCCAAGGACAATTAAGCTCAGCCGAAATACTTTAGACTTAAATAGTTTGTTCTATTCCAAACCGGTTTATCTGACGCGAGTCAGGACATACTAGCTTAGCTCAGAACTAGTATCTAGTATGGTGTACATACTCTAGGTTTAACTGGTTTGGCCTAGGAAGAACTGAGTAAATGGAAACAATTTTTGTTAAACATTGATATTCTCAATGTGTGGTATGTTTTACAAATTAGGTGATTTGCCAATTCGCACTGTCTATTTATAATTTTATTAGTCTAGATACATTTGGTCATACATTACAGCCTTTCAAAAGTCCTCAGCTAAACACTGCCTCCAGCGAAGTTTTTTTTTATAGAATAGTGGTTGCTGTGGCCCATAAACATCTAAATCTATCCTTGATTATGAATCTAAATTCAAATGTATTCACCCGCGAGGACTAAAATGGAACGCCTCGTTTCCAGTTAAATTGGTCTCCGGTTCTGACACTCACAATACGAAACTGTTTTACGCTTGTATTCTGTGAGAGCGTGGTCTTTTCCCGGTCGAGCCGATCCATTCGTGCTACAACTACACTACTTATATAACTGCAACATGGCTCTATCACGCATAAAATTAAGCGTAGGCGTAAGTATATCCATCACCAGATAGTATCCCGTGAGTTTATAAAGTGGGAAAATGACACAGAAGATGGATATCAGCATTATTATGATAACAACTGAAAAATATTTTTAAAGAAAACTTTGGTTGTCAACCAGCCTGCCAAACGGGGACAATGTATATAGACCACCTAAAAATATATGCTTGTTTGTAACCCATGCTTCAACTGCTACAATATTAAATAAATATCAATCTACTAACGTTGCGAGAGTTGTTTATTTGTATATCAAAAAAGATCCTATAATATTACTCAAAGAGACTGGAATTATGAAATAGGGTAGACTTTAATTATCTCATTAATAAAACAAAGTAAATAAACGGGCGTTGTGAAAATTTGCAACTCGAAAGGAACTTCCTGAGGTAAGAAATTACCGTCTGGTTGCAGTAAATAATTACACGGAGTAGGGTTTTACTATGTCAGTTCGGGAACTCTCACAAAAACCGAAGCGCAACAGAGACGCCCAACGGGGACTCTGTTTGTTTTGATTTTATTACTCCCATTCGGTTTAGAGCCGTTCCAGGAAATGTGCCTTAGTTGGGGCTTAAAGCTTGTTTTGTGTTCGTTGCGAGATGTAGTTTACAACGTAAATGTGCTAATTTAGTTATTATGTTCTTGTGTATTTACTTTTATGGTACTTGTATTATTATAATCGCTAGGAAGTTTTTTTTAAAGAAACCTTAACTCACACACACACACACACACACACACACACACACACACACACACACACACACACACACACACACAAGCGCGCGCGCGCACACACTAGGATTTTCTCGTGTATCGAAGAGGCAGTTAACAAACATATATATCACAATAATATTCATCTCTAGATTCGGAAAAATATTTGTATGACCTACACGGTGCGGGATTTAAAGCCGCAGCCCAGAGCGTCGCAACTCATAGCTAAGTCACCTCGCCACTGTGCCGATAAATTTATGTGTTTTTTTTTTTAAATTAGGGTGACAACGGAGCACACAGTCCACCTGATGGTAAGTGGATGCTGTGGAACATAGACATCTATATTTAATCATGATTAAGAATCAAAATGCAGATGCGCTGTCACCCCTGAGGAGTAAGATGGAATGCCTCGATTCCAGTAAAATGGGTGTCCGGTCTTCTCTACACTCACCATACGAAACACAGCAGCATCAAGCTGCTATTTTACGCTGGTATTCTGTGAGAGCGTGGTTGTTTCCCGTTAACCATAATATAGCTGCAGCGTGGCTCTACCACGTATAAAACTCCACATTAGAAAACTCAATTCCAAATTTAAATATACTACCACATCGAGTCTCACATACTGTTTTGGTGAATGTGCGTAATATCTATCAAAAGACCTATCTTATACGAGTAGGGGGATATTACCATAGTTGTTACGCTTGATAAGCTGTTTGATAACCTCAATTTTTCTGTGCCCAACTCCTGTTTCGTTTTTTCCTATCGCCAACGACGGGATGATATGGGGATGATCATATGGAGTCGCTGCTACTACACGCAAAACTATTTTGACTCCATTACACTAAATTTACAGAAAAATGCTTTATATGAATATTCAATTACTTCGGAAAGTTTTTCTCTAACACTTAATTATAACAAAAAAAATTATAAACATAACAAGAAATACAAAACTCAAAATATCCAAAGAAAACCAGCCCTGATAGCAAGAGATCAGAAGACGCGTCAAAGGTGTTCAGCGAAAGCTTTTATTGCATTCATCTCAATAGAACCGCAAATATTCCAGCTAGAAAAAGGCAATTTCGACTTATATGAAGCCTTGGTATATTGACTTCGGGACGGGAACGATAGCGAAGTTATATTAACCTAGTTATTCTTTGGAAAAATTGAAAGGAATCATATAGTCATTCTGGGGCTTAGCGGTTTCAACATAAAATTTTATTCAACCTTTTGAATAAGCAAGTTGATACAGAGTGTATAAGAATATGGAAATGCGTTTATATACTACCAGTTTCCTTCATTTTTAATATAACAATTTAACTTCCTCTTGTGTAATTCGTAAATCAAAGGAGTAGAGTAATTTGCCAGCACCGGTTTTTTCGTCCCATTACGAGGCGGCACTGAAAATTTGGGAATCAAGGAAGTGACACAACATTACTATTCAGAAATATATTTATGGCTTTTCGAAGTATTCTCCGCGAAGTTTGAAACATTTTTCCATACGATGGAACCAATCATTGAAGCAACCATTCCATTCGGAAGTTGGGGTCTCCAAAATGGCCGTTTTGTAGGCGTCCATAGCTTCTTCAGGTGATGAAAATCTCTGTCCACGTAATTTATTCTTTATTTTAGGGAAATTATAGAAATTATTAGAGCTTAAGTCGGGGTTGTACGGCGGATGGTCTAATAATTCTATGTTTTCATGCTCTAAAAACTCTTTTGTTCTGTATGCGGTGTGAGAACTCGCATTGTCGTGATGGAGGATGATGCGGCGGTTGCAGTTCTCTTTACGGAGTTCAGAAACGACCTGTAGCAAAAAAATCCTAGCATACCATTCTGCATTAACCGTTCTTTGTCACTCAAGAGGAATAGCCGTAACATGGCCGGTTTTGGAGACAAACGTGACCACCATTTTTTTTTGCAACACTCCGTGAACGAACAATTTTTGTTGGCTTTAACTCAATTTCGAACACCCAAACTCGTGACTGGCTTTTTGTTTCGAGTTCGTATGCGTATATCCAGGATTCGTCACCTGATACGATGTTGTATACAGCATTTGAGGATCCTGCGTGGAGTCTTTCGAGAGTTCTGACGCATCAAGTAACTGCGGTATCCATCTGGAAAACAACTTTTTTACACCTAATTGTTCATGCAAGATAATTTGTATTTGACTCATGCCAATGTCTAAAGTTGCCTGAATTTCGCGGTACGTCACTGTCGATCTTTCTCAATCAGCTTACGCACAGCATCAACGTTTTCTTGGGTGACTGCAGTTTTTGGACGACCTAGACGGGGATCATCACTGAGCTTGACACGTCGACGTTGAAATTCAGCAAACTAGCGATAAATTTTGGTTTTAGATGGGGATTCATCACCAAATGCAGAAATCATCCAATGAACACACTGTTTTTGTGTTAAACCACTTTGAAAGTCATAATAAATTATCGCTCTTGAATTTTCTCGAGTCAATTCCATTTTCTCTACGACTAAACAAGTTTGACAAAACCTTATGACAAGACCGAGAATCTTTTTTTAAATAAATAAATGGTATTCGATCTTTGAAACCAAGGAGTTTTCAATTAAAAAGATTTTAATATAACAGGAACAGTGGAAATATTCCATTCCCGATACTTTTAGTGCAGCCTAGTACAATATGAATGAAAAAATGAAGGCTATGCTCGTAATAAAATATCCGCAGTAAACCATTGAATGGAATTCTTTAGGGAAGCCCTATAATGATACAGAATGGTGGCTACATTGTATTCAAGTAAGAGTGAATAGGCTTTGGTTATGCTAAGACAGTGCGATGAACCATCTTTAGTTTAGCACCAATAAAACTAATTTACGCTGATATTCTGTCAGCTATGCTGACAACGATTAATAAAATTTGTCGTATATAAGAAATAGCATAATTTATTGAATGTTGGTGGAGATTAACATGTTTCGTAAAAATAAAATGTTTGTATTCTCTTATGTTTCGAATTTCCGGCACTTTTTCATTAAGGGGTTTAAACCCGAACCCGTACTCGTTGGAAAGTGATTAAGTGATAAATGCTCGTTTTATTAATGTTCAAAGCATTTTTTGTATATGTTAATAGAAGATTCTGTTGCCCGAGAGCTTAATATATTATTTGAATGGATATATGAGAAAATGTGTCATCCCTTTTTTAAATACCAACCACAGTGGTTACCAAATTAAAAAAAAACACGCGATGCGATTTTAGTGCTAGCCGATCGTAGATAGTGGGTGCCCAACTTAAGACACCATTTTACGAAAAACTCATATGAAAAAGGGCCTGGTGGCAATTTTCAAACAATATGTTGAGTTTTGGGCGTGTTCTGTTTCCCCATAGTCTCCATCAATGCTTCCGTTCTGTTCTGTCTGCATGTCTAAGCAAAGTCTTTTCGTTCAACTGCCATTCTTTCAACCTATTCACCTCCTAATATATCTTTCACAAAGCAAAGTTGTCGAATAATCCGCCGGCGTTTATATTTTCGTCCAATTAAAAGGGAGTTTTATTACACTTAAGGTGTGCGATTGTTCTAGGGCTTCGTCATCACTTACACCAGGTGACATTTTAGTCAAGCGTGTAATAAGTTAAGAAAAGCCCGCTTATGTGCGGATTTCCGAAGCGGCGTAAAGAGGCTACGGACGGAAACTGATACAGGTGATGGGGATCGGCATCTTTTGAGGGCTCAAATTAATGAAAAATTTGATTGTCGACCCACCTACTGACGCATATATGCCCATATAAGGCAACATGGAGGCTATTGTTAGCAGTGGACTTTTAATAGGCTATTATGAATGAATTAAAAACCATATTATTATAAAGCCTGTCTGGAAAAAAATTAATAAATAAATGTATTAACTTCGGCCTGCCAGTATATTTAAGAAAATTTGATGAATGTTTGCAAAAAGACAAGAAGTTTTAATAAAAAAAGTGAGCTTGTTTTATAGTGATATACATTCTGTAAAGACTATTAAACAAGCTATTGATACTAGTTTCTCGACTACACATAGTCAGTAATTCATTCATGGGGCAATGTATACGCTATTAAAACAAAGTTCCTAAGAATACACAAGGTCTTTCTATTACCAAGTTTCAACATTTTACTAAACAAAACCTGTATAAAAAGGAAACCAAACCTGCATGGAAAAGGGTAGTTATAATATTAATGAATATATAAGAATCTCTGGAAATTAGGAGATCGCTTCCAAGTTGTTTCTTAAGTAAGTTTTGTAAGTACAACGCTTTCTATTGTCTAATTTACGTTAAAAAAGTCCCTCTGGGTTTCTTACTGGTTCATCCCAGGAAAGAGGTTTCTTTTTCGAATCCGTGTCAAAAGTAAAAGATAATTTTCAATAAAAATCACTTTAACAAATTCATGATCTGTAGAAACATCATAATGCAAATGCAAAATGCAAAATGCATCGTAAACAAATTACAAAAATAATGATATTTGCTTAATTATTTTATGTAATATCAATAAATATCTTAGATAAATTGAGTAAAATCAGGTCACATAGTTGAAAGTTATCTAACACGAAACATCTGCTCCAATTGGTGTAGAAGGTATGACTTTTAGATCACATTTTATAAGTTCTAGTCATAAACTAGGAGCCGAGTGATAAACTTTGATATCTTGGGGTAACATTGTTGCTTTAAGGACGATGGAATATTGTAATATCGTTATTTAACGGGTAAGAAATTGTTAGACTGTTGGTGGAGTAACTTCTGTTAAAAGAAAAATGATATGCGTATTAAAATATTATGAAAAAGTATATAGATAAATTGAAAATTTACAACATTCCAACTTTTGCAAGAAATTCTTACCACACAAATTTCTTTTAATTTTTTTTTTTTATAGAATAGGGTGACAAACGAGCACACAGTCCACCTGATGGTAAGTGGTTGCTGCGGCCCATAGACATCTACATCCATCCTCCATTAAAGATCAAAATGCAGATGCGTTGTCACCCGTGAGGACTGAGATGGAATGCCTCGTTTTCAGTAAAAAGGGTCTCCGGTTCTCTACACTCACCATACGAAATATAGCAGCATTAAGCTACTATTTCACGCTGGTATTCTGTGAGAGCGTGGTCCTTCCCCGAATTTTTTATCATCATATCAGAACATTACTCTATATAAATTATGTAAAAATCTTGACCTTTATCAGTCTAATAGATTTTTAAGAATGAATATAGGTTAACTCTTGTCCTTGCGATGATATGTATACCTATTTTTTGAGACAAATGAATGAATGCTATGAGCGATAACTATATCTATCTTCGATTAAGCATTAAAATGTAGATGACTTGTCACCCTTAAGAACTAAAATACGTGGAGTACACTGAAAGTTTTGCGTAACTCTATATAAAACAATTAACATAACTAATATATTTAATGCTACTAAAAGAATTCTTCATTACATTTTAAACACTTTTTCATTCTTTCAAACCGATTTCGAAAATATGAGGACAATTGGTCAAAGTGCATATTTTTCACGTACTGGTTGAAAGCTATAACGGCCTGTTTTTGCGCCGTAAATGGCAAAACTCTCATTAAATCTTTAATTTTTGGAAAAATAAATAAATTTCACAATGCGAGGTTTGGACTGTGTGTGGTGCAGTTCATTACCCATCATGAGCTAGTTTATTCTCTTTCACTATATATTTTCCAAGCATCTTCTATTCTCATTCTCTTAGATCAGTTTGTAAGAGTTCACCGATCGATATGAATCTTCTATTAAAGTCTGCTGAGCAGTTCTGCTGAGCAAAGGCCTCCTCCATAGCCTGCCATATAGGGGGGATATTTGTCATAGTTGCCATGCTTGGCAAGCGGGCTTGTAACCGCTGTTTTTTATTTTTAGTCGTTAGAGGAGGACGCTGCTGCCCATTTCCTGATTTTTTCCCTCTGTCTTCTCTAACGACACCCACGGGATGGTATAGGCTAGTGGATATTCTTACACCGCCAGTACACGGTAGTTTTCTATTCATTTGATATTTATTATTATTTATCTTCATTCTGTTGTATCCCACTGCATTGCAAAGATCAGGTCTCCCTAACCTTTGATATTTGTCTGGCATAAAATATTTATAATATCTTTAGATTCGTGGATCTATTCAGTACCGTAAGCATTAAATGTATTTAGCATTTACATACCATATTTTTATACATTGCACAATTAAATGACAGAGTACAGTTTCTAAAAGACAAACGGTTTCAGAGTAAGGAATAATCCGGTGTACAAATGTAAAGTTGTACCAAAAATCCAATAATCATTCAAAGAACTGTTCCACGCAATAATTTTCCTCGTATATTACCCGAGGAAGTACTTACAAAAGTCTTCGTTCGGACGGACAATGGGCTGTAGGGTCGGGGGTTCGAAACTGCGATAAATCCAGCATAATGGGCCCATTGGACGCGGCACTATAGAGAGCACTCCAAGCGGTTGCTTTGCTGAGCGATACCCTATCTTTAATCTGTTTGAGTGTCTCCACTTAGATAGTTGTTTATCAACCAGTGAATATGTGTATTCGATTTCGAAAATTTCATCAAAATAATTTGACAAATACTTTAAATACAACACGAAAACGAAGTATAACATATGTCGTCGACATATAAGAAGATTATCTTTAAAAAAATCTATTATTAAACAATGTGGAACAATGTTTTAATCTCAGGATTTTGACCACAAGAGATTAATATTTGTTATATTATACATACCGAAATTGTCAAGTGTATATATTTAAGAATTCAGAAGTTGGTGCAAAGGGTCAACTTTGAAAGAATAGTTTGATATTTTCAGATGAAATTACACCTGCTGCGTTATGAGATTTAAAGAGTCCTCCTATGGATATAAAAAAACATGCTTCTGTTTAAATATACATACAAGTCGTAGTATAGTGAATTGTTTCTCAAGAAAATATGATGTTTTAATATAGACGCGAATGAAATTAAAGCAATTAATTTATTATTTAAACAGCTTTTCTGGTATTTTATATCAAAATTCTAAGCTTACAATTAACCAACAACTTATACCCTGCTACGCTAGGGAAGCGGCTTGACAACTGCAGTTTTTTTTTAAATTGTTATTATAAAGTCGCTATTACCGCACTAGTTAACATGAAGTGGCGGTGTAAGAATATCCACTCCCCCATATCACCCCGTGGGTGTCGTAAGAGGCGACGGAGGGAAACCAGTCAAGAGATGGTGTAGCAGCGTCTTCTTAATAACAGCTAAAAATAAAAATAGTTGCAGTTGCCAACCCGCTTGCCAAGCGTGGCAATTATGGCAATATCCCTCTCTAGGGTTGTTTATGGGAGGGGCCTACGTTCAACAGGGAACTTAATTGGCTCTAATGGAGAAAGTCTGGTTTGTTTCACTTTAAGAGACTATCTCTCATGAGTCTCACGGAACGATATGGGATAGTGGATATTTTTTACAACGCTACTACAAGTTCAGTATTCAGCTAAAAATTAGTTAATTACCTATAATATAAATTCAGACGTTTGGTCTAATTCCGTGAAATGGATGTTTGAATTCTTACACCAAATCTCCCTCGCTTCGTCGCTTTCTGTGATACAATTCATAGCTTTCCGAATCGCTAAGCTTCAACTAATAGTATTGCTTTGAATTGAATGGTCATTGAACTGATTAAAGACGAAGGGGTAAAATCTAATGGTTAAATCCTTATGTTTCTACTAAAACTATACATAGGTATTTTAAAATAAAGACTAGATATAAATAAGGGCATTGCATTTAATAAAAACTGGTGCACGAACGACAAACTTATATTGATTAAATTTATTGGAGACAACAAATGTCGTTAAGCATAGCTGTTGTGATCAATAATAAAACATATTGAGGGATCTATGTGGACTGTCATATGACATGACGGCCGTGAAGGTAGACAACTTCTTCACAATCATGCAAAAATAAAACAAGCTCAGAAGATGCCGTTATTTCGGAGTAGTGTCAGCGGAGTTCTAAGGATAGAATAGAAGAGTGAATGGACTCTACCCTCGTTAGTACTCGATTCATCGATTTACACGTCAAAAGGCTTTTAAAGCGATGAGTCTATTAAGGACACTATTTTTTCATAGTTTTTATTTTATTTTATTTCTTACAAACGTGAGGCTTACGTTAACAAAACTAGACAATATTTGTCTGAGAATAGTTTAATTTATAATTACTTTATAACATAATATGAATTAAAGAACGGTGCGACAAAAAATATAATTCAATTCATTTGTTAATTTTTTTTTAAATATTATTGGGATAGTATTATGATATATCATTGCAAATCTCAAAAAACACTTACTACGTTATTACAATAAAAATAAAAATTTAATTTACTAAATTATAGACACGAGATCATGAAATTTACTCTTTGCAAATATCTCCTAGCGAGTGTAGTTATAAACGAGGTAATGTAAACAATACCTGTTTTTTTTTAAATACCTAATATTTTCGAACGAGCGCGTTGTGTTAGGCATATGTGTACCATTGCCGAGCGTACGGGCACACAGGCCTGTTATTTACTTTGTTTTTATTTTGTTCTAATTAATATTTCAGTTCATGAATCAATTAGAAAAAATATCTAGGACGAGGTGTTTAAATAAATGTTACTTTTAATAAAAATAAAAAACCGATTTCATTTCAAGATCTAGGTGTTGGCTTTAACTTTTAATTAAAGGTCTTTATTTTCATTTACATATGTAATAATATTTCAATGTAATATAACATATTTCAATAAAAATTTAACTATTACTTTTTTAATAACAAAAAATTTATAAAAAATGGATTAAATTATTCTCAATCTCAAAGTCGTTCAAACCGTAAAATTAAAAACTATTTTTTTAACATAAAGTCAAATTGAGCAAACGCCATGGGGAATTTGTAAGATGAAATTGTTACGATGCTCACTCGTTATAATTGTTTTGTCTTTTTTTTATTTTTATAGTGTTAATTCTACTTTTTATAAATTATAATTGGAAATTGACGTCGTTCAAAATGGCCGAAACTAAAATATAAAACGGGCAGCAGCAAATCAAAAATAAGAAGAAGTAACCAAAACAGACTTAGGAAATTCATATAAAATCTTTAGGCACGGTAGTAGTAAAATTTTTTAAATTTAAATTTATTTTTAATTTATTTTTATGCTTATAAATAATTTAACAATAAACATAAACGGCCTTAGTTTTATAAATCCAATATAATTTAAGTGATTCTCAAAGTTGCTCTCTTGCTTTTCCCTAAATGACAAAAAAGAGAAAGGTAAGAAGATAGTTTATACTTAATTTGAGTAAGCGGTAATCACCGATAATAGTTGAGGCCTAAATGTCAAATGTCATCAACATCATCATTACAGCCCTTCACAAGTCCACTGCTGAATATAAGCCTTCCTCAAGGAATGCCACAAAGCACGGTCCTGAGCCACCTACGTCCATCAACTTCCTGCTTGTCTTACCAGGTCGTCACTTGGGGGCCCTCCACTACGCCTACCGGTACGAGGCTGCCACTTGAGAACTTTTTTTCCCCATCGGTTGTCAATTCTTCCCATTGCCAATTCAGTCCACAAATCCATTGAGATATGTCGGTTCTACTGCGGATATCCTCATTTCTAAGTTTATGATGCGAGATACTCCGAGCATAACCTTTCCATAGCTCGCTAATAACCTTGTGCGTCCTAAAACGGCCCGCAGTAAAATTCCGCGTCTCAGTTCCATATGTCATCACTGGCAACACGCACTTGTTGTATGGTCTCGTTTTCAGGTTTTCAGGTATAGCTAACGAGAAGATTTAATTTCCCAAACGCTGCCCAGCCGAGTCTAATACGTCAATTGACCTCTCGGCCGAAGTTGGACTTACCTAGTCGGACTATTTGTCCCAGATAAACATACTCGTCAATAACTTCGAGCTAAGTGCTCCCAACAACTACCGGCATAGGTGTCATATGGATGTTACACCATTGGAAGACACTATGGAGGTCATTGAGCATAGTGTTTAGGACCTCCAGTGATTCTGCCATAAGGACTATATGGTTGGCAAATTGAAGGTAGGTGATGTACCCGCTATTTATGTTAATACCGTACAATTTCTAGTCCAGAAGCTTGAAAACGTCTTCCAATGTAGCGGTGAAGAGTTTTGGGGATATAACGTTACTATGTCTTACACCTCTTTGCAGTTAGGTAGCTTTCGTACTCTTGTTTTTTACTCGGATAGCCAGCGTAGCCCTATTGTGCAAACATTTCAGCACTTAGCTATACCGACAGTCAACATGGCACCGCTGAAGGGATTGTAGCACTGCCTAAGTTTCTTAGAGGTACATACGCCAGGCAAAGTGGCGGATTGTACTCTTCCGTTTTCTGTAAACTTTTCCAAAGGGTATGTATGTGGCCTATGGTACTAAAGCCTTTGGGAAAACGCGCTTGTTTTGGAGGCTGGAAGTGGCAACCTCGTACCGGTAAGCGACTTCATTACATTTGTAGGGCGGCCTGCCACTGGATGGAGTGATGATCTAGTGAGACATGCAGAAAGTCAATGGATGCAGGTGGCTCTAAGCCGTGCTTTTTAGTATTCCTTGGGGGTGGGCTATGTTTGGCAGTTGACTTGAAAGGGGCTGTGATAATGAATCATGATGAATTATCACTAGCTAAGGGTTACCGAACATCAATTAAACTTAAACACACTAATAATTAATTATTATTAACACTTTAGTTCACTTTATTTCGCTCGGAAGCCTTCGCTTTTGTCTCCATTTTAATACTGCCCCGGTCGCGCTCCTTACCGACTTTATATAGGACATTTTCCACCGAAAACATCTAGAATGTTCGAGTATAATGTTGGAAGTTCTGGCAAAGAATCCTCCATAAAACCCTCGCCACTCGACACTAGATGTTGCTAGTGAGAGATTTCTAGAAAGATCTTGACGCTCCTATTTCTGCTACTTGATACTAAATGGCGCTAATAATCACCCGCCATATACCGGACATAATTATGGCGCGCAACAATAATATGGTGATTGAAGACATAAACTTGGCAAAGGACGCGTTGGAAAAGCGGAGTGTAAGATTATGCCATTAGAAGTCAATGAATGCTGAATCGTATTTTATGACTTATGAAGAAAAGTAGCGATGAAAATCATGATAAAATTCGTATAAATAAAAATCATTGAATAAAAAAAACTTTTAGTTTATAGTGTCGTTATAAGATGTAATCTCAAATACGGGCACATCTTCAAACTCCCATCAACGCTTATTGTTAAATTTAAGCCACTTGGGTGGATTGAATATAAAACGAGTTTTAGAATCTTGTTTAATTTCTCAAATTTGCTTCTTGACCTTCTTTCCAAAGACCAATTTCCTTCGCTTTAGCACATTAGCGCATCGTCACTTACTTTCAAATATAAAATCATTAGCTAATCGACGCTCAGATGTTCAGATGAGCCGATAAGTGCCTGTCCATTAAATGCTAATGGAAGAGAAATTGAGTTATTCGCAAATTGGAGACTAACGATCATTGCAAAGATTCGTGACTGGCTTCAGGTTCTACTCAAAATTATTTATCATGCATGTTAAATAAGACAATATCTTTATAAAATTTTAATTAACTCGCAATATAATATTTAGGCATCTTTTTCAATTAATCGGTTTTCCTTAATTTATTTTATATCTATTTTTTATTAGCTTTGATTGTTTTTTTTTTCACTTCATTGCAATAAAAACCTTTATAAAAAGGATTACAAAGGGCGGATATAAGAACTTCGATAAAATAATATCAAGAAACCGATTGCACCCGTAATTTCTTCTTTGTTTTCTTCTTTTTTCTTTAACGTGCAGTTTCATGCTAGCAGCCTGTATATATACACAACGAAAACTCAGAAATGAATTACAAAAATAAGCGGTAATAGTAATTATGCCTGATTCTATTTATTAATGAATTTTTGGTTACATTGTGCTAAATAGTTCTCATGGCCATCGTTCTCATGCGATCTTTTGTTGAAATAGAGTAAGTTATTTGAAACTAATGAGTGTAGCCCGTATAGTATACCAAGTTGAATTTATTTTACCAATATAATTTATTAAAGATTTTTTCATAGTCGGGTGTTACTTTTCGCTGCATAGTTTTATTGGTACACTTAACTAGTTTAAAAACCGTTTATTTTTATAACTAGCTATTTCTGTATCGATCGTTAGTTTTTTATTAATTTATTTCGTGTTATCATTATAAATATTACGATTAAATAAGTTAGTTGTCACTATTTAATGATAATATTTTTTAATAAGTCCTTTCCCTTTTATTTCGTTCAGGCTTAGAACTGGCTGCAATGGTTTATTAAAAGAAAAAAATACTTCTTTTTACAATTTGAATTTTTCACACATTGACATGGCTAAAGCGAGCAGTGAGCGAACTAAAAATAATGCACATAGCATATTTCTTATATGCTATGTGCATTATTTTTAGTTTAATTAATAATCTATTGATTGAAATACTTAAATGCCGCTTCAGTCCTAACGATAGTTTCATTCATCTGCGTATCTTAAATACGTTATACATCGTAAGGCGATGCTGCAGCCATATTATTTTTGTAGCACGACTGATTCTGCTAGACCAGACAGGGATCACTCTCTCACAGAATACCAGTGTAATAACGAAGCGTAATGCTGCTGTTTCGTATGGTGGGTATAGAGAACCAAAGTTTTACTGGATACAAGGATTTACATGTTAGTTCTCGGGGCTGACAACATTTCTGCACTTAGATTTTTAATCTTTTTTATAGTATAAGGGAATATCGGGTATATGTAGTTGTTATGACCCATAGCATTCACTTACCAGCTACACCAGGTGAACGTTGTGCGCGTTTATCACCCTTATTTTATAAAAAAATCGTTACATTCTGGTCTACATATACTGGTATACGATTATCGAACATATAAACAGTTACTGAAATAACGCCCAACTCTATTAACTTATACTGGCTTATCAAAAGATAATTAGATTTCCTTACAGATATGTGTATAGGGTATACTGATTGTATACGACGTATCGAAAGAAATTTTACTTATATGATTAGCGTAATTATTTTTTTTCAGCAAATTTATTAAATAAAGCTCCAGCCTATGTAGGTCACACTTCTGGGCGTATATGACCTTCTGTCGTTTTGAAGGACTTCTTTAAGCGACCCTAGCCTAAATGTGCGGACCGTGAACACAAAAGGTCGGTTTGAATCTGCATTTCGACTACTCTCGTGAACTACTCCTAACACAAGCTTTTTTAGCTTACTAAGAGAGATTACAGGCAATATTAGTATTGTTTAATAGCATTGCTAGTATTAATTTTAATAAAAAAATTGAAAAATTTAAAAAGCTTATTCCTCTACATCTTGTATAGCCCGTAGAATTTCTCGGCTGGATATGCACCTTTCCCGTTTTAGAAGTACTCGTATTTGTTCCAATTATCACACTTGGCGGGTAGATAGACGACCGCAATATCGGAAGTCTTGTCTTAGTTCAAAATGGCGGTTCCCGGCTTCACCGCGCGTGTTTCGTAAAAATCATCACTCAACGTAACGGATTCTTTGATTCTTTATCTATCAAAGGGTGTAGTTAAGTTTTGGATGTATAAGATAGACCTGTAGCTGCAACACAATGTGGATATAGAAAATAAATATCTCTTTCTTTCTTTCTTTTACTTTCAAAACAAAACTGTATTCCTCGTTATTTTGTTATTATCAGTTATCAGATTTTTTTTCCACTATGGAAGCAAATAAAAATACAAGAACGAGGAACACATTGTCGCTTCTCTTGGCATCCGCGAATAATGTAATATATTCCCTTACTTCGCCATTTCACCGAGAATATTTTTATATAAAATAAAGATAAATCACTTTATTCGAAATAACTTCACTTAAAAAAGCCGTGGTAGCTCAGATGGTTAACGATCGCTGTAAATATAACAGAACGCAAGTAACTCGGGTTCGATCCCCGCCGGCACCAATGAAATTGTTAATTGCAAAATGATTTCTTATATTTACGCGAACACTGTACATTGATTAAAACTACTTTTACGGATTTTTTCGCGTTTTATTTATTTTATTTTTAATACCCGACGTTTCGGGTGCTTTCCAGCACCCATGGTCACGGGTTAACTTTGACATCGGGACGTCAGTCACCTCAGTCCCCCGTGACCATGGATGCTGGAAAGCACCCGAAACGTCGGGTATTAAAAATAAAATAAATAAAACGCGAAAAAATCCGTAAAAGTAGTTTTAATCAATTGTTAATTGCAATTTTAAGTGCTGATTTACCACGTGCTCGGCGGTGAAGGAAAACATCGTGAGGAAACCTGCATGTCTGAGGAATATGAAAAAAATATTTCGAAGACATGTGAAGTTCGCCAACACGCATTGGGGCTGCGCGGCGGACACTTCCTTGCCCTAAAACACTCTCAGAAATGAGGGGAGGCCTGTGCCCAGCAGTGGGACGTATATAGGCTGTAACTTTGCTTTTAACTTTAAGATACTTTTTGCTTGTTTTAATACAGATAGTACTGCATCACTGCGCTAAATAAAAGATAAAATAAGTATTAACTAAGTGATACGGATAAAACCTTTTGAGTTGGTGAAATATACGTATAAGTGGTAGAGCCATGCTGCAGCTTTATAAGTGGTTTAGTTGTAACAATACTGGGTGAGCTCGACAGGGGAAGGACTACACTCTCACAAAATACCAATGTAAAATAGCAGCTTCACGCTGCTGTTTTTTGTTTGTTTTCATTCGTTTGTCTACACTCAATATGGTGAGTGTAGACAACTGGATACCCATTTGACTGGAAACGAGGCGTTCCATCTTAATCGTCACGTTTGAAAAATAAGTAATAAGTAATCGAGGATAGAAGCAGATGTTTATGAGCCCTAGTAACCACTTAAAATGTGGTGGATTTTGTGCTCGTTTATCACACTTTATATTATATATATATATATATATATATATATATTTAAATATGATAGTAATATATAAAATGTATTACTATCATAACCTATCAAAAGTCTATAGAATCCAAATAAATAAAGTACAAGTGGTAAAATTAAAAATTTAAAGCCTTTAATATATAGTAAATAAGAACATCATCAATTTATTCGAAGCCAATTAAAAGCGCATTAGTAAAGATAACTCAAAAACTGCTGGTCAAAGCTCGATCAAATTTATATGGGACCACATGAGAAGCACCAGCTTTTAAATAAAAAAAGAATCATAAAATCGATCTACCCTAAAAGTTTTTGAAGTAACTCACATAAAAACACAGTCGACTTGAGAACCTTCTCCTCTTTTTGAAGTTGGTTGAAAAGTTTACAGTTGTTGCTAGGTGATGAAAGATGAAAGTTATTGCAGTTATTTAAATTAATATCTGACGTATGATGAGGGCATCATAATAAAATGAATAAATATTTTAGAATCTGATTTTACCAAAGTTGATACAAGAAATATAATGACAAAAACTGACTCTTTCTATATAACATATCGTGACAGTCTACCATTTGACATTCTATTTGATTAGTAGCATGCTCAAACAGCAGGTGAGGTTCGCATTTCGGGGATAAATGTAAATGCCTATGGCCACAGCACCCAGTTATTATAAGGTGGACTGTGTGCTCGTTTGTCACCCAATTCTATAAAGAAAGACTATGATAGGCTAGTTATTGACTACTATACACACACACCTTATGGTAAGTTCTGACGTAGCCAAAGATGGTTAACCAGCTGGAGTTCGACAACAAAATCGTATTCACAAATTGTTCAATATTTATCACTATCTATATCACGTCTTTTTATGGTACGTTATAATGGATTCTCCCAATTTTTTTCATATCGGTATGCTACTACTAGGCTACGAATGCAAAATGTAGGCTTTACTTTGCTAAAAATTCAATTAATTAAAATAATATATTATAAAAAAAGAAAATTATCTGTTGTTCAAACACGTAGTAAGATTTATATTGCTATAATCCCTGACTATGGTAGACTTGGAATAAACACGTAATAAAACCTAAATAAACAAACTTCGGCAATAATGGACGATGAACAACGAGTTTGAAGTAGCTATTGTCCCAAAGTAAGCAAAATTATTGCGGCATTATAACCTTTGGCGTTGAATTTTTATTTGTCATTTATCTTATAACCAAACTTTCAATGTTGTTTTTCTTTATAAAACTGAAATGGTAAATGAACTTACAGTCCATTTGATGGTAAGTGGCCTCTGTAGCCCATGGACACCTGCATCAAACTTTGAACAAAAAGCAATAGATATCACCTCTGACGATTGTATTAATACTATATATACCTACAAGAAGGTACGAGCTCTGCTTTTTTGCGACATACACAGATAAGAGGGTGATGCCTGTCCGGACGTGCTCATGGGAGGTGCAAGAGTTCTTACACCTAGTAAAGTATTTTCTAAAGGCGTTAGCGTTATATATATATATATATATATATATATATATATATATATATATATATATATATATATATATATATATATATATATATATATATATATATATTTGACTTGGCTATTCTCCTATATCGTGACGCAGTTTAAACACATGCCACAAGTTAGTATTGTTCCGGGTCTGAACGTCCAGACCCGGAAGAATAATTTGTAGTCCGTACAAATACTTGTTCCATGCAGGATTTGAACTCACGGCCCCCAGTTCAACTCATTGCTAACACACTGCGCCACGGAACCATCTTTTAAATCAGATATAAGATTTAGCTATAAGGGTGCCTAACATGGCAGTGTATTGAGGCCGCAGAAGAAGCAAGTGTGCTAGAACCGAAAATGACCAAGCTCGCTCAGAACACCAGCTTTAGCTGCTGGGTTTCGTGTGTTATGTGAGGAGAAAAAGGGTCCCGTCTTGCTAGTAACGAATCATTTCATCTTAGCGCTGAAGCATCTGCATCATCATGAACTGTGAAACAAGTTTGTTACCCTTATTTCTATTAAAAATATCTATCTTTATAAGAAATGCCGTTACTTGTTAATAGTGTTACCTATTTTTTATCACCAAAATAAAAGTTTACGCGACTTCGTTTTATTTTTGATAGATTTTTAGTAATTACAGTATTGCGTATCACGAAATCTGAATATGCATTTTTTTACTTCGATGTGTCTCTCCAAACTCGCAAAATGTGATAAAAAGTAACAAATATACAAGGGCAGCACGTACAGTTTCAAATTAGAGAGCCTCTACATCCATTGTTAATAAAAATGAAACAGTTTTACTGGAAGTATAATTAGAGTACGAGTGTAATTAAATCGCACAAAGGTGACAACATACATTTTTTGTTTGAAATTTTACGAGGTATACCTGTGGTGCTGTAGCCACTAATAATATTTTGTACTATTAGATCCTTTGTTAAGTTATATAGTGGAAACATTGATCATCATTACAGCCTATCAAATGTCTATTGTTGAATGGAAGAAAAGGTTTAACAAGCTAACTGACGCAACAAAAGACGGCCGTGAGCCACCAGCGTCCATCAACTTCCTACGTAAGACACTATCATATCGATAGCCAATTAATGGTGAGTCGCTCTATCTCTCTTACCGGTGAGAGACTGTTACTCCAACCTATCTTGTGATGGGTTGTAAACATTACTCACTGTTCAACATAATTGCCCTACATTTTTTTGTGTCAGGTTTAGATATAGTAGAACTCCCTTTTTATCAAGATGTCCTTCAACTATATAATAAAGAAATAAAGAAAGAAATGTATTTTATTCCACTTTAAGCATGCAGCATAACAAGTAAAAAGTAATTAAATGCCAAAAGATAAATATAACTAAATTCAAAGTAACATCATGATAAATTTAAGAAAACATTTTAAAAATACCCTATGCTGCAGCATGAAACCGTGAAATGGACCGGACTCAGTGATAGCACTGGTTTTCAGTCCAGCGCTTACCCAGAGGCAGCTCGGGCGGCTGAATGCACGCTCGCTCTTGATGTCCGAAAATTCATAATATACATATACATATGCATACCCATATTTATATATATTTGGACTGACAGTAAAATTTGCCATTTTTTCCAAAAAGTATACGTATGGAAGCAATATCTACAGTTTTGTATTAATAAAAAAATAAAATAAAGATTTATAAATTATTTTAAAAGAAAGAATAGAAAAAAGAAAACAAATAGGCTACCCACATTATATGCTGTTTCATTGTTGCTATATTTACATTTTTTAAATACAGGATTTAGTATAATTTAAAGTGCCAAACCACTCGGTGTCTATGAAATATAGTTACATTACTAGTAAATCCATTCATCGTTAATTTAATAAAAAGTTACTACATTAAAGAATTGTCATAAGTTATTAATACCAAGATTTTTTTGTTCATTGAGTAGTAGTAATTTATATTTGTTTTTAAAACTATTAATTGTTGTAAGGTTACGTAAGGGAGGTAGCAGCATATGTAATGTTAAAGAGCTTACTTACTTCTTATATTCAAAAGCAATCACATCATTACCGGGAAAATCATTATTTATTGAAGACCACAATTACAGCGTTCTCCACACAGAATTTCAACGAAGAAAGTATTTCAAAGAATTAACGAAGACTAACCATCTGCGAAGGACAGAATTATAGCACACGTGTGTACGCAAAAATAGGTGCACGTTTCAATTATTTCACTCTCAGAGTCCAATGGGATAGCAAACTGACACGAACAAAGAGATATCAGGCACGGGAACAACGGCTTTAAATGCTTTACGATTTCCTGACACTGGGTACTACTGAAAATTTTCTGACTGAAAAATCCAAATAACTTTTTTCCCGGGATCTGCAATCAACTGAAGTAAATTTAGGCAATAATGAAGTACTACTTAATTGATAATACATTTTATGTCATTCAATATTTTCCTATTAGTCAAACTCAACCTCGCGTATAAACCCTCTGTTAGCTTGTTAAACTTTTTCAGGGAAAAGTTAAGCGATGCCGATGATTCGGCTGTTTCGCTTCTTTGATTGATTGATGATTAGTTTTGAAAATTTGACATTGAATTCACTATTTATGGAACCTGTATCAATTAATGACATAACAAGGATAATTTGTGGTCTAAAAAACACGAACACTGTTGGATATGATGGCTTTTCTACAAAAGTGATTAAATACACCAAGGAAGTAATAGCCCCACCATTAGCACATATAATTAACTTAAGTATTACTGATGGCGTATTTCCAAAAAAATTGAAAAAAGTTATTATTAAACCCCTATATAAAAAAGATGACAAAACAGATTTAAAAAATTACAGACCTATTGCAAAAATTCCTATATTCTCAAAAGTTTTTGAAAAAGTAATTTATAACTCTTTATACACCTATTTCGAAAAGTATAAATTATTTTGTAAAAAGCAAAAGGGGTTCCGAAAAAATACTAATATCAATGTGGCACTGTATGACTTACTAGCTAATATTATGACATCTGTAGATAAGAGAAATCCAGTCTGTGCCATTTATACTGACATGACCAAGGCTTTTGATTATGTAGACCACAAGATCTTGCTAAACAAATTACATGGTTATGGTATAAGAGGAAACATTCTTCAGCTCTTAGAATCGTACCTAAGTAATAGAATCCAATGCACAGAAATTTCTAGAATATGTCCAAAGAGTAAATTAGAAACTACATATTTATCGAAACCAAGGCACATTAAATACGGGGTCCCACAAGGTAGCGTACTAGGGCCGCTACTCTTTTTAATATATATAAACGATCTACCAAAAATAACGTCACACAAAATGGTTCTCTTTGCAGATGATAGTACAGCTATAATAAAGTGTGCAAATGAAATTAATTATGAAAGTGATATAAACACCTGTTTACGCGAAATTATAGAATGGCTTAATAATAATAATTTAAAAATAAATTTAAATAAAACAAAAGTTATGCACTTTCATCAACGCCGTGAAAACCCAAACATTATCATTTCCTACCAAGGCTTTAATATTGAAGAAGCAAATATGGCGAAGTTCTTAGGTATAGTGATTGATAATCAACTCACTTGGAAGCCTCATGTTGAGGATCTATGCAAACGACTAGGCAAATCCGCATATGCGCTTTCTCAACTTTCAAAAAAGGTTAACAGCCAGGCTCTTTTAATAGCATACCATGGACTAGTTGCTTCCGTTTTGCGATATGGCATCATTTTCTGGGGACAGTCTTCTGAAAGGGAGCTTGTATTTAGGATGCAAAAACGATGTGTAAGGTCAATGTGTGGTCTCAAAATAACAGATAGCTGTTTTCCTTATTTTAAATACTTAAAAATCCTAACACTGCCGTCATTGTATATACTGGAAACAGCTATTTTTGTAAAAAAGCATCCATTTCTTTTCCAAAAAATATCTGATATTAGAAAGAATCCAATACGCACCCACTACAAAAATAGGTTATGTAACATAAAATGTAAAACATCATTAATGAAAAAAAGCTTTTTTGGTACTGCCCCACAAATTTATAATAAACTACCTGATTCAATAAAAAATATGACCTTATTTAAATTTAAAAAGGTGCTGAATGACTTATTAATAGACAAATGTTACTATAAAATTGACGAGTTCTTGAATGAAAATTTTGACTAGTTACCTTTTATTGAATATTATTTTTTTTTTTTTTTTGTTATTGTAATCAATTTAATTTTATAAATGTAGAATCTTCATTAGTATTCCAATTTCAATTATTTCTATTCTATTTTATTTTATGACATGATTTTTCAAAAGAACTCAATTATATTTGCATGTCTTTAAGACAAAACATATATTGTATTTGTACACCTCATAAGGTAATAATACAGTGTACATATTATAATTTTTCTGTAACACCTTTTATACCTGTGTTATGCAAATAAATGAATTTGAATTTGAATTTGAATTTGACTAACTGGGTAGCTCATTAATACTTTTTTCAATACAACTTTGCCAAACAGCTTTCTAATTTACTACCATGGTTAACAAGATTGTTTTTGTTAATCAGTTCTACTTTTGACTTAATGAAATTTTAACGTAAGTTTTTCCCTTCCATTTTGATTTTCCAACGATAAAATTAATTATGGTTAATATAAAAATTTTCTAATTATTTTTAATTTTGAATTTTGACATTGACACTTACAAGTGGTCTAAGAAAGATTCGACCAATCTAAAAAGTCACGTTGCACTTCTAATCACAAGCGTCCGGTAATTTTAGTAAGGGTTTAGGGCATGAAATTATTTAACGCCTTTCCCTAATGCGTGTTGGTGGAATTCACACGTTCTTAAAGCTATTCTTTAATTTTAATGCATGCAGGTTTCCTTAAGAGGTTTTCCGTCACTGCCAAGCGTATGGTGAATAAGCACCATTTAAGCACAGCATAAATTGCAATTAAAAATTTCGTAGATGCCGTGGAGGTTTGAACCTGAATTTCTCACGTTCTGTGAAATTTACAGTGGACGCGTAGCCTAAGCTACTGTTTAAACTCTAAAAACTTAAAGAGCATACATAATTCATAAAATGCGACGATTCTAGTGAAAATACTAGATATCACTACAGCCTATAAAAGTCCACTCAACATGGGCCTCTCGCGTATAATGCCTCAAAAAGGAATTTTGTCATAGTTTACAAGCTTGGCGAGCGGATTGTCAACCGAATTTCTTCTTATTTTGAGTTGTTATGAGGAATATGCTGCTGACGATCACTTGTTTCGATTTCCCTCTGTCATCTCTTACGACACCTACGGGACTGTATGGGGCAGTGGATATTCCTATACCTCCACTAC
>JAUPFT010000009.1:54497422-54854922 GCA_036936625.1 Parnassius smintheus behrii
TGATCTTGTTTGCTTTGTCTGCGCAAAATATATTAAGATGCCAGATGTTAGTTTTTTCTTCGTGTTGAAAAAAATCTGGCCTTGCTATTTTATTCCTATACATAAATCACATTTTGTGTGTCGCAAACGTGTAGGAAATGTATCTCTCTAAGACGATGGAAATTTGATATAACATTGGATTAATACATACATACATATAAATAAATAAAATGGAAGTGATATTGAAAAAACTGTCTTATTTTGAGCTAAGTGGGATATTTGCACGACATTTAGACATGAATAATTAATTTAAAAAATGGTCGTACGGTCTGTCTGTCTCTCGGCGCTGATGTTCAGAATGTCTGAACCGACACTAATTAAACTTCACGAACAGGTAGAGAACAATAGCGGGAGTAGTCTGGGTAATATTATATCCGAAAAACTTTGACATTTAAAAGAAAAAGGAATAAAGCTAAAATAAATTTCTTATAAAGTATCTTAAATCTAAATAACCTCACATTAGTTGAGCCTAACCAGGCAAAGTCACTGGTGCGGAGCTGTAGAGCAACCGAGTGCCGGGAATCAAAATTGCAAATGTCAAGAATAAGAGTTTTTTCCGAACCAGTTGCAAAAGTAAGAAATGACTTTCAATAAGTCTCTTTGTTATCTATATGAAATAACAATGATTCTATTTCAAAAATAAATTAAATTAAACGCGATAATATTCGTTAAGTTACTTTCAATCAGGCCAAGAAGGTTCTAATCGCTAGTCTCAAATAATCTATCGCGGTTAAAGGGATCCTTTTTTTATAGAATAAGGGTGGCAAACGAGCACACAGTCCAACTGGATGCTGTACCCATGGACATCTACATATTTTCTCCTCGATTAAGAATCAAAACGCAGACGCGTTGTCACCCCTGACGACTAAGATAGATTGCCTCGTTTCCAGTAAAAAGGGGTCTCCGGATCTCTACACTCACCATACGAAACACAGAAGTATTAAGCTGCTATTTTACGCTGGTATTCTGTGGGAGCGTGGTTCTTCCCCGGTCGAGCCAACTCATTTGTTCTACAATACATAGCTATATACATAATATAGCTGCAGCGTGACTCTACCACGTATAAAAAGAGGGAGTTAAAAATAATACAAATAAAACACCAATAGAACCGTAAAATTAGTTTTATTCAATTTGTAATATTGGTGTAAAAAGATATCAAGGTTTCGCTTACGTTACGTTTCCCTTACAAATTGATTTTTCTTTCATCATCATCATCATTACAGCCCTTCACAAGTCCGGTGCTGAGCATAGGCCTCCACCAAAATTTTTGTTATTGGCACGTAAATGTTCACTACTGGACGTAGGTTTCTCCCGTGGCAAACCTCAAAGCCTGGAAATACTAAAGTACTATAAACTGGGTATTAAGACTACTTTTCTACCTAGGAGCATGTGTGTGTGGGCACCAACCACCCTCTTACCTATGCAAAAACTGTACTGCAAATCCCCAGTACAATTTGGTGAAATGTTTTATTATTAAGTAGTGTCAAATTTACTTTTGATTAATAAAATAAACGCAGATTTCAAAGATTAACATAGATTTATTCTTCACAAATTACTCTTTTGGAGGTTACAACACGATTGAACAAAGAGTGTATTGACTCTCCTATACGGGAACGAAAGAATGAACTAACGCTAAGATCAATTTTGACAATTTAAAAAAAGAATTGGTCATAGAGTTTACAGAGGTATAAATAAAGAAATATAGTGATATTAAAGTAATATGTATGTTAACAGCTGAATGATGTTTTACTTACGTCGGCTTAAATTTAAAAACCAAGAAAGCCTTGTCATTGTCTTCGGACAGAAGTGCGTGCGCTACTTTGTTCCGGACTGAAGAGTATGGAGAACCAGTGTAACTGTAATTATGGGCTCTGTGGCATTAGGTCTTAGTCCTCAGAGATCAATGCACCTGTAGCCTTTTGTGTTTCCAGTTCTAGCCGCAGGTGTCATAGATTGCAATATTCACTTACTATCAGATGGACCGTAAGTTCGCTTGCAATTTACCTTAAGGGGAAATAAAATCTCAAATGGCTTAGCAAGATCCTTCGTTAAGCCGAAAATATTGCAGCTTTAATTTTGAAATAAATATATGGTAAAGTTAAGGATTATGTTAGACGAAAACACGATTTCGTAAAATTTTCTTGATAGAAAAAAAATCCAAAGTTACCTCCAAAATAAACAACAAACCGCTGTTATTCATAAAATAATTTAAATAAGTTCATGAAACTTTGCATACTAACTGAACTAACTATAAAGCAGTGCTTATGTTATTTACTTTTTTAAAATACCATTATTTTCACTGTAAAAAGAAATTACCTAAACTATCGGCCTCTTGAAGCGTGATTCCTGCCGCCCGGTCATTTCGCTTCGGCCTTTGAAGGGGGAGGTTGTGTCGCTTACGATCAGAATATACATTACGCAACAGGACGACGTAAAATTAAAATGGGAAATAAAAATAAGAAGCGATTAGCTTGGCGTTAAGAAACTGGCATAAATATGATAAACCTAATGAAATAAGTGTCTAATGACCTTTCTTCCTACAGTATTAGTGATTACAAACATGTCGGTACATAGCATACGACGCGCGGGCAAGTGGGGACGAAATTAGAATTTGAGCTGACTTACTATATCCCCTTAAATAAAAAAAAATTGTCAAGTGCTTGTTAAAATTGAAGTAACAAAAGCATTGGTGCGTTATGAAGTGTCATTCTACAATGACATGACAAAATCTGACAATTTAAGTAACATTCTAGGGCTAGGGTAACACTCTTTTGTAGAACCTGTCATATCAGTCAGTTATGTCAAATTAATTGGATTATTTTATAGTTTTATTTGCCTCCGAATATTAAGAAAAGGACAAAATAATAGTATGTTGAAATTCGCACTGGTGGAGCACACAGTCCAGCTGATGGTAAGCAGATATTCTTGGCCATAGACATCGTCTTTGATGAATTAAATATCAATAAAAAAAGAATCCCTACACTCACCATACAGCAACATCAGGCTGCTGTTTCACGGTGATGTTTGATGTTTTTTTTTTGTGATGGAAAGAATAATTTCGCTTTGTTATATTATTCCTATTCGTAATCACATTTATGTGTCGCCAGCGTGTAGAAAATGTATTACATTAAATAGCGATCTCTAGAAGGGGTGGAAATGCGATATAACATTAAGGTAATCCCATACAAAGGGTACCGCAATGTTTTCCTTATAACTTAATAAGTGAAAAACCAACTTTATTTTTTTAAACTTTAAAAAGAATATTAACAATGCTATAAACATTACTAATATTCCCCTTAACCACTCGTGGTAAGCTTAAATTGCTAGTGTTACGAGTGGTTCATGCCAGTAGTCGAATGGCGGATTCGAACCCACGACCTTTTTGAGTTCGCGGTCCGCGCCCTGCCATTAGGCTACTGTCGCTTGAATTTTAAATAATGTACGTTTTTAAATTTAAATAACTACTTAATTATAATTCAAAATCTTTATTATAGGTCAAAGGAACTATATATATATATATATATATATATATATATATATATATATATATATATATATATAATAAACTGCCAAGTTGCTACCAACAGCACCTCATTTGACAGATCTGTACAAATAGATGAACATACAAAGCTGCTAAAATTATAGCACTCTCTTTGGCTTTGCCGTAATCGAATTGAAAACATTTTATTCCGAATTTAACGAATAATTTATTCCACTTCCTTGTCAATGTGTTTTGCTCTTTTATGCGTGGGTCATGCGATAGCTGACAGGATGCTGAATATTCAACGTTCCCGCACTGCACTGGCTGACACAACATTTTTGCTCTGATGGCAAACTAAAACATTGTGCAAAAATGGCTCCAACACTTCGAACTAAAACGATGTACGTAATTTAATCAACTAAACTGCATCAATGTATGACTGTGTGTTTGTTTGTCACCTTATTCTACAAATAACCGCTTACATTGAAATTACACGTTATTGACGGTCTACTGCATTTTTTTACCCTATATCTCAGTCTTCAACCATTGAAATAATATTTGTACTACATACTAGAAAGACGCCAATATTTGGTTGTTTACAACACACGTTGCAGCTCAAACCGTGGATATAGTATAGCAGGTACCAGTTTATAGTAAATCTATGGCTCAAACTGACATACATAGGACACTCAATAAGTTTTGAGATATACAAAAAGTATTCTAAATATTATTAATATTTATTTTACATCTTTTCAAAATATTCTCCATCATGCTCTATATAAAGTTCCATTCGCCTAAACCAACTCTAAAAACACTTTTTCCAGTCTTGATCTGACACGTCGGAAATCGCTTCTTCGTAGGGTGCCACGGCTTCTTCGACGCTTGAAAAAAACTTGCCTTTTATTTTATTTTTTTGGCTCTTAGGAACAAAAAGAAATCACTAGGAGCTAAGTCAGCGCTGTAGTGTGGATGACTTAGTTTCAACACCAGATTCAATAAATGCTTTTGTTCTAAGGGAGTTATATGAAGAGGCGTTATCTTGATGCAGCATAATTTCCCGAATCCCGGTCTTTGGTCTTCTTTCCCGCACAGCTTAAAAATCTTTGGGTAATGCAACTGTAGTATACCATTCAGAGGTGACTGACCTACAATTGTCCAGCACTGACGTCTACAAATGTCCCATCCGCGAAAAAAAACTAGCCACCATTTTTTGACCGACGTTCCGAGGTCTTTGCAGTTTTGTCGGTAACTGTCTTTCTGAGTAGACCCATACCGATGATTTCCTTATATTTTCCGGATCATATTGATAGATCCATGTCTCGATTTACGAAACACGCCTAGATGCCCCATTTTCACAACGTAGGCGCATTTTATGGCAACAATCTACACGAGTCTGTTTTTCGCTTTCGGAGAGCAAGCGAGGGATCCATCGACAACAAAGCTTCCTCACTCCAAGATGTTGATGTAGGGTAGTATGAATGCTCCCCGAACTAATGCCTACAATTTTTTCGATGTCCGTATATGTGATTCATGGGTCTTCTCGCACCAACATTTCAGTAGTCCATACGTTTTCTGCCGTTACTGTTGTTTGCGGGGCCCCGGTTCTTTGGTCATCTTTCAGGTTGATTTTACTCCTTTTGAATTCAGCAAACCACCTAAAAATTGCTGCGCGTGATGGAGCTGAGTCCCCTAATGCTGATTGTAAAGGGGACTACGGGAGCTAAACGCAATTTTTATAATGCGTCAAAGTATATGATACACTGCAGTAAACAAAACCATAAAAATATATGATATTTTTCTTGATATATGCTAGTTAACTGTTGTGTTGAAAACATGATACTAATAAATTGATGCGATGGAAAAAGATCACGAAGATACCTCTAAAAATTTCTTTTAACGAGTAAAACCCATACTAGTAATATGAATGAATGAATGAATGAATGCATTTATTCTCTCTTCACAATAGGTATTCTTAATGCTAAGTGTTTACAAAAGTGCCAGACAGGTACCTAACTTGTAAGAGACTGGTGCCTGATGTAGGTTTAAAAAACCTGTATTACAGGTCACCAGGGCTCCCCCGCGTATAAAGCAACAATCTGAGGAATACAAATCAGAAAGGAGATTATAATTAAGTAACTAAAATGAACTGCAGTAATTACAAATTTCACATCAATAAGTGTGTGTACTATGAAAAGTGTAGTTGTGCGTGTGAGCTAGTGCAGGCGCGTGCCTTTTGTGTGTGCATGTGTGTGTGTGTGTTTGTGTGTGGGAATGTGTGTGTGAGTTAGTGTGTGTGAGTGATTGTGGACGTACCTGCTGTTGCGTGAGATAGGACTAACATATAATTGCATTTAAACCCAAATAAGGAGAAGAAAGCGAGAAGACTTCGACGATATTAATATTATTTGGGCGACTTTAGTAGGTTTTCGGTCGCTTCATAGTCTAAAGTTTTCAGATATTTTGTAAGAACGGATTTGCAGCTCGATTTAGGTAAGGGATAGAAGTTTAGGATATTGTTCAGTTTATTATACATGTATGGTCCTAGGAAACAGAAGATATTGTGTGAGGTGGCAGAATGGAAGGATTGGGTTCGACAGACAGAACTTTTCCTGCGTTTGTCTTTTAGGATACTAGTAATATGCATGCAATCATTCTGATTTTTTGTCAGATTATTATGCAAGCTACATATTAACTTATTGTCGTTTTAATTTTTTTTTCGTCCAATTAACTGTTTTTATTTTAAATCTCTTATTCTTATTTCTGAAATAATACATACGTGTATGTGTAATGTGAGTATAAACGCCAGTGTACAGAGTACAGACTACAGACACCGCGACACTGCTTTCCGCATAATATACACTCTTATCTACGGACACTGCGGCCGAGACCCTGATGGGGGGTTTTTGGCGGGAACTTGGCCGTAGACGGATTGTCACTCCTGTTTTGTCGCTTGAACAATGGTTTGAAATGGATTTTGATTCGTAAAAGTGATGCGATTTTGTGAATTAAGAGTCCGCGCGTGTGAACTATTAGAGAAAACGACAAAACAAGGGCTTTGATGTCGATATAAACCTCAAGTTATTTTGATCGCTTGGGCGCCTTATGAACTTGAGTGGCTGTCGTCATCAACCGTCCGCTAGGTTGAGCTGTCGTCAAAATCTCCCAAGGGCTTCGCTATGTGACGTATCAGCATATTGTGAAGAAAAAGAATATAAAATGAAGATTCCAAAAGAAAGGATAGGCTCAGAAGGTCTAGAAACCACAGCCGTAAAGCCAGTTAATAAAGAAGAAGAAGACCCTGATGGTATGTAGACGTGTCGCTCTTTTTACTGTAGTATTTATGTAAAGATCGTTTAATGTATTTGTAAAATTTTATTTTTAAATTCATTGTTTCAAAAATATTTTTCTTTTCATAAATATTCTTTATTCGTCTGTACGTCGATTAAAATATTTAAAGTTAAAATAGCGTACCTTGTTAATAATTATAATTTGTAAACATGGGACATAAAGTGAAACCCGTTACGAAGAATAAAAAACGTTCATATAAATCAAACTCCTACCATATGAACGATTTACTTATTACTATAACATTTAATTATTACCAAATGATAAATATTTATTTTTATAACAACAAACCTATGAATTTTACAGCCTATTTATTACAGTTGTGTATTTGGTAGCGCGGGATGGATTTGCAGTTTGCATTCGAGAGTGCCCGGGTTCGATTCCAGGAATATGAACTCAAATTTCCTTTTTTGTCTTTTATATATTTAGTATTATATATTAAGATATATTTATTAATTATTTTATAAGTAAAAAATTGTATTTTTTTTAAACCCATGAATTGTAAATACGTAGTTTATTATAGTAGTGATTGAGTATTCAAACAACGTGTATTTGGATTTGCACTTAGTGCCCGGGTTCGTTTTCAGGAGAGTAAAGTCAAATTTTATTTTATGCTTTTTATTTATTTATATTATATTTTATATTATTTTGTAGTTTGCTATATTAAGATAAATTATTTAAACACGTTTATAAATAAATTAAAAAGTTTTGAAATGTAATAGTTTTTACCGTAGAAAGAAAGTTGAAAATATCAACACGAAAGTTATTTAAATTCAAACCTCTTTTCTTTCTTCTTTCTGATCATCAACATCATTCATCATCATTACAGCCCTTCACAAGTCCACTGCTGAAAGAAGGCCTCCCCCAAGGTATGCCACAAAGCACGGTCCTGAGCCACCTGCATCCATCGACTTCCTGCATGTCTTACCAGGTCGTCACTCCATCTAGTGGTGGGTCGCCCTACACTTCGCCTATCGGTACGAGGCTGCCACTCGAGAAACATTCTTCCCCAACGGTTATCGGTTCTTCGAGCTATATGGCCGGCCCATTGCCACTTCAGCTTGCTAATTCGTTGGGCTTTGTCGGTCACTCTGGTTCTACTGCGGATATCCTAATTTCTAAGTTTATCACACAGAGAAACTCCAAGCATAGCCCTCTCCATAACTCGCTGAGCGACTTTGAGCGTCCTTATACGGCCAGCAGTGAAGCACCACGTCTCGGTTCCGTAGTCATCACTGGCAACACGCACTGGTTGTACAACTTAGTTTTCAGGTTTTGAGGTATACCTGACGAGAAGATGCGTCGTAATTTCCCGAACGCTGCCCAGCGGAGTTGAATCCGTCTATTGACCTCTCGGTCGAAGTTGGACTTACCTAGACGGACTATTTGTCCCTGGTAAACGTACTCGTCAACAACTTCGAGTTTAGTGCTCCCAACAATTACCGGTATAGGTATGACATGGACATTAAACATGATCTTTGTTTTGTCCATGTTCATCTTAAGACCTATCCGTTGGAAGGCACTATTGAGGTCATTGAGCATAGTGCTTAAGTCCTCCAGCGATTCTGCCATTCAAGGACTATATCGTCGGCAAATCGAAGTTGATGAAAACTCGCCATTGATGTTAATAACGTATCCTTTCCAGTCCAGTAGCTTGAAAACGTCTTCCAATGCAGCGGTGAAGAGTTTCGGGGAAATAACGTTACCCTGTCTTACACCTCTCTGCAATTGGATAGGTTTCGTACTCTGGTTCTGTACTCGGATAGGCCTCGTAGCCCTACTGTACAAACACTTCAGCACTTCAATATACCGACAGTCAACTTGGCACCGCTGAAGAGACTGTAGCACCGCCCAAATTTTGACGGAATCAAAGGCTTTCTCATAGTCCACATACGCCAGGCAAAGTGGCAGATTGTACTCTTCGAACTTCTGTACAATTTGCCGAAGGGTATGTTTGTGGTTTATGATACTAAAGCCTAATGATTTCTTATATTTACGCGAACACTACACATGATTAAAACTACTTTTACGGATTTTATCGCGTTTATTTTTACTTTTAATTACTTTTATTTTTAATTCCCGACGTTTCGGGCGCTTTCCAGCACCCATGGTTTTTAAAAGTAATTAAAAGGTAACAAGTAAAAATAAACGCGATAAAATCTGTAAAAGTAGTTTTAATCATACTAAAGCCTTTTCGGAAACCGGCTTGTTCGGGAGGCTGGAAGTCGTCGAGTCTGCGTGCGAGAAGATTCGTAATGACTCTCGAAAACATCACATAGACGCGGCTCAGAAGGGAAATCGGTCTGTAGTTCTTCAAGAGGGCGTTGTTGCCTTTCTTGAAGAACAAGACCACCCCACTTCTGCTCCACGCCTCCGAAATAGTGCCACCATGGAGGACTGAATTAAAGAGCCTCTGAAGGACTTCAAGTACCGGTTTTCCACCCGCTTTCAGAAGCTCCCCTGTAATTCCATCCTCACCCGGGGACTTGCCGTTTTTAAGGTACTGGAGAGCCATTCTAATCTCGCTCAGACTGACGTCCGGGATATCATCGGAATAGTGTCGGATAAGACTTGCTCTTGGATCGTTACCTACACTTGCGTGTGGCTCCAACGATGATGTGTACTGCCCATAGAACCTCTCAATCTCACTCAGAATCTCAGGTGTCCCGGAAACGATGCTGCCACACTCAGTCTTTAGCTTTGACATTTGGCTCTTACTGGCAGACAGATCTCTGGCAAAGACTTCTCGATCTGGCTCGATCGCTTCTTCAATACGAGCAGTATTGAAGTTGCGCAAGTCTCGCCGCATGCATTTGGAGATCTGTCTGTTCAGTTGCCTGTATGCTGTCAAATCTGTTGACGATTGCAGCCTCATCTCTCGTCTAACAGCCATTAGATTAAGAGTGTGATCGGAGAGTTTTTGTGTTCTTCTGCGGCGGGTCTTGCAGAACTTAGCTCCGACCGCATGGACAGTTTCCACGAGCTTGTCACTCATATCGTCCACTGAATTGCAATCTTCTAGGAACTGAAAGCGGTTACGTAACTCGAGCTGAAAGATTTCGGGATTCTGGATTAGAGCACGAGGGGGATGGAGCGTTGACCTCGTTAGACGAGACCTCTCCAACTTAACGTTTAGGTTCAGTGTGCCTCTAACCATTCAGTGATCGCTGCCAGTTTTCACCCTTGCGATCACTGAGACATCACTGAACAGTTGGCGTCTGGTCGTCATAATGAAGTCAATCTCATTTTTTGTCGAACCGTCGGGACTCGACCAGGTTCACTTCCTGTGGGGCCGCTTCTGGAAGAAAGAGTTCATCATAAAGAATCCCTCTTTCTCCATAAATTCGGCCAGCTGCTGGCTCCGTCGGTTCCGTTGCCCTACTCCGAATTTCCCTACCTTCAGCTCACCGCTTTCTCTTGTGCCTAGTTTTGCGTTGAAGTCTCCCATCAACACCGTGTAGTGGGATTTGGAGGAATGCATGGCTCTGGAAATATCCTCATACATTTCCTTCACCTCTTCATCGGGATGTGCCGAGGTTGGTGCGTAAACCTGTGTGACCTTCAGCGAATACCGTTTGGTAATTCTGAGTATCAGGTACGCGATCCTCGTCGACACACTCTCAATCTTTACAACGTTGTTGACGAGAGACTTGTAGACGATAAATCCGACACCTCCTTGGGACAGATGGTCGCCCTCCCGGTGATAGAACAAGTTACCGGACTCGAGGATTACCGTGTCCTCCCCCTCTCTTCGGACTTCGGATAATCCAATAATATGCCAGCGAAACTTGTCTACCTCTTCTTACAGCTCCAGTATCTTCTCCTCAGTCCTCAGGGTGCGTGCGTTATATGTTGCCAGGTTGAGTGGTCGTGGGTGGCAACCGAACCTCCACCGGAGATTCTTAGCACCCCCTGCCCCGCCATTACCATGGTCGCCACCGTAGCCAGGAATAGCGGGGTCGCCGGGGACTGAGGGCCGTTTGTTTGCGTCGTTATTCATGGTATAGCGTTTAAATTAATATTTATATTAATAATATAAACATTCTTGTTTGCCGTAGTTGCCACGCTTGGCAAGCGGGTATGCAACCGCAGTTTTTTTGTTGTATAGTTGCTGTTATCAGGAAGATGCTGCTGCCCATCTCCTGTCTGTCCCTCTCTGTCGCCTCTTACGACACCCACGGGAAGATGTGACGGGTAGTGGATATTCTCAACCGCCACTACAACATATAATATTCACAACCAACCAACTTATACCAAATGATAGAGGTTTGGATTTGCAGTATGCACACGAGAGTGCCCGGGTTTCATTCCAGGAATGAGAAGTCAATTTTTCTTTTTCTTTTTTATATATTTAATATTAGTAGTTTAGTATATTTAGATAAATTAATTAAACACTTTTATAAATAAATAAAAAAGTTTGAAATGTAATTATTTTTTACAGGAGAAAGAAAGTTGAAAATATCAACACGGATGTTATTTCTAATGCATAAGTACCTACAATATATATACCTTTAATACCTATAAAATCTAAATATATTATATATATATATATATATATATAAAGCTTAAAATAAATGTGGAATAATGTAAATCTAAAAAACTCTTAGGAGGCCTATGTTCAGCAGTGGACTTGTGAAGGGCTGTAATGATGATGAAAAAACCCTTATGTAAATCATAAAGATGTATAAACGGCGCCCCTTTGACCCTTTTTTAATAGAGATCTTAAATATAAATAACAAAAGGTTGTTTTTAATTTCAAATCAGTTTTATTTCAAAATCACCCAAATCCTTAAATTTTGAAGTAACACTCAAATCAAATAACAAAAAAGTAACATTCAAAATAATTTCACTGTCCCATCTATTTGTTTATTAGATCTATAACTTACTTGTTATCTTATCTATTATAACACTCGGGCTTAACCTCGCTAATGCGTTAGTTTAACCTCACTGTCGTCAGATGGCGCTCACTTGATTGTGTAAATATGTGCGTGCAGCATCCGAGGTCACTTGGCTCTTGTAGTCCCCTTAAACCTTTAAGATCATAAAAGGTCATGGCGCGCAAATGTTCACGGTTAAGTTCCATCGTTTTAAATTAAAAGCGCGGGAAACGTTGCAGGATAATAGAACTTTGTTTTTTTTTTTAATATCGAGCAATCGGCTTATGGAGTTCTATTTTTAAAAGAGTTCTATTTTTATTAGAAACATTTAACACGGGTGCGTTCTATTTTTAAATTTCGAGCATCCCAAAATTTATTGAGTGACCTGCGTACTCTGTGCCAAAAACAGAAACTTTTTTATTCAATATCGAATATAAATAATACTTATTGGAAGTCACTCTTTTGTTCAGTTACCCCAGTGGTAAAAAAATCTCTGTCCTGGCACAGATTAATAAATAGTTTACCAACAGATACATCACTCCCATACAATAGCGAAAATACCTACGCTATAATAACCTAAAAATCTTAATAATAATATCTGCTGTTCGTAGCGAGAAGAAAATGTACCATAAGTACGCGTACGAAGAGTCGAGATTGTGTTGCCCGCCGTGCAACTCACGTCCAAGCGCGTCATCGGACGAATGCGCTAGGGTTGTACCTATAATCAAAGATTTTCATTTTGAAAACTGTGGCATTATTTTTGGATGTGTTCGTTTGCAAGACGCTGACGCGCGCACACTAATTGTAAGTAAAAGTGTTGTGTAAATACGTGTACGTAGTAAGTACACATTACTTCAATTTATACGTGGTAGAGCCATGCTGCAGTTATATTAGTAGTATAGTTGTAGCACGAATGGGTCGGCTCGACCGGGGAAGGACCACGCTCTCACAGAATACCAGCGTGAAATAGTAGCTTAATGCTGCTGTATTTCGTATGGTGAGTGTAGAGAACCGGAGACCCTTTTTACTGGAAACGAGGCATTCCATCTTAGTCCTCACGGGTGACAACGCATCTGCATTTTGATTTGTAATCGAGGATGGATGTAGATGTCTATGGGCCGCAGCAACCACTTACCATCAGGTGGACTGTGTGCTCGTTTGTCACCCGATACTATAAAAAAAAAAAACAATATGTTATAGTTGTCCACAATTACTTTAAACCAAATTTCACAAATTTAATTTTCACTACCTCGATTTTCTTTAAACACAATTTCCTTAAGACAGTTCTAAGTAGCCTTACAATTAAAAAGTCTTCATACTTACACAATTTTGTTTAACTTGTAAGTCTCGTTTCTGTCAACTTAAAAAAAGTATAAAGGGAAACCTTTAACCGTTTGTAGAATCGTTAAATTTGGTCCCCCGGTAAGACGGCTGTTGTTTCAGGTTAGTTACGGGAGCAGGTGTCACAAAGCACCCACCAACTGTAACTCGTTGTGAAGCATTAAACTATTGTTACTTATTTCTGTTTTATTGGCAGCATTTCATTTTTAAAATTCCCGACAGTAACAGTAAATTAAAACAAAGTATTATTCATGTACTGACATGCACATAGACGGCTCCGTGGCGCAGTGAGTTACGGCGTTGACGTTGAGGGCCGCAAGTTCGAATCCTGCACGGGTATGGCTTGCAAAGGATTGGTTTTTTTGTTCCTGCATGTAAACTGCCTGAGCGATACAAGAGAAAATTCTTGTGTGGGATCTTTCAAATGAACGCTGCAGCTATGATATGGTTTTAGCACCAACGGGTCGGCTTGACCGGGGAAGGACCAGCTCTTACAAGAACCAGCACGAAATAGCAGCATAATGCTACTGTGTTTCGTATAGCGACTGGTGATGGTGAGTGTAGAAAACCGGAGACACTTTTACTAGCAACTAGGCAAACCATCTTAGACCTCAGGAGTGACAGCGCATTGCATTTTGATTCTCAATTGAGTGTAATTGTAATATGTCTTTGGCGCACAGCAACTTGCCATCAAGTGGACGTCATGCCCGTTTGTCACTCATATTCTATAAAAAAATAAGAAGAAATTTTAATTTTAATTAAATTTATTGCCACTTGGAATATTGTTTTACCTATCTACCAAGTTGTCCATTACTGTTTCACAGTTTAACATATAACTACAATTTGGCGAAGGTGTTACAGTTTCACTGAAAAGCAAAAGTTGAATCGATTAGAAATCCTTAAATGAAAATATCCCATTAAGTCATAGTGCTGTATAATATTGCTATAAATAAAAGAAAAGTAGAGAACCTTTTGCAACTCTCTAGTAAACTTTCGATAAACTTATTTCATAAATCAGTTATGACAGAGCGTTATGTCTCAATGACTGTATAATTTTAAAAAAGATTATTAAAGTCAAAAATATAAGTAGAGAACGCAGATCACATTTGTTTACTTTTATAATTAAATTTTCATATTATTTTTTTATAAAATAAGGGTAACAAACAAGCACACAGTCCGTCTGATGGTAAGTGGATGATGTGGCCCATTCAGATACGTTACTCCTGACACAGTTCTAAGGTCTTTAAACTGTGCCTCAGAGGAGGACTATGATGGAATGCCTCGTTTCCAGTAGAAGCGATCTCCGGTTCGATTCACTCACCATACGAAACACAGCAGCCATATGCTGCTATTTTACGCTTGTAACGGAGCCCACTCATTTGTGCTACAATTATAATATAGCGGCAGCATGGCTCTACCACGTCATAACATTTTGTTTTAATTTTTATCTTTTCGACAACCATTTCTAAACATTAGTCTTCAATCCCGCTCAGCAGCCTTTAGGGCCATTACGGACCCACAGAATATGGCTGCAGTGCTCCACGCTGAATCCCCGTCCAGAAATGCCCACACAACTACTGGCAGGGTAAGGTTCTGACCGATTCTGTTCACCGGGTTCTTCTGCCCCCGTTCCGACGCTGCACATACCGCGAGCGTATGGGACGCAGAATCTTGGTCCCCCTCAAGCTGCTGAAAGCGTTGTGAAATCAGCTCACCGTCGCTAAGTTTCCAATCTTACACAGAGTGTCACCGATGCACCCGTGCCCGGTAATTATCTGCGTAAGTCCTTACCTACTATATGTAATTCTTACTACCTGACGCTGTATCCAAGTTTCGAAGACCGAAAGGATTGCTTCCTGACACTGCTAGCTTCCTGAAACTAGGCTGCTGCTGAGAATTTCATGACAAGTGTAGTATAATGTCAAACTAACTTGCTTTTTTACTACTATTTACTACATGGTGACAGCGGTGGGATTTCAAAATAATAATTTATTCGCGAATCCACCAATAATACCTGTATTTAGTTTATTACAAAGCAGTTTTGTGTGTATTTTATAATAAATATCATGGAACACGCGCGTCCTCCAGCGGAATTATCACTAGAAGCCGGGACAGCCGTGCGGGCCGAAGCGTAGCGTCAATGGCGGCGGCTATTCGAAGTGTTCTTAAAAGCATCTGGAGTGAGCAAAGAGCCTAACGAGATTCAGGCTAGTTTGTTGGTTAACCTCATCGGCTCGGCAGGATACGAGGTGTTCACGACTTTTACTTTCGAAGAGGGTGGAAGCGAAGACGATATCAATTGCGTTTTGAAGAAGTTCGATAGTTATTTTGGTACTAAACCGAATATAACAGTAACAAGGTTCAAATTCTTCTCGCGCAATCAAGAGAATGGAGAAAATTTCGACCATTATGAGATCGAAAGCGATATAAATTTGTCAAGCGGCAGAAATTTCTAAGGAGGAAAGTCTGTGTATCGACGGCAACGAGGCGGGGAGCGGTCAGGTGGAGGCAGTTCAAGGCAACCGCCGTGGGGCGCAAGGCCAACCGCGCAGTGGCAGGAGCCGAACGCAGACCGCGTCCAGAAAGGGACGCGCGGCGCGCGTTGACCCAGCGCTGCAGCCCGCGCCGCAGCCCGCGCCGGCGACGGCGTAGCCTTGCGCGCGCTGCGGGAGCGTGCGCTGTGCCGGCGGCGGTGCCCGGCAAGTGAAGCAAGTGGCGGCGCAAGACCTAAATTTTATATGGGAAAGACTCATTTTGCGAGGCCCTCTGCCTGCGCAAGAAGACTGATTATATAAAATGAAAAACAAAACACTTGACATTATGAAATTTTTATTCATACAAAATCATTTATATATATAATCATTTATTCCATACCAACACCAAACAATTTCAAAGAAAAATGAAGAAATAGATATTCTGCTTTTTATCCTTAAATATAGCTTCATAATCCAGCTTGGATGCTATATCTGCCTCAATAGATAAAACTTTCAACGCTGAATGTCTTTTCTGTGACGTTGCATTCCTGAGAATTTTTTTAATGAGTTTTAATTTAAAGAAGCTTCCTTCAGCGGAGGCTGTACTGATCTGTATTGTTAAATGACGATGTAAATGTTTGGGTATATTTTTTTAATTATTTTCTGTAACGTATTGGAGAAGCTGTTTCACATCTGTTGTGAAGTTAGGTAAATTAAGGATTTAATTGTAATTCTTCATATAATTCGTAAGGTTTAAAGTCACTGCTTTCACCCACTCGCAGGGCTGTGTGTAAATCTTGACAGTTATTTTAACATTAGATGGTTTGGAATATTTTTAACTTGCTTTAATCATAAAGGAAACCAACATTTTCATAATGTTGGTTTAAAGCCATAAATCTCAAATCCATATTTGTTATAATTGAACAAGCATGGTGTTGAAAAAATCTGTTTCATACTGACTTTTAGGAGACTGAATAGGTAAATCCTTGCCTTCATAATCCAACATCTTTTTCCTTTTGGATACTCTTTTATTTTTAAAGTCTTTTGGCAGATTATAACAATTTTTTCATTAAACTGTTGAGCACCAGACAAGCATTTTTCGAAATAAGTTTGTCGATATTCTTGAATCCAGTCACAAAATGTACGTAAACGTTCATGAGCTTTAATTTGTCTTCACCTATCACCTATAGTGACAACCCTACCAAAATAAGTAATAATTTTGCAAGTTCTTAAGAAGCTTTGTTGCCGGCTGTACACGCTCGTCGAGACACCACGAGACATGCCTAGAGGTGAGCATTATTTAACATAATCGGTTTCAGAAACTGCTTACGAGCTTGATAATCGTATACCCAGTTTCGTGGACAAAATGTAATGATTATTTTACGTACGCAGTTGACACACACCACGACCGGCGCTCGCGTAAGCGTTTTGTTTTGAACAGATTATTATTAAGATGAATATAGGTAGGTACGTAACACGATATACGACTCGCACAACGAGAGTAAAGAGTCCCTTCGGGATAGTTAATGGCTTACACGCAAGATGTGGATCATAAAAATTATGTGATGTGATGGACAATAATACTTAGGCACTTACATATTTTGTGAGTATATAATTGTACAAAAGTACTAATATTGACGATGTCACGCGCATATTATAATTATAATACCTATAAAATAATAATAATAATATTCCACAACTATCACACAACGCCATCTAGTCCCAAGCTAAGCAGAGCTTGTGTTATGGGTACTAGACAACTGATAAACATACTTATATATTTCTAAATACATAAATATTATAGATAAATTACACCCAGACACAGAACAAATGATCGTGCTCATCACACAAACATTTGTGCTGGGTGAGAATCGAACCCACGACCTCCGGCATAGCAGTCAGGGTCACTAACCACTAGACCAACAGGCCTGCCTGAAATGTTATATATTCGTAATCATAACATAACACAGTTAAACTAATGTTATAATACCTATAACCTGTTAATATTTTGCGTAATCATAACCTAACACAAACACAAAACTAACCTACGCTATACTGTATTGTATACACATGTATGTAGCGTTGCCAGGCGTCCGGATAAAGCCGGACACAGTCAGGCTTTTTGTTTGCGTGTCCGGCCAAATTAGACGGTGTCCGGGCCTGTCCGGCATTTGTCAGGCTTTTTATATTTGGCCATTTTTTTACATTTTTCACGTACTTAAATACATACTATTGCAATTATTGAAACTGATATTGTAATGAATATTGAATGATTAATAATAAAGAACACTGATTCTTTTAATTTAAGATTTTATGGTAAATGGTATAAGGTTAGCATTGTTTTACTTTAAAAAATATATTATCGTGTTATACTAAGACTGAATAATTAAGGGTGTCCGGCCTTTTTACCAAAATGTCCGGCTAAGCTGGATGGTCTGTTCAGCTTCTCGGTTTAAAGACCTGGCAACCCTAGATGTATGTAGCTCATGGCGGCTGAACACGCTAGTCTCGTCGCCTCGTGTGCCTCTCATCACGTAAAGGTTCGACACGAGAACACACCATGTACACACTCGTTGTATCATTTGAAGTTTGAACTCCATATGCCCCCTAGCTAAAACTGTTGCTGCGTTTTGCCTTTGAACTATTATATTTTTTACACATTTACTAAAAATAAAATTAATAACCCATTGCTAAGAAGAAGATGGTGGATAGTTTCTATTAATTTACCGTAACAGTACCATGTACGGTGAATAGAAAAGTGTATAGCTTGTGGCTTGCGCCACGAAAGATGACCAGTGCGGTGCGGTATGACATACGGGGAAGCGAAACCATAGCAACGGGCGACGCGCTAGCCCCAAGTAGTGTCTCCCTGCGTCCAGTCACCCGCGCACATACTTGTGTCGTCTTGCATACTATCGATATCGAAAGTGTTAGCGACTACCTGTTATACAATATTTAAAAAAAATATATGTATAAATAAAGTAAATAATTATTCAATAAACCTGGCACTTAAGACTTAAATATTGATATCGGTATTAAGAGTATGAAATATTTTATGAGATTTGTAAAACTTAGCAGGATCTATTGAAAGATGACTGTAATTATGTAAAGAAAAAGAGAGGTTCAACTAGTCCCGGAAAAAACACATGTTTCTTCATAAATTTATATATATTTTAAATGAAATTAAAAAAATCAATAATATCATTAAACACTGTATTTAATAAACTTTCTAACAGTGTATTACACTTCTTTATACATTATCATCAAAAAAAGTTATTAACAATAAAATCACGTATGTCGTCTTGAGACAAAACAGAAATTACAAATACAAAATATTTTACCTCTCTAACTAAGTGTACACAAAATACAGAATATTATTTATCAGCAATGAAAACCTAACGATTATATATAAGTGCGTTTTCGTAGAGACTTTGATGTGTAGTTATAATGTCGACCTTTGACTTTTTACATATTAAAATGTCATAATACGGTTTGCATTTTTCTGCTTGATTATACATGTTATACACGTTAAGTAATATCATCATTCGCTCTCGAATTTCATCGCGATACCTACGAGACCCTTTGACTCGAGCACAAAAAACCGACACGCTTCCGAGAGCGCACGAGGGCCACGAGACGCGACGCAACGCGACGAGAGCACTCTGTACACACTCGTACTCGCCCTGTCTAGACATGGGTCGTAACGTCTTTTGGACGTAATCGGTACGTAGTTTCGTGGATATGAGTAACTGGTTTCAAAACTGCTTATTTTTGTAATTAGTTACATATGTATACAGTATAGCGTAGGTTAGTTTTGCGTTTGTGTTACGTTATAATTACGAAAATATTAACATATTATAAGTAGGTATTATAATATTAGTTTAACTGTGTTACGTTATGATTACGAATACGTAACAGGTTATAGGTATTATAACATGTGCGCGACATTGTCAATATTAGTACCTTTGTACAATTTTATACAGTCACAAAATATGTACGTATTTAAGTATTATTGTATCACATAATTTTTATGATCCACATAATACACAAAAATTAACTTAATACAAAAAATATTTATTATTTATATACACCAATTATATGTCTGTTTATGTACACTAAATATTTATATACACTTTAAATGTTTATTCACAAAGAAAATTATACATGTTATAATATTTATAAAAAAAAACGCAAAGTTTTTAAGAATAAAATGTTAAATAACGCTCGCCTCTAGGCCTGTCTCGTGGTGTCTCGACGAGCGTGTACAGCCGGCATAAGTCTGTGCCGTTTATCTACTCATGTGCTTACAGCGCCAAAATATACCTACAGCAGCCACGTGGGCTGCACTCTTACATAGGTGAAACAAAAAGATCCATAAAAACCCGCGTGAAAGAACATATAGCTGACGTGAAGCACCGACGCTCCGGGAAGTCTGCAGTCTGTGAACATGTTCAAGATCGTCCCCACCATTACATTCGATTTGATAAACCACAAATTCTCGCAAAAGAACACCGATTCCTACCAAGGATGATACGCGAGGCTATTGAAATTAAAAAACATCCAAATTTCAATAGAGAAGATGGATGGGTGCTGCCATCTGCTTGGGATCCTATAATTAACAAAATTAAACCCAAACCTAAGCATACCACTGCAAGACTTCATGATACTATAAGCTCGTTTTGCGTAAATCGGACCAAAAATTAATATTCAAAAACTGAAGGTAGCCGGACTAACTATGACATTGGGACGTCAAACATCTCAGTCCCCCCCGTGACCATGGTTGCTGTAAAGCACCCGAAACGTCGGGAATCAAAAATAAGTAAAAGTAGTGAAATAAACGCGATAAAATCCGTAAATTTAGTTTTATTCAAAACTATTGATGATACATAAAAATTATATACTACATGATTAAAGTACTTATTATTACCTACAAAAAAGTCTGGGAGGCAATATATGTAACTGTCATAGTGAAGTCACAATATAGACCGGGAGCTGGTGACAGAGTGTTTTTATTAGAAAAACTTCCATTCTTTACATCGGCATGCAATTTGAAAACACAGAATTGCCCTTTAATTTTTTTCAGGTTTTCAGAACCCTTTGATCATCTTGGGCCGCTGCGGGGTGCATACCATCAATTATTAGAACTTCAATTTGCTTGAACTTCCGTATATTACAATGGCATGCAGTATACTATCACGGAAAAACACGAAAATTCGCTACACAAAGAAAAGCGCTTTTCCTAATGAAGAGGACGCGCGGGGGGGGGGGGGCTAAAGCCCCGACAATCTTTGATATTTAAGGGTTAGTTATCAAGCCTTAAAAAGGCATGCACGACAAAATCGTGGAACGTCACCTGTCACTAGCTCCCGGTCTAATAGTATCTTTTGTATGGTAAAATTTAATTAGATGGTCGGTATAAACAAAACTTGGTTACATTCTTATCTTATTATTAATTCTTATCCAAATAAATAGTTTTATCATCAAGAATATTTATGAAGCAGTAAAATACTTTTTAATTAATTCGAATCGGACTTTTAATTTAGAGGTTATCACGAGTATAAAAATGCAATACATAAACCGTTAGACGCCGTCAAGACGTTCTCTGCTGGGGTGATGCCGAGGTGCGGGAGGGGTGAGATCTATGAGTACAGACTAAATAATAGTTGCTATAAGTAAGTACTTATTCCACTTTATAGTTTCATATAAAACCTTATTAAGATACTCAGTGCTTCCGACCACGCGGCCTTTACTGCCGCACATATTTTATTCACGATGTCTGTTTCAGTACGTATCACTTCAATGTCTCAAACAATCTGTTACAGTAGTCCCAAAATTCCTTAAACCAAACAGTTCTAAGTAGCTTAACAATTAAAAAGTCGTCATACTTACACAACTTTGTTTAACTTGTAAGTCTCGACTCTTTTAACTTAAGAAAACTGTAAAAGGAAACTTCCAACCGTTTGTAGAATCGTTAAATTTTGGTCCCCCGGTCAGATGGCTGTTGTTTCAGGTTAGTTTCGGGAGCAGGTGTCACAAAGCACCCACTGTCCAACTGTAACTCGTTGTGAGGCATTAAACTATACTTATTTCTGTTTTGTTGTCAACCATTATTTTTTGTAGTTCCCAACAGTAACAGTAAATGTAATCAAATAATTATTAATGTACTGACATGTACTCGTACATGAACAGCTTCGTCGCAATGAGTAACAGCGCTGAGGGCCAGGGGTTTAAATTTCGCACGGAACAAGTATTTGTATGAAGCAAACTGTGGGGGAGTTCTATGTTCAGCAGCGGACTTTAATAGGCTGTAACGGCCCTGCAGTGACTGATCAGCTACCGAAGATGAGTGCAGCCATGAAACAAAATGAAATAATTTTTTAGCGAAATTCACTCTTCACTCAAACACAATCATTTTAAGCTTACCAGGAGTGGTTAAAGGGAATATTACCAACGTTAAATTTCGTTTCTTAAATTTCTGTATTCAAACATACTAAATCTACTAGCGTTTTGACATTAGGTAATTATTTGCAAACCAAGAGCAACACTGCTTAACTCAATAAGATACAGGGCAGGCTGTCAGCAACACGAGCTGTTTTGTGTGTACTAGAATAATTACCACAACGTACAGCATCACAACACTTATTTACACTCGTAGAATAACTTCGACGCAATCCTCGGCACGGCACCTACGTTGAAATACATACTGCACGTGAATACCAGTGTAAAATAGCAGCTGAATGCTGCTATGTTTAGTATGGTAAGAGTAGAGAACCGTAGTCCCTTTTTACTGGAAACGAGGCATTCCATCTTAGTCCTCAGCGGTGGCAAAGCATTGCATTTTGATTCCTAATTGAGTATAAATGTCTTTGGCGCACAGCAACTTACCATCAAGTGGTCTGCATGCTCTTTCGTCACGCATATGCTATGAAAAAATAAGAACAAATTTAAATTAAATGTGATGCAACTTGGAACATTGTTTTATGAACCAAATTGTCCATTACTATTTCACAGTTTAATATATAACTTTAGAATTCTGCGAAGGTATTACAGTTTCGCTGAAAAGCAAATGTTTAAACGATATGAAATCCTTAAATGAAAATATCCCATTAAGTCCAAGTGCTGTATAATATTTCTATAAATAAAGGAAAAGATAAAAACCGTTCGCAACTCTCTAGTAAACTTTCGCTAAACTTATTTCATTGGGTGCGTTTGGCAGAAAAAAGCGCTAGCAAGCGCTTGTAAGCAAAATGGCGATCGTAAGCGGTAAGCGCTGTCAAATCGTAAGTAGCTATTTTCCTCTAGGACACGATGTTAGTTTTAACCAGGGAACCTAACCTAATTTAAATGTATGTTTGTAAAGTAATTCATATTAAAAACTTACCAACCATGAATTTTTAATAACATGTATATGTTTATTCATGTCATTATATTACTTAAAACTAATATTGCACAAAACAACTTATAAACTCTCCTTCAAAACAAACAAATTAAATAAGCAAAATGGCGGATTGTGTCAGCGCTACTGAAGTAGCAATCGTGTCCTGGCCGAAAACTATTTTAGCGCTTGTAAGCGCTTGCTAGCGCTTTTTTCTGCCAAACGCACCCATTGATCAATTACGACAGCGCGTTGTGTTTCAATGAATGTACAATATTAAGATAGGTTATTAAAATCCAAAATAAAAGTTGGAAAACGCAGTTCACTTTTATTTACCTTAATAATAAAATTTTCTAATAGGCCGTAGACATCTCCATCTAACCTCAACAAAGAATCAAAATTCGGATAAATCGCCCTTCAGAATTAAGATAGGACGCCTGCTTTCCAATAAAAAAGGTCACCTGTTCTCTACACTCACCATACAAAACACAGCAGCATTGAGCTGCTATTTTATGCTGGTGTGACGCGATGACCGGATGTCAATGGTGCCGTCTAGTTGTCAACGATGTGCAAGTGCCAGGGATTGCCTTGTAGTCTGCGGTGAGTCGAGAAGAAGGCAAGTGATCTGCAAGCTGAAGCCCGCAGTAAGGCTCAGATCCGTGCCAAACACTGTAGCGCAGAGGGTAGCTTGAAAGAACAGGGAGCATTATTCTAGTGCTGATCTGAAGACTACAGACGAGATCTGCTTGGGAGCGAATGTATGGGGTACTCGAAACTTGAAGTTGAAGTTTCCGAATGTTGCAGCAGGTTGAAGGTCAGGCGCCTCACGTCCACGTTGGGGTCGTGGAAGAATAGGTGAGATCTCCCGCCGGGCAAGGTGATCAGCCCAGGGAGTGGCCAACCCAAACTCCGCGTGTTAATTTCAGAGTTGATCTATATATAGCGCGTTAACTTCAGAACTTTGATAGCGCAATTTAGGCTTCGGTGTGTTTCGCCTGTGGCGCGATGACAACGCCGCCACAGTGGTATTCTGTGAAAGTGTGGTCCTTCACCGGTCGAAACGGTCCCTTCGTGCTACAACCATAATATAGTTGTAGAGTGACTCCACCTCTAATAAACATGAATATGGAAGAAAAGGTAACAAAAAGCTTTGAAAATAAAATAGCGGTACTAATAACCTAGAGTTAAATAACAACAGAATTGATATGTAGTGAAAGCTAAAATCCTTGTGTGTATTCCTTGTGATATTTATCGACTCCAAAACTGAACCATCCCTTATTCATCATTTATCAGGTGGGGATTGTAGCCAGTCGTAGCTTATAATTAGGAATAGAAATGAATAGGCGTGGATACGATTCTTTTCAATTTAAACATGGTGGGATTCTTAGATATGGGATTCTTAGTGTGACGACTTGGAAAGTGATGCAGTAAGTCGATGGATGCAGGTGGCTCAGGACCGTGGCTTGTGGCATTGCTTGGGGGACTTGTGAGAGGTAAATGGATGGTGTGCAGGATAGATGATGCCGTAGCATTTAAGAATTGACAATGAAAAAAATTAAAAGATATTGAATATCTTATTAATCATCTATTAAAAATTAATTTGGAGACGACAAGGCGCATTATCAATTGTGATATGCGAGAGTAATTTACGAACGTGCACATATACGCGTTTCTTTATAAAACAAGCAGAAGTAACAAACAGACTTACGGAACATCCGACGGCAAGTGGCTGCTGCAGTCTTTGGACACCTGCAGCCAACTGCAAAATAAAGGAGACTGCAGATGAGTTGCTACCTCTGAGTACTAAAATACTATGCCTCAATAATTATTCTTGTTCCCTAGCTATTTCCCATAACAGTATAGTCACTAATATTTGGATGTAGAAATAGGTACGGGGGGTAGCTACCTACCCAGATATAAATCTAAGCAGAAGATGAATCCTACCAGACATTACCAATTTATGTTTGTTGACTGCCTCCACGATGCATGAGGAAATTCCATTGTGGGGTAGCTTAAGTTAGGTTACAGCCTATATACGTCCCACTGCTGGGCACTGGCATCCTCTCATTTCTGAGAGGATTTTTAAGGCAAGGAAGTGTCCGCCGCGCTGCTCCAATGCGTGTTGGCGAACTTCACATATCTTCGAAATATTTTTTTATATCTCAGACATGCAGGTTTCCTCACGATGTTTTCCTTCACCGCCGAGCACGTGGTAAAAATTTTTTAGATGAAAAATAAAATAAAAATTTTAATGTTTTAAAATATTTTAACGTCAAATAAATTATACATTTCTTTATGATCGAGTATAACTAACATAGCCAATCTAATAGAATCGAACTCTAAATACCTCAAAGGGTTAAATTACAGTCAGTAAAATTTGATATTCCGGCTACGATAAGATGATCTTGTTTGCTTTGTCTGCACAAAATATATTAAGATTCCAGACGTTAGTTTTTTTTCTTCGTGATGAAAAAAATCTAGCTTTGCTATTTTATTCCTATCCATAAATCACATTTTATGTATCGAAAACGTGTAGGGAATGTATCATAATGGTTTTAAAAGGGTGAAAATGGGATATAACATTAGTTTAGTACATATACACGTACATACATACATATAAAAACATAACATAAACACTCACGCCTGTCACCCAGAGGGGTAGGCAGAGACTACAGACTTCCATTTGGCACGATCCCGACACACGTCTCTCGCCTCATTCACATCCATACACCTCCTGGCTATTGGGTACTGGGTAGGCAGTACCCTCTTATGTACGCAAACAGTGTTGCAAGCCAGCGAGCGTTGTGGTGCAAGTCCCCAGAGGAAGTAATAGAATGTGGTGAAAAATTTTGTTATTTGGTAGATTGGTGTTTCATTTGTATCTTAGTTGTATTAAATTAAAGACAATGAAAAACCTAAAAGTGTAGCACCAATGCATGCAGTATTATGTATAATTATGGGAATTGAGACATTCGGCCTTAATCCTCAGAGGTAAACGAATCTGTAACGTTCTGCGTTTTACTTAGCTGCAGGTGTCCATGGATCGCAACTTACCATCAGGTGGACAGTAAGCTCACTTGTTATTTCACTTTAAATAAATATGTCGAGCGCCTGTTAAAGTTCATATAGCAAAAGCATTTATGCACTTTCAGGTATCATTCACAGACTGAACAAAATCTGACAATTTAAAGTAACACTTGCTAGGCTGCACTAAAAGTATCGGGAATGGAATATTTCCACTGTTCCTGTCATATTAAAATCTTTTTAATTGAAAATTCCTTGGTTTTAAAAATCGAATACCTACCATTTATTTATTTAAAAAAAGATTCTCGGTCTTGTCACAAGGTTTTGTCAAACTTGTTTAGTCGTTGAGAAAATGGAATTCACTCGAAAAAATTCAAGAGCGCTGATTTATTATGACTTTCGAAGTGGTTTAACACAAAAACAGTGTGTTGACCGGATGATTTCTGCATTTGGTGATGAAGCCCCATCCAAAACCACAATTAATCGCTGATTTGCTGAATTTCAACGTGGACGTGTCAAGCTGTGATGATCCCCGTCAAGGTCGTCCAAAAACTGCAGTCACCCAAAAGTCAAAAATGTTGATGCTGTGCGTAAGCTGATTGAGGAAGATCGACATGTGATATACCGCGAAATTCAGGCAACTTTAGACATTGGCATGAGTCAAATACAAATAATCTTGCATGAACAATTAGGTGTAAAAAAGTTGTTTTCCCGATGGATACCGCATTCGCTCTGTGAAGAGAAAAAAGCGGCTCGCGTTACTTGGTGCGTCAGAACTTTCGAAAGATTCCACGCAGAATCCTCAAATGCTGTATACAACATCGTATCAGGTGACGAATCCTGAATATACGCGTACGAACCCGAAACAAAAAACCAGTCACGAAATTGGGTGTTCGAAAATGAGTTAAAGCCAACAGAAATTGTTCGTTCACGGAGTGTTGCAAAAAAAATGGTGGCCACGTTTGTCTCCAAAACCGGCCATGTTACGACTATTCCTCTTGAGGGACAAAGAACGGTTAATGCAGAATGGCATGCTAGCATTTGTTTGCCACAGGTCGTTTCTGAACTCCGTAAAGAGAACTGCAACCGCCGTATCATCCTCCATCACGACAATGCGAGTTTTCACACCGCACACAGAACAAAAGAGTTTTTAGAGCAAGAAAACATAGAATTATTAGACCATCCGCCCCGACCTAAGCCCTAATGATCTCTATACTTTCCCTAAAATAAAGAATAAATTGCGTGGACAGTGTTTTCATCACCTGAAGAAGCTGTGGACGCCTACAAAACGGCCATTTTGGAGACCCCTAACTTCCGAATGGAATGGTTGCTTCAATGATTGGTTCCATCGTACGGAAAAATGTGTCAAATTTCGCGGAGAATACTTCGAAAAGCAATAAAAACATTTTTAAATAGTAATGTTGTGTCACTTCCTTGATTCCCAAAATTTTCAGTGCCGCCGTGGCGTACCAGCAGTGAAATAATCAGTAATTGTTTTCAAAGTTTTATTTGGTAACAAATATTAACTAAAATACAAAATAAAAATCTGTTGAAGTCCGCACTTTCTAGTATTGAAACCATTGCCACAAGTTTGTTCAGAGAATAAGGTTTGTCTGTCACCCTGGTGTACAGCACACTGACCACCTGATAGTAATCGGATGCTGTAGCCCACAGACACCGTCATCTCTCTTCAGTTAAGAATTAAAATGCAGATGCGTTGTCACCCAGAACTAAAATGAAATCCCTCATTTCGAGTAAAAAGTGCCTCCGGGTATCTACATTCACCATACCAAACAAATTGTGTTTCGTATGCCTTTATAACGCAATCTCTAGAAGGGGTGGAAATGCGATATAACCATAGAGTAATTAAGGTAATCCCTTACAAAGGATGCCGCGATGTTTTCCTTATAACTTAATTATTGGGACATAACCTTAATTTTAAACAATTTAGGTACGTCCTAATTTTATTTATATACTTCTATGACAGCACGTTATTCAGCCTATTACGCATATTATTTTTTTAAAAGCATTTTGAACGTATTAACTAGGCTATGTGTATTTATGTAATACACTTACAGATAGACTATATATTTTTGGATAGCCTCCGTTAAAACTTTCCATGAGGTACATTATTGGTAGCACTCAATGTTTACAATAAGCCACCATATTGGATTTTACGTGACTATACTATAACATGCGGAAGAGCAGGTAGCTTCCAACCTCCGATCAATAATAGTACTATTATTACTATCAATAATAGTACTATTATCGATCGAAGCTTCCAACAGTAGCTTACTTGTCAAAGAAGACCGAGCAATTTAAATGATTTGAGTGAACATATGATCATACATACAAACATAGCCTGCTAAAATCATTATCCTCCTTTTGGCTTTGCCGTAGTCGGATGAAAATGGAAAAGCAAGATTTAAAAACATTTTATTCCGAATTCGACGAATAATTTATTCTTTGTCAATTTGTTTTGCTCTTTTATGCGTGGGTCATGCGATAGCTGACAGGATGCTGAATATTCAACGTTCCCGCACTGCACTGGCTGACACAACATTTTTACTCTGATGGCAAACTAAAACATTGTGCCAAAATAGCTCCAACACTTCGAACTGAAACGATGTACTAATTTAATCAACTAAACTGCATAATCGTATTGGATGTTTCATTGTTTACCTATTACGAGGCAGTGTTTGACTATAGCAGTTATTTGGTCCAGTCGAGCCGAATTGTTAATTGGCTATTTTTGAATTCGGGCTTGATTAATTAGGGGATTACTATTGAAAATCTGCTGGCACATAGTGCAAGCAAGATTTGGTAGTATATCCATAAAGAGTGCTATACAGTGTGTACATATCGCGCGAGCGCTCGCGTACACAAGTTCAGTTCAGTGTGGAGCAGCAGCGCCACACTACACGTAGTGGCGAAAGGAGGATAACACAGCAGCAGTGCCACCACCACGCAGTGGCGAGACGAGAACAACTTAGAGGTCGGCGTTAATCAGCAGCGCCACACACCACGGGGTGGCGAGAAGAGGACAACCAAGCAGTTCCCGTGAATGACTTGATGTCATTCAGTACAGTGCGACAATAGTTCGGAAATGTTAAGTGGATGAAGAACAAACTGTGAGTACTTTTCAAGTGTATATTTAATGCAATGCAACTAGACCATAAGGCCACAAGAATATCATTTATATATGAGTATTATACTTCATGTTAATATACCATAGTACATACGTTGTGGAGTGTTTTATTAAACCATTCCCTCGTAAGCCACTTTGGCATTCAGTTCAGTGCTAGTCCAAACAATTGGTAAACTGCATAGTCGTATTGGATGTTTCATTGTTTACCTATTACGAGGCAGTGTTCGACTATAGGAGTCAGTAGAGCCTTGCTCTACTGACTCCTATAGTAAAACACTGTATATTATATATATTATAGTTATAGCACAAAGAGGTCGGCTCCACCGGAGTAAAACCATGGTCTCACAGAAAACCTGTGTGCTGTTTGCATGTGCTGTTTTCACTGGTATTGCATGTTTCGGTGGGAGAAGAGAACCGGTGACCCTTTTTACTGGAAACAAGGCATTCTATCCTAGCCCTCAGGGTTGACAACGCATCTGCATATTGATTGTTAATCGAGAATAATTTTAGATGTCTAGGGGCCACAGCATCCACTTACGATCAGCTGGAATGTGTGTTCGTTTGTCACCGTTATTATATAAAAAACATTTACATTGAAATTACACGTTAGCGAAGACTTACCTCATTTTTTCTGAAGCCTATATCACAGTCTTCAACCATTGTAGCGCACTAAAACAGGCGCCAAGGCTTGGTTGTTTGCAACACAAATTAGAGCCCACGGGCTCAAACTTACTTAGTGCCGTAAAAAGGTACTTGCTGCCGCACAAATTTTGTTCTCGGTGACTGTTCTAGTACGGAGTACAGATTACGTCAATGTCTTCAACAATCTGTTTCAATAGTCCACAATTTCCTTAAACCAAACAGTTCTAACTTAGAACTGAGGCTACTTAGAACCTCTAAGTAGCCTGCCTAACAATTAAAAATTAAAAAGTCGTCAAACTTACACGGCTTAGGTTAACTTTTAAGTTTCTCTGCTCTTTTAACTTCAGAAATATTTAAAAGTAAACTTTCAACCGTTTGCAGAATCGTTAAATTTGGTCCCCCGGTCAGACGGCTGTTGTTACAGGTTAGTTACGGGAGCAGGTGTCACAAAGCACCCTCTGTCCAACTGTAACAGAAATTTCAACATACAACACAAAAACATTTCTGAAGTTAAAAGAGCAGAGAAACTTAAAAGTAACGGGAAGGACTAACTCCTACAAGAACTAGCATGAAATGGCAGCATAATGCTACTGCGTTTTGTTAATTTTAGTGTAGAAAACTTGAGACATTTTTACTAGCAACGAGACAGTCCATTTTAGTCCTCAGGACTGAGAACGAATTCTGCATTTTGATTCTTAATTGAGAATATATGTCTATGAGCCACAGCATCCACTTACCCACTATGTTTGTGGACAAGTGGATGGACAGCTTCATATTTCCTCCTAAGCCTTGCAGTGATTCTATTTCTTAAAGAATTTAATACTTTTTCTCCGTTGCTAGCTAACTTATTGCATCCGACGTGGCTTACAGTTTTCTTTACATTTGCAGCAGGTGAAAATTGTCTGCATTTGCGACCTCTATTTATGTACTTGATTTCAAAGTTGAACAAAATGAAAGTAAAAATTGGACTTACTTATAATAATAATTGGGAATCCATTTCATAGCACTAAAAATAACGAACAATGTCCACATCATAGCTTCTGAAGTCGTTGCTGTGAGTCCACTTTTAAAACAAAAGTAGATTTCCTCTGTGTCCCCTTTAGCGATGCCTGTGGGATGGCATGGAGCTGTGGAGCTGTGGATATAAGTACTTACACTGCGTTGAAAGGTAACGGTGAAGTACGAGCGTTGAAATCCGGACGTCAGAAGCTATTTTGTGAAAATTATTTTATTCTGTTTTAGTTCTTAGAGAACGGAGTTAACTTAAGCGGGCTACATACGACATGATATCGGTGGCGATCTAGGGCGGAGTAGTGGGGATGCCTCCTAGATTGCCTGTAAATCGTGTCGTATGTAGGGCCATCCTAAGTCGTGGCCGATGTCGCCTCCTTAATCGGCTGGCAGGAGCAAAAATGCAGCCGATGCTTCCTAGATCGGGGTCCCGCCCCCTCCGTACTGCGTGTGTGTAGGCGCATCGGCCCGATTTCCACAGCCCTCGCGGAAGGACGTTAACGAAACAGTGATACTGAATGACCTTTTTTACATAACAAAATTTTTACATTTTAATCATGTGAACGGAGTAGAAGCCTATGGCACTGATATTTTACAAAAAAGCAAAAAAAAATAATATAATAAATAAATTAATTAAAATCTATCGAAATTCAAATCATATCCACCCTAGCCTGTGACCCTGCGAAGTGATATGGTCAAGAATGCCTACTAAACTAATTGTTATATTGCCATTTTTATGCACTGATTATTTATCAAATTAGTTATACAAATTCCGGAAGAATGTTGTGGTCACAGTACAAATCCACGAACGCAAAGGTTTAACGTACTTGAAATAAAGTTCATTTTTCTTTTTATTGAATGACAGAATTAGTAATAATACAAATAAAACTGCACTCTTAAAAGTCTTATTGCCTTAAGTTACGGTTCATTTCAGCTTGTTTTGACTGTACAGATTTAGTGTCACTGTAATTTACGTAGTTTTAATCATTTTAGCACATAAATACATAGTAGCAGGTTAAATATAAATAGATAAGTAAATTATTTTTTTATTTCGTACATCAACATACACATCTTAAGTATTTTTAAATTCTAGTTTTAGGTTATAAAATATCTTTTCTGCCTTCTGGATAGTTATCCCATTACCCACTTTTGCCGCCTGTTATAAACTGAAGGGTATAGAATGTCAGTGAAATTACAGGTTGAGAGGCATTTCATTTTAGTCCTCAGAGGTGACAGCGCATCTACCTTCTTTGTTGGAAGTTAATTGCACATGTCCATAGGCCGCAGTAGCTACTTTCAATAGAATAAATGTGACAAACTAGCACACAGTCCATCTGATTCTGATGGCATGTGAATGCTGGGTCCTATGGACATCTCTATCTATCCTCCATCAATGATCAAAATGCAGATGTATTGTCAACCCTGAGGACTAAGAGGAATTGCTTCATCTCAATAAAAAAAGTCTCCGATTCTCTACACTTACCATAGGGAACACGTCTACACTAAGCTGTTGTTTTACGCTTGTGTTCTGTGAGAGCGTGGTTCATCCGACGGTCGACCCATTCATGCTGCCGTTAGGTACCTACCTATATATAGCTAGAGCGTGGCTCTACCACGTAAAACGACGAGCTTATTTGTTACCATGAACGAATATGCACAGAAAGTTTTTACTGTTCAGCTACTCGTACCTGTTTACTTCAGCAACATTACAAACGTCAAACAAGTTATCTGTAGAAATTTGTTGTTGGAAAGTTTTGCAAAGACTCGTGATGTTGTGTTGTGCAACATGAATAATAACGGAGAAAAGAGTAGGGTTATAAGTGTAGGGTGTAATTAAATTGACCTAAACATAATTAAAGGTATTTTATTGATTAAAACTACTTTAATGGATTTTATCGCGTTTAATTTAATTTTAATTATTTTTATTTTTAATTCCCGACGTTTTTAACCAATGTGTAGTGTTCGCGTAAATATAAGAAATCATTATAAAAATATTTATTGTAAGTAGATTAAGTTGCTAAGGAAATTAGAAATGAGGGCAAACAATTTTCGCTCACTAGATGGCGCTTGTTTGAACTGAAGTAAAATTATTCTAATGAAGTGTTACCGTAAGTAAAAAGTACCGTCTTAAATAAGTATGTAAATACCTATACACACATAACTATGCCTCTGTGGTTGCTCTTTAATTTTTTGCACATTTTTACTCTCTTTTTAATTCTATTACTTTTAGGAGTACCCGTATTTGTAATTAATATAATAGTATTTACATATTAGTTATAACTATTATAATTAATATATTAGTTACTTACAATTGATGTCTTTAATTTATCCAATTTAGAGCCGATTTGTCAATCTTTGGGTAACAGATTATAAAAATAAAACAACTAAACTATTTTGTTTTTATAGGTACCTACTAAACTGTAATTTTAATTTGTGTATGTTGTATAATGTGCTAAGATTAAGTTCTATCTGATAATTGAAAAATCGTCTCGTAATCTAAATAATATAAAATTTAAGCAACTAATATTTCAGAATGATTTAACTTTCCCTCCATTAAATTTTGTCAAATATTTCACCTCGTTCGAAAATGGCGCCGCAAACTTGCAAAAAGTTGTGGATGCCTCCACAGCTTTTCACGCCACTAAATACTTTTTCTGGTTTTTCTAAAGGATCCGACACCGATAATTTTTTTGTTTATTGTACTTACTCTTAACAAATAAATACTTGAACTTTAACTTTAATACTTGTTACAACGCCGGGGATTACTCCGCCATCTACCGGATAATGTGATGGTAGACTACCACACGCCACCACGACACGGCTAATACGCCTGTATCTAGTAATAAATATCAGCATGGAGATTACCTTTAGACGATTTAAAAAAAGTGTACCTACACATCAAATTAGGAGACTAAGGTAAACTCCCTTGATCTTTTCTCATCTGCCTGGGGGAACCGTACCTCACCGTTTAAATGACTCACAATAAATTATTTAAAAAAAATGGCGCGTGTGACTGGCGTTAACGTTTTTTGATACACTCTTATATAATATTATGCTTACAGCGCAGAGCGAGTTAATTCATTCTAATTATTCGCGTTTGCGCCATCTAGCCACTTTTTTACCTAACATTGTCACCTTATGTTTTGTGAGTCACGTCAACCAATTTGATCGATAAAATGATCAATAGAATGAAATAGATGGTGCTTTTATACACGGATTCAGAAATAAATGCGCGAGTGCGGATGTGTTGTGCACTTTATTCTTTGTAAGTTCCTACTTATTTCACTTTTTACTAAAATATGTAATCGAATAATTTTGATGACAACGTAGTAACGAAAAATATTGCAGTTTTATATTAAAAATATTGATAAACTATTAATTATGTTAATAAAATTGGAAAGTTTGTTGAAAAGTAAGTGCAAGTGTTTGTTGAAAAAACGAAAATTTGATAGGATAAATAGTCTTAGATCATCTTGAATTTAAATTACGCCACATTAATAGACTCTACCTAGGAAACAAATATATTATCATTTAATTCATCCAATGCATGTTCTAAAACTAAAATATTGTGCAAAACAATAGAAGTTTGATATTGGTGTTTTACACTGGTTTTGCGTGTTTCGATGAGTGAGGACAACCGTAGACCCTTTTTACCATTGAGTTGATTTTTAGTGGAAACGAGGCATTCCATCCTAGCCCTCGGGGGTGACAACGCATTTGCACTTTGATTCAAGAATAATTGTAGCTGTCTATAGGACACAGCATCCACTTACCATCAGGTGGACTTCGTTTCGTCGAGTTCGTTTGTCACCTTATTCTACAAGAAAGCATTTACATTGAACTCTGTAACGTTAGTGAAGACCTACCTCATTTTTCCGAAGCCTATATCTCAATCTTCAACCAATGGAGTAATATGTACTACGAACTAGAACAGGCGCCAAGACTTGGTTGTTTACAACATGTGTTGGAACCCACGAGCTCAAACTTACTTAGTGCCATAAAAAGGTACTCGCTGCCGCACAAATTTTGTTCTCGGTGTCGGTTCTAGTACGTTGTACATATTACTTCAATTTCTTCAACAATCTGTTTCAATAGTACACAATTTCCTTAAACCAAACAGTTCTAACTTAGAACTGAGGCTACTTAGAACTTCTAAGTAGCCTGCCTAACGATTAAAAATTAAAAAAAGTCGTCAAACTTACACAGCTTAGATTAACTTTTAAGTTTCTCGGCTCTTTTAACTTCAGAAAAGTTTAAAAGGAAACTTCCAACTGTTTGTACAATTGTTGAATTTGGTCTCCGGTCAGTCGGCTGTTGTTTCAGGTTACTAACCTGTTTACGTTGTTTACGTTGTTCGTTTGTCACCTTATTCTACAAAAAAGCGCTTACATTGAAATTACACGTTAGTGTAGATCTACGTCATTTTACGGGTACGAAGGCTATATCTCAGTATTTAACCATTGGAGTAATATGTACCACGAACTAGTACAGGCGCCAAGACTTGGTTGTCTGCAACACGCGTCAGAGCCCACGGACTAACACTTACTTAGTCTGTGCCATAACAAGGTACCTGCCGCATAAATTTTGTTCACGGTGTCTGTTCGTACGTAGTATATACTAATTCAATGTCTTCAACAATCTGCTTCAGTTGTCCACAATTTCCTTAAACCAAACTGTTCTAGCGCAAATAAAAAGTCGTCCTACTTACACAAGTTTGTTTCACTTTTGAGTTGCTCGGCTCTTTTTACTTCAGAAAAGTTTAAAAGTAAACTTTTAACCTTTGTGAATCGTTAAATTTTGGCCCCCTCCCCCGGTCAGAAGGCTGTTGGTTCAGGTTAGTTACGGGAGCAGGTGTCACAAAGCACCCACTGTCCAACTGCAACTCGTTGTGAAGCATTAAACTATACTTATCACTGTTTTGTTGGCCGCCTTTCCTTTTTAAAATTCTCGACAGTAACAGTAAATGTAAACAGTACTGATACGTACCCGTAGCGTAGTGGCTTAGCAATGAGTTGCGGCGTTGAGGACCGCGGGTTCTAATCCTGCACGGGTATAACTTGAAATTATTGGTTTGTGTGTCCTGGAAATTTTATGCATGTATGTAATAAGGACCGCGGGTTCTAATCCTGCACGGGTATGACTTGCAGGATTAGAACCATTTTTGTGCCATTTTTGCAGATCGCATTTTAATATAAGCTGCCTCAACGATACTCGAGAAAATTCTAGTGTGGGGTAACGTTTTCTCAAATAAACGCTGCAGCTATGTTATTTTTCACCTTATCTACAAAAAAAAATCTTACGCCAACTTCATTTTTCCTCCTAAACTTTGCAGCGATTCTATTGCTTACAGAATTTAATACCCTATCTCTGTTGTTAGCTAACTTATTGCATCCGACGTGGCTTACAGTTTTCTTTACTTTCGCAGCAGGTGAAAATTGTCTGCATTTGGGACCTCTATTTATGTACTTGATTTTAAAGTTGAACAAAATGAAAGTAAATATTGCAAAAACACAAAGCAAACATTTCAAACAAAATGATAATAAAATTAGGAGTACATTTCATAACACTAAAAAGAACAAACAATGTCCACATGAAAGCTTCAGAATTCGTTACCATGACTCCACCTTGAAGATGGCTCTCCCTCATGGGGGAGATATTTGCCATAGCGTCCACGCTGGGCAGTGGGTTGGCAATCATAGTTTTATATTTTTGTCGTTATTGGGAAAACGCTGCAGCCCATATCCTGATTTGTTTTCCTCTGTCGCCTCTCACGACACTCGTGGGATGGTATGGTGCTGTGGATGCTCGTACACTGCGCTGTGGATGCTCGTACACTGCGCTGTGGATGCTCGTACACTGCGCTGTGGATGCTCGTACACTGCGCTGTGGATGCTCGTACACTGCGCTGTCGATGCTCGTACACTGCACTGTGGATGCTCGTACACTGCGCTGTGGATGCTCGTACACTGCGCTGTGAATGCTCGTACACTGCGTTGAAAGGTCAAGGTGAAGTATTAAAACTACGACGTCGGAAGCTATTAACTTATAGTTATAATGGGCCAGCCATATAGCTCGAAGAACCGATAACCGATGGGGAAGAAAGGTTCTCGAGTGGCAGCCTCGTACCGGTAGGCGTAGTGTAAGGTGACCCCCCACTAGATGGAGTGACGACCTGGTAAGACATGCAGGAAGTCGATGGATGCAGGTTGCCCAGGACCATGCTTTGTGGCATTATTTGGGGGAGGCCTATGTTCAGCAGGGGACTTGTGAAGGGCTGTAATGACGATGATGAAAAGTATTTTTGAACTTTACAAATGGACTAAGGAATATAATATATACATATATACTATACGCTAATAATACAGTTCGATGTGTATACATCGATTCTCGTCCGATCACGAAGATATGCAACGTCGGGCGCAATCAGTACTTGGATGGGTGACCGCCTAGGAACAACGCGTGATGTTGGCTTTTTGCCATTTTCATTGATTTTTTTTTTCTAATAGTAAAGTATCCCTTCTGACTGGGCACATATGACATTAATACATAGTAGCAGTTTAATATAAATAGTAAAGTAAAAGTAAAGTAAAGTTACAGCCTATATACGTCCCACTGCTGGGCTCAGGCCTCCCCTCATTTCTGAGAGGGTTTAGGGCAAGGAAGTGTCCGCCGCGCTGCCCAAATGCGTGTTGACGGACTTCACATGTCTTCGAAATATATTTTTTTGCTTATTTCTCAGACATGCAGGTTTCCTCACGATGTTTTCCTTCACCGCCGAGCACGTGGTAAATCAGCACTTAAAATTGCAATTAACAATTTCATTGGTGCCGGCGGGCATCGAACCCGGGTTACTCGCGTTCTGTTATATTTACAGCGAGCGTTAACCACTGAGCTACCACGGCTCAATATTCACGGCTAATATAAATAGATAAGTAAATTATTTTTTTATTTCGTACATCAACATACACATCTTAAGTATTTTTAAATTCTAGTTTTAGGTTATAAAATATCTTTTCTGCCTTCTGGATAGTTATCCCATTACCCACTTTTGCCGCCAAAAAGAAAACTGAAGGGTATAGAAAGTCAGTGAAATTACAGGTTGAGAGGCATTTCATTTTAGTCCTCAGAGGTGACAGCGCATCTACCTTCTTTGTTTGAAGTTAATTGCACATGTCCATGGAATGCAGTAGCTACTTTCAATAGAATAAATGTGACAAACTAGCACACAGTCCATCTCATTCTGGTGGCATGTGGATGCTGGGTCCTATGGACATCTTTATCTATCCTCCATCAATGATCAAAATGCAGATGTATTGTCAACCCTGAGGACTAAGATGAATTGCTTCATCTCAACAAAAAATATCTCCGGTTCTCTTCACTTACCATAGGGAACACGTCTTCATTAGGCTGTTGTTTTACGCTGGTATTCACATGTCAAACAAGTTTTTTAACGTCTGTAATACAGTTTTCAATATAAAACTAGTATATAGAGCCACAAACGATCAACCATATCCTACTAGTATGTTACTAGTATATTGATGCCTGTAATCGTACTTAATATGGAAAATTTTGTTACATGTTTTTCTCAGAATAAAGATTTTATTATTATTAAGTTACCTATATGTAGAAATTTGTTGTTGGAAAGTTTTGCAAAGACTCGTGAGGTTGTGTTGTGCGACTTGAATAATAACGGAGAAAAAGTAGGGTTGTAATTCTAAGGTGTAATTAAATTGAGCTAAACATAATTAAAAGTATTTATTGTAAGTAGATTAAGTTGCTAAGGAAATTAGAAATGAGGGCAAATAATTTTCGCTCACTAGATGGCGCTTGTTTGAACTGAAGTAAAATTATTCTAATGAAGTGTTACCGTAAGTAAAAAGTAGCGTTTTAAATAAGTATGTAAATTGTAAATAACATAACATAACATAACATAAACACTCACGCCTGTCACCCAGAGGGGTAGGCAGAGACTACAGACTTCCATTTGGCACGATCCTGACACACCTCTCTCGCCTCTTTCACATCCATACACCTACGCATACATGCTCGTCGGTTAAGGGTACTCCTAATTTGGCCCGTTTTCAATAAATCGCCAATTTGGTCGATATATTTTCGCCTAGGACGTCCCTTTCCGACTCTGCCATTCACTTCCGCAACATAAATTTTCTTTGTCACTCTTTCCTCATTCATTCTTTCCGCATGACCAAACCACCGAAGCATTCCTTTCTTAATCCTGGTCACAACATCATCTTGCAAACCACACTCTTCTCTTATAACACAATTTCTTACCCTGTCATTAAGATTCAGCCCTAACATACTCCTTAACGACCGCATTTCTACTGCGTTCATTCTACTCTCGTGCTTCTTCTGCCACACCCAACTTTCACTACCATACGTTAAAGTAGGGACCAACACAGCATTGTGAATTGCCATACGTGCCTTTTTCGACACATTTTGACTCCTCACAATAGAGTGCAGGGCCCCATTTACTCTATTTCCGGCATTCACTCGTCGTTCTATATCCTTATCATATCTCCCATCCCTGCTAAATACGCAGCCCAAATATACAAACTCATCTACTTGCTCGATCAACTCCCCTTCTATTCTTATTTCACAAATCGTTTTACTTTCTTCTCTTTCAAAAACCATCACCTTCGTCTTACTTGCGTTCCCTTTCATACCCCTTTCTTTTAATGATCTGTTCATTACTGTAACCATCACTTGCAACTCGGCCGCCGACGACGCAAGGATAACTTGATCATCGGCGTACAAAAGGCATTTGACGGTTAACTCACCCATTCTTAATCCGCATTCTTCAACTTTCAAATTTTGCAAACAACTGTCCATAAATAGGTTGAACAGCCACGGGGAAGCCACACAGCCCTGTCTGACACCTTTATGGATGTCAAACCAGTCCGAGTAGACCCCGTTGATCTTAACACAAGCACTAGAGTCCCTATATAGGGACTCCAATGCCTGCATCAAGCCAGCGCTCAACCCAAATGAGTTCAGTGTTTGCCATAGCACATCCCTATTCACTCTGTCATAAACCTTTTCCAAGTCCATGAACGCACAATAAACCTTTTGGTTTTTGGTCAAAAACTTCTCCGCGATCATGCGCATGGAAAACACTTGATCTGTACATCCCATTCCCTTTCTAAATCCCGCTTGCACATCCCAAATTTTTCCATCAGTTTCTTTCATGACCCTTTCAATCAGTACCTTAGCATACAGTTTTCCCACAATGCTAAGAAGGCTGATGCCACGGTAGTTTTTACAGTCCTGCTGCGACCCCTTTTCTTTATATACTGGTACTATCACGGCTTTGCACCAGTCTACCGGTACCCGCTTCGGTTCCCAGCATAAATTAAACAAGGTGTGCAGCAGGCCTGCCACCACTTCCTCTCCAGCCCTTAGCATTTCGAGTGAAACTCTATCATATCCGGCAGCCTTACCTGCTTTCATGCTTTTCATTGCTTTCATTATTTCACCTATACTTATCTCGCTACCTCTTTCCTCTTCTTTCGGAACTTCTACTTCACTTAGTACACACGTTGTCTCCTCGCTCATAAACACACTTTCAAAATATTCCTTCCATCTCTTTAAACTCAAAACTTCATCATTCAGAATATAGCCATTCTCGTCTCTTATAGCATTCATCATAGGCTGTTTTGATTGTCCCCCGGCAGTTCTTACAAGTTTCCAGAACATTTTAATATTTGCCTGTAAATACCTATACACACATAATAATGGCTCTGTGGTTGCTTTATTTTTTTGCACATATTTACTCTCTTTTTAATTCTATTACTTTTAGGAGTATCCGTAGTTATAATTAATATAATAGTATATTACATATTAGTTGTTACTACTATTGTGCCGGACGGGTGAAACTCTTCGGAGTAAATGTTGTCGAAGATACTTCGCGAGTCGCTCACGTCCTATACCTATTGGTTCCGGAGGATACTTCCACTGCCGTCTTTGTGGGTGCCGCTGTGATATTGTAGACCGAGGTTCAAATTAAAATGCACAATTTATAAATACAAATAGCAAGGTAGTGGCCAGCGGTTCGACTGATTGATTAGTCGCGAAATTTTATAACTATTGTTTATTGACCACGGTTGTTCAACTACGGTTGTTCACTATTGGTTGGTCACTGTATATTTCAAAAGATTTCTTTAAATTGTACGGTAGTATCAAATATCTATTGGTAGTAGCTGGTTTTCTAACACTTCTGACTAGCAGCTATTATCAACTAAACTAGTTGGTTTTATCACCTGTGTAACTGCGGATATCAGTTACCACTTTCACTATATGTAACTGCGAATATCAGTTACGACCTTTTTCGGCTAGCTAACATTTCACTATTCTCACTCGTCACTTCAGCTTCTACCGGGTACTACTGCTTGTCACTGGTAGTTCTTCACACACTTTACTGGGTCCCGAGCCCCTAAGGTAGACTTTGGCTATACCTACCTTACAGTGAGCCGCTTGCCATTTTCCGTTTTGCCTCTTTATTGCATAAACTTTTCACTATGCAAATCGCATAAATTACAATAGTTTCTATACAAAACTAATTGCTACACTAACATGCTATACATCATCAAATTACTTTACTTACTCAAAACATGAACATTGTAAAAAGTAATTAAACGAAATGTCCCATATTTTCATAATATTTGGGTACATCATAGAATAATATTATTCTATGGGGTACATTAATTCTTTGATTTTTCTATAACTACCAAATGCGTTTAATTATACAAAATATTCCTACACTTCCTTAATCTGTAAGCCATATTATGCTAATTCAATGTCATATTTACAACTCTTTTAGAACATTTTAATTCTAATGTTCTAAAAATTTCTTTTAGAAAATTTTAGAACATTAGAATTATTCTCATTTTTTTCAGTATGAACTATTACGCAGTTAATTAAAAACTTCTAGAGAGTTCTACGATACGATGCGCTGTGATTGGTCGATATTTCTTAATACAATAAAAGTTGTTTACATCAATTGTTATCAAAACGACATTCTATACAAATATACTAAGAGTTTTCTTATATTTACGCGAACACTACACATTGAAATAATACTAATTTTTACGGAATTTATCGCGTATATTTAACTCTTTTACCCGACGTTTCGAGAGCTTTACAGCACCCATGGTCACGGGAAGGACTGAGATGTTCAACGTCCAGCTGTCATAGTTAACCGCGGTTACCATAGATTAAAATTTAACTTTTGTTCCGATCTACACAGTATGTACTTATGGTATCATGGAGTCTTGCAGTTGTATGCTTGGGTTGGGATTTAATTTTATTTATTATAGGATCCCAAGCAGATGGTAGCACCCAGCCATCTTCTCTATTGAAATTAGGATGTTTTTTGATTTCAATAGCCTCGCGAATCATCCTTGGAAGGAATCGGTGTTCTTTAGCGAGGATTTGTGGTCTATCAAATCTGATGTAGTGACGGGGGCGATCCTGTACATGTTCACAGACTGCAGACTTAGAGGAGCGTCGATTCTTCACATCAGCTATATGTTCTTTGACGCGGGTTTTTAAATTTATGAAGGTAGAATTTTGAAAGTGTCGTCTACGTACCGCTTGTAGAATCTTGGATTTATGGGAGAAGTAAGTAGGGCTTTCTCCTCAAAGTCTTCCATGAATATGTCGGCGACAATGGGAGATACAGGTGAGCCCATCGCCACACCATCTACTTGCTTGTAGAACTCCTCCTTCCACAATAGGTAGCCAGATGTAAGGCAGTGTCTGAGTAATACTGGCATGTTGTTTTCTTCCAGCCTTCTAGTTACAATTGAGATGCAGTCTTCAACAGGTAAGCATGTAAACAATGACTGCACATCAAAACTGACCATAGTTTTCTGACGTAGGTCTTTAATCTCGCTGACAAAATGGTAGGAATCCTTTATGCGTGCTCTTGTGTGTCCCCTGAGCGGTGAGAGTATTTTCGCTAAGTGTTGAGCCAATCTGTAAGTTGGTGAATCGATTTGGCTCACTATGGGGCGTAATGGAGCATTGGGCTTGTGTATTTTTGGTAAGCCATACAACTTTGGTGATTTGGAGCACGTAGGTATTATCCATTTTACGTCCAGATTTAATTTTTCGGAGTGTTTCTTTATGAGGTCACTAGTTGTTTTTAGTGTGCTGTTTGTTGGGTCGTTTTTAACCTTTTTATAAGTACTTACATCCGACAAAAGTTCTTGTATTTTAGAATTATAATCTGACGTATCCATGACCACCGTAGCGTTTCCCTTATCTGCGCGGAGAATCGTAAGTTCTGGTTTATTGCGTAGGTTCTTTAACGCTATAAATTCGTCTCTGGGAAGATTCGGTTTAGGCACTGAACATCGACGTAACATAGACGAAATGTCTTGACGTATCGCCTCCAAATCTTCTTTCCGCATATTGTTTTTAAATAAACAGTCCTCGACACTACAGATAATTTCTTCGTACGGTAATCTGCTAGGAGTTATAGCGTAATTTAGTCCTTTGGATAACACCTTTACTGTTGCATCATCCAGTGTTTGTTTTGACAGATTATAGAATGCGATTAATCTATGATCTGTGTTTGTCAATGGTTGCTTTTGGTTCTGGCATTGATTCGGATGTTTGACATTTGATTTGGCCGTTAATTTTTGATATTTTTCTGTATGTTTGTTTTTGCATTCGTTATATTTACTAATTTCGCGTTTATTTAATGTTTCCATGCAAAAATTATAATCAAACGTCGTTAAAAACTTTCTTTAATTCACTTTTTTTTTTTTTTTTTTTTACATGGGGAAATGCCTACGCATACCCGCCTCGCGGGGGCAAGGACGGGTTATGTCGGACTCGCACCGACTAAAACCCCATGTTGTTCCACCTTTGTCGCATATTGGTAGGGCTACGGGAACGCTTTCGCACACATCCGCGGCCCTACTAGCGCCTGCCGCCCCACGGCAGCACCTCCTCGGGAGAGGAAAATTCCTCCCCGTTCATCTTCCCAGGTAAGGCGCACCAGAACACATGGCGCGCCTTCCTCCACGGCCTCCAATTACGTCTGTGCAACAGACGCCCCCGCGTCCGATGCACAAAGGCCATGGGGCCAGGAAAAACGAGCACTTAGAAGTACTAGCCTTCCCGACCCCAGCGGCGGATCTGGTCTATGGCTCCGCCGCCAACCAAGATTCGGCTGCGGAGTGTAGGGAGAGCGGCGCCTCGCAATACCGACAATCCTCTCCCCCCGCAGCCCCACCACCACCGCATCAACGGTGCGGCCCCGTTTGAGTCGCGAAGGATAGGGCGAGTGGCGCATCGCCATACCAACACTCCTCTTCCTCCGCGACTCCACCTCGGCTGCAGCGGTAGAGGGTGCGCGAGTCCCCACTCGCTGCAGTCCACCAGAACACATCCGGAGTGGGCTCCCCAAGCCCACTCGGAGTGGCCACCTCAGGCCGGCCCTTCACCTCGGGCCAACCACGTGGGTTCCTCTTTGTTCACCGTGGACCGACCAAGCCACGGCTACTAAGCCCCCCCTCCACGACAAGGCGGGAACCCGTTCGGGGGGGTTCTATAATTCACTGGATGATATGTCTATGGATTTATTTATGTCATCTCATCAAGTGTACAAGCTTGATTGTGAATGTGGTCTCTCCTACATAGGACAAACTAAAAGATCAATTAAAACCCGCGTCAAAGAACATATAGCTGATGTGAAGAATCGACGCTCCGGGAAGTCTGCAGTCTGTGAACATGTACAGGATCGCCCCCGTCACTACATCAGATTTGATAGACCACAAATCCTCGCTAAAGAACACCGATTCCTTCCAAGGATGATTCGCGAGGCTATTGAAATCAAAAAACATCCTAATTTCAATAGAGAAGATGGCTGGGTGCTACCATCTGCTTGGGATCCTATAATAAATAAAATTAAATCCCAACCCAAGCATACAACTGCAAGACTCCATGATACCATAAGTACATACTGTGTAGATCGGAACAAAAGTTAAATTTTAATCTATGGTAACCGCGGTTAACTATGACAGCTGGACGTTGAACATCTCAGTCCTTCCCGTGACCATGGGTGCTGTAAAGCTCTCGAAACGTCGGGTAAAAGAGTTAAATATACGCGATAAATTCCGTAAAAATTAGTATTATTTCAATACTAAGAGTTATAAACATGCTACACGAGTATATCAATACACGTTTTCACCCAGTTTTGTCGGTAATTTCACTATTAAGAGGATAGAGTAAGTCAGCTCAAATTCTAATTTCGTCCCCACTTGCCCGCGCGTTGTATGCTATGTACCGACATGTTTGTAATCACTAATACTGTAAGTAGAAAGGTCGTTAGACACTTATTTCATTAGGTTTATTATATCTATGCCTGTTTCTTAACGCTAAGCCAGCCGCTTCTTATTTTTATCACGGTTATTTCCTATTTTAATTTTACGTCGTACTGTTGCGTAATATATATTCTGATCGTAAGCGACACAACCTCCCCGTTCAAAGCTTCAAAGGCCGAGGCGAAGTGACCGTGCTGCAGGAATCACGCTTCAAAAGGCCGATAGTTTAGGTAATTTCTTTTTACAGTGAAAATAATGGTATTTTAAAAAAGTAAATAACATAAGCACTGCTTTATAGTTAGTTCAGTTAGTATACAAAGTTTCATGATCTTATTTAAAGTATTTTATGAATAACAACGGTTTATTGTTTATTTTGGAGGTAACTTTGGATTTTTTTTCTATCGAGAAAATTTTACGAAATCGTGTTTTCGTCTAACATAATCCTTAACATTAATCCTCAACTTTACCATACGCCTCTTTACAAGAATAACGTGATATTTTTTAAACCACAACTTTACAGGAGAGCAATTTCAAACATTTAAGCGTTGATAACTTCTAAAATATTGATTATTTTGGTATCGGAAAACAATTAAATTTTTGCGGTAATTAATGTGCTTTCAGAAAATAAGCAAAAAAAAAACTCGGTGCAATAACAAATAAGTAAAAAAAAACCGATTTAAAAAAAAAACACAGGCAAATATGTCACGTTTTTGATGAAAATTTGTCACAAAATGCTTGTAACATATTGATATATCACATTGAAAATGTTAAATTTAGGTGTAAGGCTGTGTGATAAGTTAAATAAAACACAGTATCAAAATAAAGATCCTGTATTTAAAAAATACAAATTTACGAAAACAGTGGCTTACTTACACCATGAAATTAGTTTAAGCCACAATAATCAATAAGAGATCAATCAATCACATAGTACTTAGTACTCGCTTTAATTAAAATTATAAGGTAACTAAAAAATTACTTTCATACAAATAAAAAATAAAAAAGTTAACTGTACTTAAAGTTATAGTAATTAACGTCTTCTAACACAATTATGGCACACAGTTTTATAGTACTTAGAAATTCAAAATAGGAACATTGCTGTCCCTTTCATAAACATAGAATCACAAATTCCTTAATACTAATAAAAATACTATCATTTTAAATGTAGCAATTAAATATTTTTAAAAAATACAATTCAAAAAATCTTTGTACTTAATCAGTCTTATTATAACGATCCGTAAAATGGCTTGTAGTATCTAGGAATGAGGTTTTTATTGACCAAATCCATGAGATCAGCTTTTTTTCTCTCTGCTAGTCCAGGTTTTTGAAGATAGGCCTTTTGCAAATCTAAATGAATGCTTTGGCTATTACGATTTCTATTTTTTTTCACCACTATAGCTTTCTTGAATAATTCGTCAGCGTATGATTCTTTGAAAAATATGGCATGGGGATCAGAGCTTTGAACTTTAATCATCTTGAGTCCAGCCAGTTTCACAGTATTATTGTCTTCATCTTTCATTATCGCAAAGTTCATTTGAGTGCATATACTTTTCCAATCAAAAAAAATCATCGAAACACATTTCATTGACATGAAATGGCTCGCTTTTTTCCGTGCCGCCTTTATAGCCCCGATAAAAGCGTCAGGTGTATACATTGGTCCTGATCTCAGTTGCCTTTTAACTTTTCTCTCTGTTTGAGAGTGAGCTGAATCGCCATCATTCTGCGTATGTCCTTTAGCGAGGTATTTGTGTGTAATTGATCTGAGATTTGGCAGAGTTTTGACTGCGTAAGTGTACATTGAGATCATAAACTATTTTTTTTGCTGTCCGGCACAATTGTCCGAATAAAAGATTACATCGAGGTCTTCAGCCGTTGCGGAAATTTTCTCCAGGTATTTGTAAACACAGGTAGCTATTTCGTTGACACCTCTATTTGCGTTAGACTCATCCCATACATAACTCTCAACTGAATTATTTTGTAAGTTATAAATTGTTAAATTAAGTACATTTAGTTTTGACTTGTAGTAAAAAACTGAAACGTCTCCTTTGGGGCATTGAAACACTGCTTGAAGATCATAGACCGCTACTAAAATATTTTTGTTGTTCTTATCTTTTTCTTTTTCAATACGAGACAAATTCTTTTCCTCAAGGTGTAATTCATAATCTTGTTTCTTAGATTCTTTCTCTTCATCTGTGATGTTTTTATAGGCTTCGCATATATCGCATAAATCCTTTTTAGGAGTGAAAAATGAAATGTTAAAATCTTGTGTGAAAATACGATAAAATGTAATGTAGATTCCATATGGAACGTTTTGGGATTTGCATTTTTCCACATAATCTCTATAATAATATTTCGTTTTGAGTTAGCCCGGATATAATGTGACTCAATCTTTGGTACAGACTCAATAAACAATTTGATGCCATTTTTAATGCTTTCGTCCACTGCATAATGGTTTGAATGAGTACCTCGGTTATCTTCATCATGGAAGAAATATTAGTGTTGCTATTTTTCTTTTTCAAAGCAGTCTCTATGGGTCGATTATTAATCCCCAAAGTATTTTTGAAAAACAATTTACAAACTCTTGTTTTTTCACCCGAAATAGTCAAAAAGAAAGCGTTGTTGTTATTTCTAGTAGTTGCAACATTTCCATCCGAATCAACTTTAACGTAACGTTGTTTTTGGATGACTATGTCTACGTTATTAGCAATAAACGTCCATTGTTTTTCTATTGCACCTAAGCTCCAATAGTCATTTAAAATTGTCTGTCTTTGCTCCTCTGTAAATGTAAATTTAAAAAACCCACATTTAAATTTACATTTATCTTTACAAGAAGGTTTCAATTCACGACTTGGCATGTTTCTTTTTGATTTGGTAGATTGATAAGGCTTACCACTATTTCTCAGTCGTTTAGCTACATTAACTTTCCAGTTTGCTTCATTTAGTCTTCTTTTTTTACCAGTTTTAGTTGGACTAGAATTATACACTATTGGACTTGCAGTATTTTCGTTGCTTACGTTTTCAATCGCAGAAAGTTCACTGTTCTCTATGACACCGGGATCGTTGAATACCATAGCATGTTCGTTTGTAGACGAAAGTGGTTCCTCGTAGTTTTCAATGTTTATTAAAACCATATTAGATGTTACCAAATTATGATCATCCGAAATATTTGTATAGTTGGTAGTGATATTTTGTTCCTCGGCAGTATCAGAAGAATACTCAGCATGTTTTGTTGGTCGGGCTTCATAATCAGGATCCTTTACCGAGTCGTCGCTGTCTGAAACGTTATAAATGTAATCAATTTCTTGAAGTGTAGTGGTGTGGTATTGACTTTATCAATTACCCTCGAATTTTGTGAGACTAGTGGGATATAAATTAACTTACCTTGATACATAGATGGGCTTGAAGAACTGCTAGAACTCGAAGAACTGCTAGAACTAGAGGAACCGCTGCTACTAGTCGAATTACTACGAGGTCGGATGGAATTTAATGCGATGTATTTGTCTACAAAGAGAATTGAAATAATGAAATTATAGGAACATAACTAAAAAAAATATATCAGTACAAGTAATAAAATACCTTTTTTTGGTGTTTGCAATGTATTGGTCGAACTTTTGGCATTTTCATTCTCGTCTTGTGTTATAATATCTATCTGAGAGTTTGAATTACTTAGTTATACACTTAAATTATTTTTAACACTTGTAGCTAATTGTACTAACATCCTAGATCGTGATGCCATCTGAAAAACAAATTCGTAAAAGTTACTTTATTTTAGCATGTATAATGTAACATTTTAGCATAATATAAACCCAAACTTAAAGGTTTTCAAAAATAATGATGTAAAATAAAATAACCCATAGTATTTTAAACGATTCATCAACAACATTGTTACATTCAAAGATATCACAAAGAAAACTAGTAACTACATATACAATAAAATTGACATTATAGACTTGACGCTAACAGAATTATCACAATCTTATAAATCTATTGACATCTTATGTTTAAGTGAAACGTTTATACAGCGAGGTTGCGAGGCCAATTTGAATTTAAACGGATATAGGTTGGCTGTGTCGTTCTGTCGGCCGAAACAGAGACGGGGTGGCGTTTGTGTTCTCAGTAAAAAAGGATTGGAATGCAAACCTATTGATATTGATAACCAACTTGCGTGTCCCTACCACTTCGAATGTTGTGGAATAGAAATCGCGCAATATAACCTTACCATTATTTGCATTTATAGAACACCGGATAGCAATGTTAATCTATTTTTTTACAAATTAAATGAGCTTTTATATCATTTAACAAACACAAAAACGTGCAAAAAATATATATTATGTTGCGATTGGAATATAGATATCCTCAAAGAAGGAAAAAATACGTACGAGCTATTTGAAATCTTAGAAAGTTACAATATATCAATCCATATTAAAACCCCTACTAGGAAAAATGCATGTATTGATCAAGTAGCCAGCAATATAAGCAAGGTAGATGCCGAGATCTTAAACCTGGCATTATCAGACCATGAAACAGGTCAAGCCATATCATTTCAAATTCAAAGAAAATCTACTGTAACAACCTGGCATGAATTTCGCAGAGACTACAGTAAAGAAAACATTAAAAAGTTTTCTGACTGTCTATCGCATCTCTCCTTTTCGGAAATGTACGATCAGACCAATGTTGATGAGGCCTATAGATCATTCCACAACTTGTTAACTCTATTTCATGGACTTTGCTTTCCTATAATTAAACTTACGAGAAACAACATGTGTAATAGAGGTAGGTGGAAAACAAAAGGTATAAAAAAGTCAAGTATTACGAAAAGAAAACTTTACCTAACCTATAAATACTCAAAAACTAATAAAATGTTAAATAAAAATAAATACGAGAAATATAACTATCTTTTGAAAAAGTGCATATATAAAGCTCAACAAAAAACCAACTTAAAATACATTCTTAATAGTAAAAATACTTGCAAAGCTGTTTGGAATTCAATAAATTCAAGTATAAATGAAACTACCCAAATTGATAAAATTGACCTAATTAAATTTAATGACCAAACAATTAGTAACCCTGGCATGATATGTGAATTATTTAACAATTTTTTTATTGACCTAAGTCACATCAATAATACAAATAAGTCTGGTAAAAATTCTGCTCAACCAAATTTAGATACAAATCCAAATACAATTTTCTTACAACCAACGGAACCAGCGGAAATTAAGAAAATAATCAAAGAATTAAAAAACACGAATTCAGTTGGCTACGACGAACTCAGTACCAAAATACTAAAGTCATGTGCCTGTTATATCTGTACACCACTGAGTTTCCTTATAAACTTATCATTTGTCGAGGGGTCATTCCCGGAACATCTTAAGATTTCTATAATAAAACCAGTTCACAAAAAAGGAGATGAAAAAGATCTCAATAACTATAGACCAATAACATTGATCCCCGTAATATCAAAGATATTTGAGAGAACTATGTACGATAGACTAAGTAAATTTATACAAAAATTTGGTATCTTAACTGAAGATCAATTCGGATTTCGCAAAAACAGATCCACGACTCTATCATGCTTCAATTTTATTAAAGACATAGCAGAGAGTATCGATAGAAAAACTCCTGTAACTGCTCTCATGCTGGATACGACCAAAGCTTTTGATCTTGTTGACCACAAAATTCTATTAAAAAAATTGAAAGTTACGGGATAAGAGGTACGGCTTACACATGGCTAAGCAGTTACTTGCAAGGCCGAAAACAATGCACAGAAATCACTTGGCTAACGCAATCACGACGAGACAGCATATTTACCAAAGAACAACATCGTTCACAGTTTAGATTCAATGACCGTGGTATCCCTCAGGGTAGTATTTTAGGACCTTTATTATTTTTGCTATATATTAATGACTTGTCTAAAACAACCAATCATAAATGCATCTTGTTCGCGGACGACACAACTTTTATATTTAAATGCACCAAAAAAGACATATATGAAACCGAAATAAATAATTCTATTAACACTATTGTGACATGGCTTAATTCAAATAATCTTTTACTTAATATTGACAAAAAAAATAATACAAATTGGGAATTACAAAATGGAACCTATAAATATGAATATAAAATATGAAAATTCAAAGATAGAAAATGTTGAATCAGTTATGTTTTTAGGTATAAAAAGTGACAAAAATTTAAACTGGAAGCCTCACATTGACCAGATTTGTACAAAATTAAACCGGTTTGTATATGCTTTAAAAAGATTGAGAAAAACAATATCACAAAAAGCAGCCCTAGCTGCTTATCACGGTTATGTGTCGTCAGTATTATTATATGCTCTGCCTTTGTGGGGAAATTCTGTTGATATGATTAGAGCGTTTAAATTACAAAAGAAATGTGTGCGAGCGCTATGTGGTGCGTGGTTTCTTGATAGCTGCAAGCCTTTGTTCAAAAAGATACGCATATTGCCGTTGCCACGCATGTATATTCGAGAAACATGTATTTTTGTAAAGCGACACCCGAACTACTTCAAAACCCACGCTGAATCTCTCGAAAGGCAAACAAGGCATAAAAACAGATTATTTCATCCTAAATGCAGCTCTAGATTTTATGCAAATAGTGCTCCTATAATGGCTATTAAAATATATAATAAATTGCCCAATAACTTAAAAGAAATGCCTTTGAATAAATTCAAAATTGAGATTAATAAATGGCTTCTTGACAAGTGTTATTATAGTTTTAAGGAATATTTTAATTAATTGCAATATTATTTAATGTATTACATAATTTATTTAATTTTTTGACATATTATATGTACAATTAAATTTGATTATTTTAAGATGTATTTGCACACCGGTACAACTCCCGGTAGAATATTATTGAGACTCACTCTTATACTAAATACCTATATTACCTAAACATTTTATTCTGCAAATAAAGATTTTGACTTTGACTTTGACTTTGAACTTTTTCATCAATAATGTGTCAATATTCATTATCTCATTCTAAATACTCACGAGTTTTACAACAAAAACGAGTTAAATTAGTACTATCACGTTATTCAAGTTAAAGTAAATAACAACAAGAAACATACCTTTGCACTAAAAACACGCGGTATACTCGTGATGCCACGTTTTTTGTGAAAAGCAGGAGCACTTCACTCTTTCCGCGTGCGGGGCAAACTAACGTGTCGCGTTGTCGAAGTCGTCCGCCACACCGAAAGAGACAACGTGATAACGCCATTTGCCACGGTCGTGTCGTCTCTTTCACTAATAGCTCCTCGAACATTCACTTTTAAAATGCCGCGTTTTTGTAGATAATAAAATTCGACATCGCGGTTTTGAATATCAAATAATAAAAAAATAAGTTTTTATGAGATGTCGCGTTGTTCTTGTAAAGAGGCGATATATTTATTTCAAAATTAATGCTGCAATATTTTCGGCATAACGAAGGATCTTGCTTAGCCTAATTTGAGATTATATTTCCCCTTAATACAAAAACAATATTCTTTCATCACTTTGTTTCTTAGCGTTGTTAGGCCGTCGCAAACATCTCTCCCGCTGTGCAGCGTCACGGCGATTTTCTCACAGCGGCGCTGCATCCATTTCCGTGAGCGACGTTGCTTCTAATTCGGCAGCGGCACGAGTTTCCTGGTTTCCAGTGGCCTCTTGATTAGGCCGTTTGCTGTGCGTACCTCCACAGTGCGGATCTGTCCGTCCGTACCGGGGTAAACAGCTTCCACCCTCCCTCGTGGCCAGGTGTTACGAGGTAACTGGCCGTCAGCTATGAGGACTGGATCGCCCACCTGGAGATTGGGACCTCGCCCATGGGCCTTCGCTGGTTTTGAAGTTCCGGTAGATAATCTCGGACCCAACGCTGCCAAAACATATCAGCGAGTATCTGGGAGCGTCGCCAGTGTCTTTTGCTATTCATATCCTTTTCATCAAGTACTCCAGTTGTCGGCAGTCTCGCAGATCCTCCTAAAAGGAAGTAATTTGGAGTGATGGATTCGTCGTCGTCGCTGTCTACAGAGATGTGAGTCAATGGTCTGCTATTTACTGTATCTTCAGCTTTCTTCTCTGGATCGGAGTCTGGTCTTCTCGGATTGATGATGAGAGATTCCAGCGCGAAATATTCGCGGAGTTGATCATCTATTGTCCCCTCGCTCTTGTGCACCTCATTGGCCGCGTGGACGCGCTGATACGGGGCTTTAGTGTGTGCCCCGTGTAGCACCCATCCTAATGCTGTGAGCAAGGCGATTGGCTGGTGCGGCGGACCTCTTCGGATTTGAGTGGCTATCAGAAGTCTCCAATTGTCCTGTCCTATTGGGATCCTTGGGCTGCCGGAGTCATATATTAGCTGCTCCTTTAGGTCTTTCAAATGGTTGCACTTGGCTATATCTGCAGCACAAACAGTCTGTGGCCCCAAGTTTAGGCTTACGACCGTGCGTGCTCTGAATGGCACCCTTTTGCTGTGGAGACTCTTCAACGAAACTTTGATTCTTCGGGATTCCGGTGAATCGAGGGTAGTGTTCGGATAGCGGTGAACTCTTAAACGCGTCCAAGAGCCCTGTACCTCCAATTTGTTTGGCGATCTCTTCATCCATTAGTGAAGCTGTTGACCCGTCATCCAGCAGGGCGTGTGTGTTTACAGCTCCCGCCGGTCCAATTACTCGTACTGGAATTATTTTTAAATAGGCTTGATGCTTTGACACAGCGAATAAGTTAGCTACGATTTCTTGAGGTTCTTTTTGTTTGACCCCAGTCTTCTCCTTTGTATTATTATGGAGAAGTCGATTGTGTGTCGCGGTGCATCCTTCTATTCCACACTTATTAGTTTTGCATTTGTGTGTCTGATTTCTATAACGTAAACAGCGGAAACATAAATTATTTTTCTTTGCGAGTTCCCATCTTTTGTTGATATCTGCTTCCTTAAATTTTTTACATTCGGATCCGTAGTAACCCTCCATTTCGCACACTTTGCATTTCGGAGACGGCTTAGCCGCGTGTGTTCTATGTACTGAACGATTGCTTTGTGCTTCGTTTTTAATTTCTGGAGGCGCAAAGGCACTGCAGTAGCGAGCTTGCTCGGTAATGAACTCACTGAAGCAGCCGAGGTCTGGTCTAGAGTCATATTTATCGGTGTAGATTCTATACCACTGGGCACGTATAGAGTTTGGCAGTTTGTCGGTGAGGTGTCGTAGCAGCTCTGCGTTGATGAGGTAATGATCTCGCTTTAGGGCTCGAGGAGTGACGACGCTTCCCCTCACTTTGCTCGCGAATGTGCAGATGTCTCTGGGTGCTTCTGTACAGAAGTACTTTCTGAATGAAAGCCACTCGGTATGTACTCCGCTAAAGCTTGGCAGTGTCATTATAGCCTTCGACGCTGCGAAAGTATGCAACGATAGTGGCGCACTCTCTAATTTTGATTTGTCAGCGAGCGCGGCTATAGCGGATGTAAGCTCCGATATAAATAGACGGAGCCCCTGTCTTCACTTATGACGGGTTCCCGGCTAGGTTTCTTTGGCATGAGATCCTTGGGTACATCTTCTGGATAGGAATCCTGCTATGTGAGCTCTGATATAATTGATATGAGCCCCCTGTCTTCATTAATGGTGGGTCCCTGGCTGAGCTTCTGTGGCACGGGATCCTTCTGTACATCTTCTGGATAGGAATCCTGGTTCGTGAGCTCCTTTTGGGGAGTCTTCAGTAGAAGAGTATATGATTAATAATAACCCCTGGGAATGAGGTGCAGTTTCTGAATGTTTTTATTCCTATTAGTATAAAATATACTGAATTTTTTTCGATTTTTCTTCCCAGGACGGAAGTTTTTTCCGAATCAGTGGCAAAACTTAAACTTTCAATGAGTTTCTTAGTTATTTATATTGAATAAAAATTATCCCATTCTATTCCATTCAATTTAATTAGTGTTTATTTATTTATTTATGCTTTATTTGCACACCGAGTACAAAAAGGCGGACTTAATGCAACAAGGCATTCTCTGCCAGTCTACCTCCAGGCTAAGCAGAGAAGATATTGTGGGTGCAAAGTGCTACTGAGTTAAAACATTTAAGTAGACATACACATTAAATATTGCATTACATGTTATACACATACATACACATACACACACACATATACATGCACATACATATATATACACACATATACATATACATACACATACACATACATACATACAAATACACATATACATATATAAGTACATACATAATTAAATATAGCTGTTTCTGATTCAAACACCTATGAAATATTTGAAATAAAAACAGGATAAGGGAACAGTTAGAATTTAAGAATATAGAAAAAAAAATGTTAATCGACAAACTACTCCTGCAACGCCAGAAAATGATTCCATAGCAAGCGTTTGAACGATGCCTTGCTCGTGGCTGCACGTACACTGCTCGGTAGCTCGTTCCACAATCTTACCGCGTGAGACGTAAAAGATTTATACAAGAAGCTAGTGTGACAGAGGAGGACGTGGAGATTAGACTTTTCCGTAGAACGGAGACAACGATTATGAGAATCACCCTGATACTGAAATTTACATTTCAGATATTCAGGCACAAACGGATCGTGTAAAACTGAAAATAATGTGCACAGTATTCTGAAATATCTGCGATAGCGGAGGGGTAGCCATTTAAGCTGAGAACGATAAGAGGAGATGTGGTCGTATTTACGTAAACCGAAAATGAAGCGTATACAATTATTAAGAAGTCGATCCAGTTTGTTTAGAAGTTCTTGAGAGGCATCAGCATAGCAAATATCTGCATAATCTAAAATAGGCAACACTAGAGTCTGTATTAGCATTACTTTAGTCCCTATCGGTAAAAAATTCTTGAGACGATACAGATAACGCAGAGTGTGAGTGACCTTTTTGCTCACTTCATATATTTGCGGTCGCCAAGTGAGGGTGTTGTCAATAACTAAGCCAAGATCTTTAACAGTTATTGAGTAAGGAATAGCAACATTATTAAAAATTATAGGAGGTAGCACCTTCATATCAATTTTAGGCAATCTACGAGAACTACCAACCACAATAGCCTGACATTTTGATGGATTAACCCTAATACCAAATCTGTCTGACCAATGATAAATACTGTTAAGGTCGCAGTTAAGCTTCTTAATCACATCATCGATACCTGCCACCTCAGTTTGAGCATAAATTTGTAAGTCATCAGCATACAGATGGTACGACGAATGTGGGATGTAATGAGATTTATAAAGACTGAGAACAGGAGAGGAGAGAGAATTCCGCCTTGAGGAACGCCAGCAGACAACGAACACCAATCAGAGATGATCTGACCCACTCGAATAGCCTGCTGACGACCCCGAAGATACGACGAGAACCAGCCCCGTGCTGATGAAGAGAATCCCAGTTGACAAAGTACAGCTAGGAGAATATCATGATCAACAGCGTTAGAGAAATCTATTAGGACTAACACAGTCAATTTTGAGTTCTCCATTCCATACGAAAATCTTCTGTAACTTTCAAAAGAGCTGTGGTTGTACTGTGCCCAGGCCTAAAACCAGATTGAAATGTGCTAAGAAAATTATTTTTGAAAATGTAACAAGAAATTTGTTTGTGGACAATAGCTTCAAGAACTTTAGATAAAAAAGGGAGAATAGATATTGGGCGAAAGTGAGAGAAAGAACTGGGGTTATTTATTTTGGGCAGCGGAATAACAAATGCTTTTTTCCAAAGTATGGGAAAATCCCCAGTCAATAATGAATGATTAATGATGTGAGTAATAACATGAGTTACATTGTCTAGAATTAAGGTGATCATGAGTCTATTCACATCATCGAAGCCAACTGCCGTAGACTTAATACAATAGATGATCTTTTTTATATCCTCATCAGCAACGGGAGAAAAATTAAATGTGCAGTTACGAGATTGTGGCATGGAATTCAAATAAGAAATAGTACTTGATTTAACAGAAGCCTCCGTTTGGGTAGTTAAAGAAAAATGTAAGTTTAGGTCACTTATAGAAATGATTGCAGGGTCTACGTTACACGTAGGTTTACCGACCCCGATCGTCCGGAGAAATTTCCATGTATCAGCCATAGAAGAGTTCATGATATTATGGTGAATATAGCGGCGTTTAGCGGCTGGTACCATCTGATTACATCGATTTCTCGCAGCTTTGAATTTTGCCCAATTGAGTTTACAACGGTTCTGCTTGAATTTCCTAAACATCTGATCGCGCTTAGACATGGCCTTACGGATATTTTCAGTAATCCATGGCGCAGGCGCGCGCTTTAACCTAACCTCACGAATAGGTGCGTGTTTGTCAAAAAGCTTATGAATATTAGAGTTAAATGTCGTAACCTTGTCATCAATACTCTCTGCATTAAATGTATCGCTCCAGTCTAAAAGCGAAGCATCATGTTGGAACGATTCTACATTTACCCTAGCAAAATTACGCAGACGCACTATTACTGGCTTTACTTTGGGAAGTTTGATTTTATAGGAAATGAACAGTAAATCATGTCTCGAGAAACCAGGAGCAGGGAACTGTCCGTGGCACGCAACACGTTCTTCTGAGGAGACTAATATCAAATCTAATAAAGTATCCTCAGTAGTAAGATTATGATGGGTGGTTTCAAGTGGAAGTATTGAAAAATTTGCCGATTCAATAATTGAACGCAGTCCACGCGATCTAGGGGTATCACTTAGAAGATTTGTGTTAAAGTCACCCATTAAAATATGATGTTGATAATCAGAGCAAACTGAAAGAAGTGCCTCTTCAAATTCACATAAATAATTGGAATTAGGTGGACAATAAATTGTACCAAGCATAACCTTATTTCCACCAATAACAATCTCTAAAAAAAATATATTCAAGTGATCCAGTACATTGTGAAGGTGAGGCTGATAAAATTTTGTAAGGAATACCACTTCGCAGGTATACTGCTACACCACCTCCTCTTTTATCAATGCGATCGTTACGAAGTAAAATAAAGCCTGGTAATCCGTAAGAAATAGAAGGCAAAGTTGGGTTTAACCAGGTTTCCGAGATAAGTACCGCGTGGATACTTTGAATATTAAAAGTTTCTAAAAGGTCATTGTAATGTTGCGGAATACTCTGGGCATTAATGTGACAAACGTTGAAATTTTTATTATAATTATCGAATTTTTGGGTCAGGAGAGAACGAAGTGTAGGTAGTTCAAATTCAGAGTCAGAAAATGAATAAAAGGAAAAGGAATCAGAATTAGCAGAGGTGAATGAATCGTTATCGGAAACTGCCATGTCACTAAAAATCAGTATATAATATTATGTGAAAATAAATTAACATATAAATAACTTATAGAAATAAATATATAACTTATTTAAGTAAATAAAAATAAATATCTTTAATATATTATGTTTAATATACGCTGTATTGTAATTTGGATAATGATTTAGATTGCTACCACACCTGCTGGTAGACTGTTTACAAAACGAGATTAATAATAAAAAAAGAATTAAAAAAATGAGATCAAATCGAAAATAAAAAAGAATTAAAAAAATCAAATCACTTTGGTCATAAAACTATCAGAAAAAGTTAAATATAAAATGCAATAAAAGTTGTTCTTATGCACCTATGTTATAAAACAAAAATATAAAGTAATGAAACACTACCAATAAAAAATATTCCATAATGCTTAACGTAACCTTAGATATACACACTTAAGGTTGATAATTACTTAAACTAAAAGTTGTTTACCAACTCTGAGCGGCCAGCGAATGAGAACAATGCAATGATTCACAGTATAGAAAAAGTGACCTGCGCTATTTATGTTGAAAAAAATAATATGCCCTTCTAAGTATAATGATCAAACAAATTATCGAAACAAATATATGGTATTAGTGTTTCTTTACCATACGCCTAGTTCGCGGTACTTCGCTGCGCGTGTTTCCAGGCTCCCTCGAAACCCTGGTTTCTTCCATCACCGGTTGAGGTTCTTGATCACATCTTGCCTTGCTATGTTCACGTACCAGCCGGTTGAGATCCTCATTGCATTGAATACACTGGCGAGAACCATCGGGCAACCTGACGCTGATGAAGCCATTTGAAGACCAAACCTTTTTTATCCCAAATTGTTTTCGAGCTTGCATGAATAAATTCTGCCGATATTTTGTGAGAAACTCGGATAACGTAAACGATGATCCCTTCAGCATAGTCTTCTTGTGCCAGGCAGCAGAACGCATCGAGAAATCAGCAAAGCGAAAAAGTATCGGTCGGTTGTGACCCGTCTTTGCCCTACCGAGTCTATGAGCCATCCGGATAGACGATGATGAGAGATTCGTCATGCTCAGGTGTTTCTGAAGAATGCTTACAACAACATTAGGCACATCTTCATCAGCTTTTTCTGGAACACCGCTTAACAAAAGATATTTTCTGCGGTGTCTTGTCTCAATGGAGTCAACTGACCGGCTAATCTCTGCTATTTGTTGGCGAAGCAGGTTGAACATATTGTTACGAGCTTGAGGTTCGTGACAATAAAAATTGCCGATAAAATTACCTAAATTAACACTTTAATTTACTTTACACAAATTAAAGTTAAAACACTAATAATTAAACACACTAATTCACTTAATTCCGCTCCGAAGCTTCGCTTGTGTCGCTGAGTTCAACTCTGTCTCGATCGCATCTTGGGCCACCTATTTATTTAAATTAGCAAAATATCCGGAATGTTCAAGTAAACACGCGCAAGGTACCGAGAGCTCGAGTATAGATTCTCTAGAAACTTAGTTCTTCGGGTGGCGCTGTCAGTCGAAAGATCTGTGATGTCATAAACTGCAACGCTCCCCTCGCTCTCGTTCCTGACACTAGATGGCGCTAGTTGTGTCGGCGACTGGAGCGCGTAATACTGCCCCCTCCTAAGACATGCTCGTCCCGAGCATTATCAGTCCCATGATAACGCGCCAAGCGATCCACATGGACGATCTTAGGAGTCCCTCCTACGCTTTTCTGTAACGGCTCCGCAATGTCAAGGGATGTCCTATCCCGTGGTGCACCAACATTGTACAATTTCGACGCTCCTCTACTCCGTGCCTGAGGTCCCCTCACAGCCGCACAACTTGTACATGTACGACACCAATCCTCGACATCGTCACGATAATGGACCCAGTAAAACTGTTCTCGGACCTTCAGTAGAGTTCGTTTACCTCCCAGATGGACTCTTGAACGACCATTATGGCACAGCTGTAGAACATTCGGTACTTTAGCTTTAGGGACAACCATTTGTAAACGACAGCTGTCTCCTCGACCATTGTCCCATTTACGGCACAGGACTCCATCCTGAAGCAGCAAGCCTTCCCATTGGGCCCAATAGCCTTTCGTGGTTGAACTCATCGCTGAGACGTCCCTCCACTTAGGCTTGGTAGCACGGGCCTTCATCCATCCCAGAATCGGCTTGATGTCCGGATCTTCCTGCTGTGCATGTCGTAGGCTGTCCCTCCACCCGTTGCTGAGGTAGTCTGTCCTGAGCATCCTCACGGATACCACTTCCTTACTCTCTTGCCTACCACAATGGTTGCAATCTTCAGGAAAGGGTCTTCTTGATAATGCATCTGCGTTGCCGTGAGATTTCCCGCTGCAGTGTCTGATAGGAAAGTCGCATTCCTGCTGCTGCTGGGCGGTGCTGTTAGACGCACTTCCTTTCTGAGACCGTTCACCTTCCCTTCCTAGGGTGTGCTTAGGGCAGCTGGACCGAAGATGGCCCCTTACCCCACAGCCATAGCACCTAGGGCTGTATCTTTTATTGTGGTCGCGAACCATAACGGCTGTAACCTCCCTAGCGTGAGGTGAACGATGATCCTGTCGCCGCCAGGCAGTGCTGTTAGCTGCACTACCCTCTCGAGATCGATCAACTCTCCTTTCCACGGTTCGCTTAGGGCAGCTGGATCGAAGATGGCCCCTTTCCCCACAGCCATAGCACCTAGGGCTGTATCCTTTGTTGCGGTCGCGAACTGTAGCTGCTGCAACCTCCCTGACGCGATGGGAACGATGATCCTGCCGCACGGCTTCCACTTCCAGTGCATGGGCCAAGGCGTCCTTAAGCGTCTCGTGGTGCCCGAGCCTCACAGCAGCTCTGACTTCCAGGTCGCGGATGCCGTCGATGAATGTCTGCACCAGGTTCCCTTCAATGAGCGCAGGTACAGACCGGTTTGCTTTCCGCACCAGCTTCTCCACCTCTAGAGCCCACTGCTGCAGGTTTTCGTTGATGCGCTGCACGCGATCTTTAAACTGCGCACGAAAGACATGTTCCAGGTGAGCGTCACCATATCTCGCCTCCAAGGCCTCAAGAAGCTGCTCATAGGTCACTTTCTTACCGAGAGCTTCCAACACAGTTAAGGCTTGGTCGCGCAGGCCTAGGGTGAGTTCAGTCATGGCTTGGCTTTTATTCCAGCCGTTCGCCTCCATGACGGCCTCGAACTGGATTTTGTAGGCCGACCAGGAAGAGGTCCCGTCGAACGGTGGCACCTTGAACCCACGTAGCGAAGGTGCTGAAGCTACTACGGGAGCTGTAGTTCCATCCTCAAGTTTGAGTTCATCCAGCGTTTTCTTAACTTGGTTGATTTGGATCTCCGCTTCCGACAACCGGTTATCATGTTGAGCAACCTTATCCTTCACCTCCCTTATCTCTTTCCCGAAGGTAGCGTGAAGGTCCTTCATGAGAAGCATCTGTTCTTCCTGGCCGCCCCGCAGCTGCTCTTCCAACCGACGGACCTGTTCCTCCTGTCGGCGAGCCTGTTCCTCCTGTCAGCGAGCCTGTTCCTCCTGTTGCTCTTTCAACAGACGGGCCTGTTCCTCTCGTCCGCGCTGCAGCTGCTCCTGTAGCATCGCCATCAGAGCACCTAAGTCTGGTGTTGCAGGTGTAGGAGCTACTGACGGGCCCACAGCCTCCGTGGCTGGCTGTTGGCGCTCCGACGTCTGCGGCGTTGCACCACCAAATCTCCTCTGGTCCGTCTCATGCTGACGTTGACTTCGGGTACGGACACCCTCCGTTTCCTCCTTGGGTAAAATCGGCGTTATTTTATCCCACTTCTGACACCAATTGTTACGAGCTTGAGGTTCGTGACAATAAAAATTGCCGATAAAATTACCTAAATTAACACTTTAATTTACTTTACACAAATTAAAGTTAAAACACTAATAATTAAACACACTAATTCACTTAATTCCGCTCCGAAGCTTCGCTTGTGTCGCTGAGTTCAACTCTGTCTCGATCGCATCTTGCGCCACCTATTTATTTAAATTAGCAAAATATCCGGAATGTTCAAGTAAACACGCGCAAGGTACCGAGAGCTCGAGTATAGATTCTCTAGAAACTTAGTTCTTCGGGTGGCGCTGTCGGTCGAAAGATCTGTGATGTCATAAACTGCAACGCTCCCGTCGCTCTCGTTCCTGACACTAGATGGCGCTAGTTGTGTCGGCGACTGGAGCGCGTAATAATATCTTGAACAAAGTCCCGAAAAGAAGTAAAATCCTGACCAACCTTCTCAACGGCAACAGCCTTGGAAGAACTGGAACCGAGCTGCTTCTCAAACTCTTCCATCTTACGAGTGATTAACGCTTCCAGGGACCTCTGAGTTTCGGCAATGTCAGCAATTGTGGCCATAGTGATGAACAAAATTCACAAAGTGATTATAGAAACAAAATGTGCTCCAGCAGTGTGGTGCAATTGAAAAAAAAACTATTGCATTACCAACTTGCTTGCTTGATGACTCAGAACTTATTGAAGAGATCAACCTGCTTAAGACTCAATTAGCTAGCGCCTTGAACGATTAAATATACAGGTCACCAACCTTCAAAAGATAATAGAAAGCCAACAAAAAAAGAGCAAAATATTTAAACAACTACTTTCCGAGCCTAGTCCACGAAAGTTGACTCCATCGAAATCTGTCAAAATCAAGCACAGAGCTCTCCGAAATATTTCTCTAGCACCCTCCCCAAAAAACACTCCCTGTGACGATGATATAGCAAACTCTGAACTGACTGCTTTACCTGAGACAAAGGAAATAAGACAGCATGAAATGGCAAACAATTCCAAAGAGACGACACCTACAGTATTTTTCAATGAACAAAGCCAGAGAATTGTTATTATTGGCGATCAAACAGCACGGAACATGGCGACATCTTTAGCACAAACAAGATCTAATTACAAAAATCCAAAGAAATATTTTATCAGTGGAAAAGTATATCCAAATGCAAGTATTGAACATGTAATTCAGTGTTCTAAAATTATGATTGAAGAACTACAAGAAGACGACTGGCTTGTTCTGTGTCTAGGATCCAATGACTCGAACCCAATTAAAATAGGCGTGGAGCTGTCGTCATTACTTAAGAAACAAAATAAGGCAAAAATATTAGTGACCAGTGTAATTGAAAACCCGTATCTTAATGTAAAAAGACTCAATTCCCATATTCAAACTATTTTAAAGTGTTTCAAAAATGTGAACTACCTAGATTTAAGTTACAATTGTATATATCCATATCGTAGAGTAAATAATGTGATAGATACAATTGACTACAAAAGATATTTCCTATGTAATTCAAAAAATAACAATGGCATACCAAAAGCTGACTGCAGGTCACTGGAAACCAATATAACCGCAAAGCCAGGCACCATCCCTTTCTATTTTAAAACTCTTAGAAAACATAAAACGTCTAATGATGGGTCAATCCCTATTAACAAAAAAGTGGAAGCTCCTAAAGGCACGATTCCATACTACTTTAAGACAGTAAAAAAATACGTTTGTACACAAAAAGATACTGATCAGCTTTTTCGTTAGGAACGACAATAAACACAACTCTTTTCGACTTCTTCATCAAAATATAGCTGGTGTACTAAATAAAATTGACATTATAGACTTGACGCTAACAGAATTATCACAATCTTATAAATCTATTGACATCTTATGTTTAACGGAAACGTTTATACAGCGAGGTTGCGAGGCCAATTTGAATTTAAACGGATATAGGTTGGCTGTGTCGTTCTGTCGGCCGAAACAGAGACGGGGTGGCGTTTGTGTTCTCAGTAAAAAAGGATTGGAATGCAAACCTATTGATATTGCTAACCAACTTGCTTGTCCCTACCACTTCGAATGTTGTGGAATAGAAATCGCGCAATATAACCTTACCATTATTTGCATTTATAGAACACCGGATAGCAATGTTAATCTATTTTTTTACAAATTAAATGAGCTTTTATATCATTTAACAAACAAAAAAACGTGCAAAAAATATATATTATGTGGCGATTGGAATATAGATATCCTCAAAGAAGGAAAAAATACGTACGAGCTATTTGAAATCTTAGAAAGTTACAATATATCTATTCATATTAAAACCCCTACTAGGAAAAATGCATGTATTGATCAAGTAGCCAGCAATATAAGCAAGGTAGATGCCGAGATCTTAAACCTGGCATTATCAGACCATGAAACAGGTCAAGCCATATCATTTCAAATTCAAAGAAAATCTACTGTAACAACCTGGCATGAATTTCGCAGAGACTACAGTAAAGAAAACATTAAAAAGTTTTCTGACTGTCTATCGCATCTCTCCTTCTCGGAAGTGTACGATCAGACCAGTGTTGATGAGGCCTATAGGTCATTCCATAACTTGTTAACTCTATTTCATGGACTTTGCTTTCCTATAATTAAACTTACGAGAAACAACATGTGTAATAGAGGTAGGTGGAAAACAAAAGGTATAAAAAAGTCAAGTATTACGAAAAGAAAACTTTACCTAACCTATAAATACTCAAAAACTAATAAAATGTTAAATAAAAATAAATACGAAAAATATAACTATCTTTTGAAAAAGTGCATATATAAAGCTCAACAAAAAACCAACTTAAAATACATTCTTAATAGTAAAAATACTTGCAAAGCTGTTTGGAATTCAATAAATTCAAGTATAAATGAAACTACCCAAATTAATAAAATTGACGTAATTAAAATTAATGACCAAACAATTAGTAACCCTGGCATGATATGTGAATTATTTAACAATTTTTTTATTGACCTAAGTCACATCAATAATACAAATAAGTCTGGTAAAAATTCTGCTCAACCAAATATAGATACAAATCCAAATACAATTTTCTTACAACCAACGGAACCAGCGGAAATTAAGAAAATAATCAAAGAATTAAAAAACACGAATTCAGTTGGATACGACGAACTCAGTACCAAAATACTAAAGTCATGTGCCTGTTATATCTGTACACCACTGAGTTTCCTTATAAACTTATCATTTGTCGAGGGCTCATTCCCGGAACATCTTAAGATTTCTATAATAAAACCAGTTCACAAAAAAGGAGATGAAAAAGATCTCAATAACTATAGACAAATAACTTTGATCCCTGTAATATCAAAGATATTTGAGAGAACTATGTACGATAGACTAAGTAAATTTATACACAAATTTGGTATCTTAACTGAAGATCAATTCGGTTTTCGCAAAAACAGATCCACGACTCTAGCATGCTTCAATTTTATTAAAGACATAGCAGAGAGTATCGATAGAAAAACTCCTGTAACTGCTCTCATGCTGGATATGACCAAAGCTTTTGATCTTGTTGACCACAAAATTCTATTAAAAAAAATTGAAAGTTACGGGATAAGAGGTACGGCTTATACATGGCTAAGCAGTTACTTGCAAGGCCGAAAACAATGCACGGAAATCACTTGGCTAACGCAAGCACGACAAGACAGCATATTTACCAAAGAACAACATCGTTCACAGTTTAGATTCAATGACCGTGGTATTCCTCAGGGTAGTATTTTAGGACCTTTATTATTTTTGCTATATATTAATGACTTGTCTAAAATAACCAATCATAAATGCATTTTGTTCGCGGACGACACAACTTTTATATTCAAATGCACCAAAAAAGACATATATGAAACCGAAATAAATAATTCTATTAATACTATTGTGACATGGCTTAATTCAAATAATCTTTTACTTAATGTTGACAAAACAAAAATAATACAAATTGGGAATTACAAAATGGAACCTATAAATATTAATATAAAATATGAAAATTCAAAGATAAAAAATGTTGAATCAGTTATGTTTTTAGGTATAAAAATTGACAAAAATTTAAACTGGAAGCCTCACATTGACCAGATTTGTACAAAATTAAACCGGTTTGTATATGCTTTAAAAAGATTGAGAAAAACAATATCACAAAAAGCTGCCCTAGCTGCTTATCACGGTTATGTGTCGTCGGTATTATTATATGCTCTGCCTTTGTGGGGAAATTCTGTTGATATGATTAGAGCGGTTAAATTACAAAAGAAATGTGTGCGAGCGATATGTGGTGCGTGGTTTCTTGATAGCTGCAAGCCTTTGTTCAAAAAGATACGCATATTGCCGTTGCCATGCATGTATATTCGAGAAACATGTATTTTTGTAAAGCGACACCCGAACTACTTCAAAACCCACGCTGAATCTCTCGAAAGGCAAACAAGGCATAAAAACAGATTATTTCATCCTAAATGCAGCTCTAGATTTTATGCAAATAGTGCTCCTATAATGGCTATTAAAATATACAATAAATTGCCCAATAACTTAAAAGAAATGCCTTTGAATAAATTCAAAATTGAGATTAATAAATGGCTTCTTGACAAGTGTTATTATAGTGTTAAGGAATATTTTAATTAATTGCAATATTATTTAATGTATTACATAATTTATTTAATTTTTTGACATATTATATGTACAATTAAATTTGATTATTTTAAGATATATTTGCACACCGGTACAACTCCCGGTAGAATATTATTGAGACTTACTCTTATACTAAATACCTGTATTACCTAAACATTTTATTCTGCAAATAAATATTTTGACTTTGACTTTGACTTTGACTTGCCTTTAAAGTAATTTACGTGCTTTATATGTGAGAACGTCCCTAAATTAAATGTAAGTAAATAGTTTATTAAGTGATTAGTAATTAAAGTAAGACGAACACGTATGCACTTATTCATCACCCACCCGCAATAAAATGTAAACTAGTAGTGTTCTATAAATAATTCTAGTAATAGTACTAGTAGTGTTCTATAAATAATTCTTGTGTTAAGTATTTTATCGCATCTATCACGGGGAGTGTTCTGAGGAATTGTTCGGATTAATCCCAGCCGCCAAATTTCGTAAACACACTACGCGGCAAACGTTCCGATACCATCAACACCACCTGGATGCTTGGCGGTCCACCACTGTACGTTTCAGAAGGAGTTTTCTTCCGCCTACGACCTCTCTGTGGAATAGTTTACCACCGGCGATTTTTCCGGACCGATACGACCTGCGGACCTTCAAGAAAAGAGCTTACTCCTTTCTAAAGGGCCGGCAACGCACCTGCAATTCCCCTGGTGTTGCGGTTGACCATGGGCGGCGGTAGTCACTTAACATCAGGTGAGCCGCTTGCTCGTTTGCCCCCTCTTCTATAAAAAAAAGTAAAACATACAGTTGTAAAATATCTCAAAGTAAAATAAATATTTTCATATCTGATGTCTGAAAACGACTTTTCTTTCGAATCAAGTTTAATTTTTATTTCTCTATTCAATTATGCAAGCTTAGTTTACAATTGAGTTCGCGGCTCGTTGACGGGGCGATTTTCAAGTATCATTTAAAGCGCTTCAATTATTTCTGTTTAGAAGCAATGCTGCTGGAAATTGTCATTTTTATTCAGATGAACAAGTTTGAATATAAAAATGCCAAGTTAATGAAAGTAACTGTTTTATTAAGTAGCGATATAAGTATAGTAAGTATTTCGTGTTCACAGAGTGAGTTAGCAAAAGTGACATTATTAACAATAATATGTTATTATTAAATTGTTTTATACAATTGATTGTAATGTATGATCATTTAAATTAATTATTATGTGTTATTATTTAAATAATTACTTATTGTGTTGTAATTAGTAATTTTTTACCATTAGAATTGTTACTTTTTGAATTGAGATGCTACGTTTATCGATATAGGGTTTCCCTGAAATGGTAGATGATAGTAGGAAATATAAATAAATAAATAAGAAACCTTTATTAAAGGTTGGACTGCATTCTGAAGTGTTGGAGCCACACTGTAGCTGTGGATCAAGTCAATCTGAGAATACCAGCGAAATATAGCAGCATAATGTTGCTGTGTTTCGTACGGTGAGTGGTGACAAACGGATACTCTTCTTACTGGAAACGAGGCGTTCCATCTTAGTCCTCAGTGGTGACAACGCATCTGCATTTTAAATCCTAATCGAGAATAAATGCAAATGTCTATGGGGCAGAGCATCCACTTACCATCAGGTGGACTGCTCGTTTGTCACCCTTATCCTATAAAAAAATATTCATCGCCACCGCACGTCCAGTATTATTTTTTCCCGGATTTTATAGTCAACGGGAATCATCTTTAAATGTACTTAGTTGTGAAAGTTTGTTGAAATTTCAAAATTGCCTTTTAAATTATCTTTGTTCGACTGTTATAACCATGTCTGAAAACTTTAACCCTTCAATCCCCATAAAATCTCATGTAGTCGCATATACCGCACCCACCCAAAGTACTTTAAACCATTTCACCTTATATATAGAGACTATTTTTCTATGAAGAAGTTTGGCATTATAAAATTTATACAAACCTGTGGTCTCATGCGCCCTCCTTTCTGCCAAGGATGGTCGCGTTCGTATACGGCTTAGAGATCTCTAGTCAGATCGTTAAGCCAATTCCTAAAAGGCGGTGTTTAGTGGGTAAAAGTCTCCACATAACCACGCAGCCGGCTGCGTGGTATGCTATGAGCATTCACCGCCTCCCTCCCCCGCTTTCCGGAGGGTTGCCCATATTTGCTTCGGGCGCAAAAAAAAAACCTGTGGTCTAAACAAAGGTCGGGTTTTACTGCATTACAAAAAGACTTTATTGTATTTTAATAACAAAAAAACGGGTACATACCAAGCGGATGTCGGGAGCGTGATAATCACTATTATTTCTATATACTATTACTCGAAATTATTTACGTAAAGAAATAAATTATATTCAGATAATTGATAGAATCAGGCGTTACTTTGCGGAAATTCATTATAATAAAGATATTAATAGTTACTTTGCAACCATCCGCTCAATTAAATAAAAATGACGTGTCTTCCCTAGTTCGAAGAGCACCTCCCGCTAATCCTGTCACCACTAATCCCAGCACCACTACTCCCAACACCACTATTCTAGGAAAGATGCACCATCGATGATAATACGACACGTGTTTCGCCTCTACACGAAGCATCCTCAGGTGATGTTGACTCTACGGCGGCTGATCGCTAAGTGGTAAGTACTTAGCGGTCAGCCAGTGGTGCTCAGCTTAGTGGCAACGCATTGCATTTTGATTCTTAATCGAGAATAATGTCTTTAACTCACAGCATCAACTTACCATCAAGTGGACTGCGTGCTCTCGTCACGCATATTCTATAAAAAAATAAGAAGAAGTTTAAATTAAATGTACATAATGCAACTTGGAATATTGTTTTATGTAAGTACCAAGTTGTCCATTACTGTTTTACGGTTTAATATATAACTTTAAAATTCTGCGGAGTTTTACTATTTAGTTTCGCTGAAAAGCAAAAATTGAAACGATATGAAATACTTAAATGAAAATATCCCATTAAGTCCAAGTGCTGTATACCTAATATCGATATAAATAAAGGAAAAGATGAGAACCTTCGTAACTCTAGTAAACTTTCTGGTGGAGCCACGTGTTTAAGGCAGCCGAAGTCTAGTTCCCCGGTCGAACCTTAAACCTACTACGCGAGATATTAACTAAAGTGGACTGCATATGCGGTTGCTTCTACGCTTACGTAAAAGCGTCTACTATAGAATGCGGTATAATGCACTTGCTCTTCCCTAAAACTAAACTACTACGGTGCCAAATCGCTGAAAGGGAATCCTGCCTTATTAGGAGGACAACAAAATTGGAGCGGGTTAAACTATAAGGCAGTAAATAAAGGAGTGTTGACTCACCGGGGTTTCTTCTATCCTGTTGAGCACTATAGCTGCAACTTCTGGAACTTCTTCTGGAACACTCCGGAGAGAGGCGGTGCGCGACTATATCTCACCCGAGGTGAGGGAACTTCTTCTGGACAGACACTCTGGGGCCCCAGGGGTGCGTCGGGAGAGAAGCGTTGTGGTTTCAGCGACGACTGCGGTGGAAAGAGCTGTTGTTCCAATGACTGGCGCGGTAGGAAAGAGGCCGCGCAACGGTCGCGCGTGCCTTATATGTCCTCGGCCCCGATGATTACGTGACATTCTAGAATCATCTTCTTGCCCCCTCCCACCCCACCACCCCGATGTGTCGATGGAGGATAGAGGAGGGTATGAATGATATCGTTTTGTCGGAAAGGAACAAGCGGCTTGGCACCTCTACCGTCAAATATAATAATCCAATGGTTTTTTCCGCGCAACCATCTCCCCCGCCCTTGAAGGATTTCCTTCAAATTAACTAACACAACTAGAGCTAAGATCAACTGACAAAATAACTAACTAACGCTAAGATTACTTAAATTCAACTACAATTTAATCTAGAAAGCAAATTTAAATTATGGAAGAGGCAGGGGGCACAAACGGACAACCGGACGCAAGTAAGACCCAACCGTGGTCTTAACGCGAGCTATCCTAACTACTCCGTCGGAACCGGGAAAAACCTCTTCGACAATTCCTAACGGCCAGTGGAGAGGCGGCGTATTCTCTTTGGTGAGCACAACTACAGTTCCTACAGCTAAAGGCTCAGTTGCTGTGTTCCATTTTTGTCGAGACTGCAAAGTATGCAAGTATTCCATCCTCCATCGTTTCCAAAACGATTGCACTAACCGATCTAATAATTTGTGGCGTGCGGAAATGCTAAGTCTGTTCTCATCCATACCTGCGGCTGGCAAATACTTTAAAGGCGTTAAATTCAAAAAATGTGCTGGAGTTAGAGCCAGCGGTTCCGAGGGGTCACTAGACAACGTACGACAAAGTGGGCGACTATTCATTACGCATTCAATTTGAGCGAGCACCGTACTTAGCTCTTCGAAGGACAAAATTTGATCTCCTATTACTCGGTATAAATGACTCTTTAGACTCTTGATATTAGTCTCCCAATTGCCCCCAAAATGGCTCGCGGCTGGGACGTTCAGAGACCACTCAATGCGGTTCTCGGCTAGAATGTGAGCGAACTCCGAATTATAGTACTTGCTAGCTAAGAGCTCATGTAGTTCCGATAGAATACGTTTTGCACCGACGTAGTTCGTACCGTTATCCGAATACAATCTACTTACAGGGCCACGGCGGGAAAGAAATCTTTTAAATGCACCCATAAAGCCTGCTGTGCTTAGATCACCAACGAGTTCTATATGCACCGCTCGAGTAGTTAGACATACGAAAATGCAGACGTAAGCCTTTGTGGATCTTATACCACGCCCGCGAGTGAGCGTGACCTTAAACGGACCAGCGAAATCAGACCCGGTGTGCGTGAAGGGCTTTACTGATTGTATTACTCTACAAGATCTAAGTTCCGCCATTTCCGGAAATGACGGCTTGGGGCGTGCCCGAAAGCAAGCTATACATCTGTGCACCCGATTGCGTATTAAACTACGTGCAGAAAGAATCCAATAATTCTGACGCAAAATCGACATCAACAAGTCGGGATAGCGTGCGAGTTCAATTTATGATGGTAATCGACTAATAAGTTCATGATATGGTCTTTACGCGGTAAAACAATAGGGTGCCGTTGGTCGAAACTCAATTGCGAGTTGGACAAGCGTCCACCTACCCTTACAATCCCACCCTGTAAAAATGGCTTAAGGCGTTGAAAGGCGCGACTACAAGCTCTACTCGATTGTAATCTTCTAATTTCTTCAGAGAAGTGCGCACGTTGAAGTTCACGCAATACTAGCGACTCGGCATAGTTGTAATCGGATGCTAAGACATACGAATGTCGCGGTAACAGCTTCGCGAATCGACAAACGTAAATTACGCTACGCAATAATTTCGACCAAGAGGACAAGCGGTTCGCCAAAGCAATTATTGGAGAAACCTCGCTCGAAACGTTCGCCACTAGAGCGTGTCTCTTCTCTTCCGGCGGTTGTGACACTGACGAAGGTTCGAAATCGGTTATTGGCCATTGCGAGGGATCCAAGTGAACCCAAGCAGGTCCGTGGAACCAAAGTGGGTGGTCCATTATTTGCATCGGGGTGAGTCCACGGGATAGACAATCGGCGGGGTTTTCCGTACCGGACACGTGATAAAAGTTCCGCGTTTCTAACTCGTCTTGTATCTTGGCCACTCGGTTCGCAACAAACGTATCCCAACGGTGGGGTGAAGAATGAACCCAGCATAAGGCGACGGTGGAGTCGGAAAAGGCAAATATCCTTTCTATGTGAACTCTATCCCTACATGCGCTGATAACTGCGGTAATAAGCTTGGTGAGTACTAATATTGCGCAAAGCTCTAAGCGCGCTAGAGAGACAACCTTACGGGGGGAGACTCTTGACTTAGAACTAATGAGGCTAATCGAATTTCTACCATTATTCTGGACGTGGAAATATACAACGCCCCCGTAAGCCTTCTCGCTGGCGTCTGCAAACCCAACGACCTTTATGGCGCTATTCCTATCTACGTTTATATGACGCGGTATTTTAATTTCTCTTAATAAAGGAAGTTCCTCTCTAAAGCGCTGCCACAACCGAACAATGCTGTCAGGCGGCGAGTCATCCCAGTCGCATTCCAATAACCAAAGTTGTTTAATTAAAAGCTTAGCGTATAATACCACTGGAGCTACGAAACCCATGACGTCCCATAATCTAGCAACGCATGACAGTATTGTGCGCTTTGTGCATTTCTCTACGGGCGGATTTACCTTAAGGCTAAACACGTCGGACTCTGGTGACCAACATAGACCGAGCACCTTGTGTGTATCAGAATCGTCGAATTCCTTTATCGCCGAAAGACGGTGTGATAGTGGGATTGTATCCAAAACCGGACGCGAATTACTAGTCCACTTCACAAGATCGAATTGACCCGATTTCATGAGCCTTATAACCTCGGCGGTGGTTAGGGTTGCCTCCTCCACGCTATCGACCGAGTACACAAAATCATCCATATATAATCCGCTCTCAATTGCCCTCTTAGCTTTAGGATAAGAGGGACCTTCATCGTGAGCGAGCTGTCTCACCGTGCGTAACGCATGAAATGGGCTCGACTTTAAACCAAAACAAACGCGGTTAAATTCAAACACCATTAGAGGTTCTTTTGGGTTGAAACGATATCTACGGTCGCATTCACGGACCCCTATGCAAAGAAACATTTGACGAATATCGGCGGATAGCGCTATACTAAACAAACGAAAATTGACTATTATATTAAATAAACTGCCCTGTAAATTTTGCCCACTATAGAGGATATCGTTAAGCGACAGGTGAGTGCTAGTTTTAGCACTAGCGTCGAGCACTACACGTAACTTAGATGTAAGTTTGTCCTCTCTAATGACTCCGTGGTGTGGTATGAAATACGACGGTGTGTCTTCGTAGTTATCTAATTTCGAAGCCACAAGTGATATGTAATCTTCTCTTATATATTCGTTAATGACGCCGTCGTAAGCTTCCTTTAACTGGGGTGAAGCGAGCATCCTACGCTCCAAGCTGTAGAAACGTTTTTCCGCCATTTGACGCGAATCGCCGAGAGATAAAACATCTCCTTTAAAGGGTAGCGCTACACTATATCTACCGTCGCGATCACGAATGGTCGTGCGGACGTAAATTTCCTCGCATAACCTGTCATCTGATCTAGCTATGGGTGGGACGTTCACCTCCTCCATCTCCCAAAATTTGCGGACTAACGACTCGAGCGGTTCGACAGCCATACCACAATAAGAGGTTGCCGAAATACTATCTATGATGGGGGCGGAGCCAAGGATCACATAGCCCAATACGGTTTCCAGCGCGTAAGGCGCGGTATGCGAAGAGTTGCCCCTGACCTTATTGTTTAACAAAAGATAAGGGAAAAGCGATGCTCCAATGAGCATGTCTATGTTTCCAGGAACGGCGTAAGTGTCGTCCGCCAGAGTCAAATTCTTAAATTCAATCATTGCCGAGGTGTCAACCGAAACGGTTGGCAACCGTTCAGTGACCCTATCTACTACTAGTGCATTTATATCAAAGTTAACATTACGATCTATCCGAGAATAAAATTTTAAATTTATATATCCCTGTGTTGATTTACTAGTGCCTCCGATGCCTTTAATTACAGGACATGAAAGTGACCTATTTATTACTAAGCCTAAGCGCCGACAACATTGTCGCGTTATAAAGCTATTTTGGGCTCCGCTGTCCAGCAGTGCACGGACGCTTTGTTCGTTTCCACGCGAATCCCTAACCAAAATACGTGCCGTACCCAGTAACACGGTTGAAGGAGGTTGTGCTCCCATATTTGCCAATGAGCACAGAGCGACATCACCAGGTCGACCGCTAGAATCGTTGACCTTAGTAGGGGCGAATTCCTTATCCGCTTTACTTGACGCCGCTATATTGCTATTTTCAAAATGTAATAGCGTGTGATGTTTCCTGGCGCACTTGCTACATACGGAACTCGAATTGCATTTTGCTACTAAATGCTTATCGCTTAAGCAGTTCAAACATAGGTTGTTTGTCTTTACTAATTTATAACGCTCGCTTGGTGAATATTTACGAAAAGTCGCACAATTATATAAATTACCGTGTCTATCTTTACATACTAAACAAGTATGCTGGAGTGATGTTGGCGTAGCGGTTACGTAAGTTAACGACCCTGCTATTTTAGATGGTTGAGTCTGTCTACGGTCGACGCACCTTTTATTCTCCTGTTTAACGTTCGGAGAGCGTTGCATCACCTTTATTTGATCTCGCACGAACGATGCTAATGAATGAAAGGAAGGCATCTCCGAGCTACGATGCTCCATTTCAAACGCACGCACGGTGTCGGGGTCTAACTTCTTCAGTGCAATATGGAGAAACACCACATCCATAAGATCATTAAATTTCAAATTCTTAAGTGCAGCCACCGATGCCACAAATTTATCTAGAAATTGCTCTAAGCCGTTGATGTTCGCGGATGATATAGGTTTAAGATCGAATATCTGGTTCAAATATTCGGAAGCTAACATTCTCCTATCTTCATATTTAGTTTTAAGCGTTTCGAATATTAATAGGTAATTGTTTGCTGTAGGTGTAAAACCAGCGCAGATCGACTGTGCCCTGCCACTAAGTTTACTGATTAAGTAATATAATTTTTCGGCGTCCGATAACGATGGGTTATTGTGTATATTGTTTTGAAAACTACTGTAGAAGAAGGGCCACGTCTTAATATCACCATTAAATACCGGAATATCTATTGGCGGCAACCTAATCGAGTCGCTTGGACGTACCTGTTTTTCCGGCTTTGCTTCGTTTTGAGATAGGGATCTCGCTATTTTTTTCACGCGACACAACATATCTTCGAATGCCAGCAGCGGTTGGTAGTTCACTATGTATTTCGGGTCGATTTGTAATTCCAAATGATTAATTTGGTCTAATATTTTTTCGTAATCTATTCGTATAGAATCTATCGTTTCGATTTCGGTCAAAAAAGTTTCCCGCACTGCTTCTATATGAATGTTCTTTATATAATCACTTATATTCTGCATACGCGAAAAGAGTATGTCCCTCTTAGCATAAAGCGTTTTAATTTTGATTTCACTGCCATTTTAAACTATTATAATAAAGTTATATCAATCACAATTAATCTCACAACGCACAAACAATAAAGGATGGACACTCTCGGTATGTCGTATTACGTAATTAAATCGAACACCTGCGCAGCGAGTCGAGGTGACGCGTCATTTGCTAGACTCAATAATTTTATCAAGATTGTGGGTAAGCGTATCAAACGGTTCCTATTACACTGTTTCAATTATTTAATAGGCTTTAAATTTAATCAAATACGAACGCTATAAAACGAATAATTCTGTTTGCGAGTACCTAATCAAAATTTAAATTTAAACGAACACTATTTAAGTCTATTCTATAAATTGGAGTGCATTATCTAATTAATTAATTCAACAATTCGACCAAAATCCTGCCGAAGTGACCATAAAATGGTGGAGCCACGTGTTTAAGGCTGCCGAAGTCTAGTTCCCCGGTCGAACCTTAAACCTACTACGCGAGATATTAACTAAAGTGGACTGTATATGCGGTTGCTTCTACGCTTACGTAAAAGCGTCTACTATAGAATGCGGTATAATGCACTTGCTCTTCCCTAAAACTAAACTACTACGGTGCCAAATCGCTGAAAGGGAATCCTGCCTTATTAGGAGGACAACAAAATTGGAGCGGGTTAAACTATAAGGCAGTAAATAAAGGAGTGTTGACTCACCGGGGTTTCTTCTATCCTGTTGAGCACTATAGCTGCAACTTCTGGAACTTCTTCTGGAACACTCCGGAGAGAGGCGGTGCGCGACTATATCTCACCCGAGGTGAGGGAACTTCTTCTGGACAGACACTCTGGGGCCCCAGGGGTGCGTCGGGAGAGAAGCGTTGTGGTTTCAGCGACGACTGCGGTGGAAAGAGCTGTTGTTCCAATGACTGGCGCGGTAGGAAAGAGGCCGCGCAACGGTCGCGCGTGCCTTATATGTCCTCGGCCCCGATGATTACGTGACATTCTAGAATCATCTTCTTGCCCCCTCCCACCCCACCACCCCGATGTGTCGATGGAGGATAGAGGAGGGTATGAATGATATCGTTTTGTCGGAAAGGAACAAGCGGCTTGGCACCTCTACCGTCAAATATAATAATCCAATGGTTTTTTCCGCGCAACCACTTTCGCTAAACTTATTTCATAGATCGATTACGGCAAAGTGTTGTGTTTCAATGAATAAATAATATTAAAATAGATTATTAAAATCAAAAATATAAACTCGATTTATTTTTTTCTTTTGCTTTCTGTTATTTCACTTTAAAAGATCTATCTATTCGATCTATATAATCGAAGCACTTGTTAATTTTTATTATATTATTATTGTATAACGTAGCGTACGAGCAGTGAAATAAAGTGTCGGTAATTGTTTTCATAGTTTTATTTGCCATTAACTAAAAGACAAAATAAAAATCCGTTGAAGTCCGCACTTTCTAGTATTGAAACCATTGCCACTTTTTTTTAGTTTTTTAGTTAGTTGTTCTGTGAGAGCGTGGTCCTTTCTCATTTATGCTACAATATTAAGACTACCTCGTTAGTCTAGTGGTTGTAGCGGTGCGACTGCTGATCATGAGTTCCTGGGTTCAAATCCCGGGTCGGGCCAAAAAATCAATTATTGAGTGTTCCGTTAAGAAATGCTCAGTAACTCACTCTGGTCGTGTCGGTTTACCGTCCCATCGGATTATGAGAGTGAGCGAATAGAGAGTGCACTTGTGTTTGCGCATAACTTGGGTACTATAATCCCGTCCTGCGCCGATGGCTAGCCTCCGTTGAGGTAGGCCGCCGTGGCCGAAATTCGGTCTGGAGGACATTATTACAATACTAATAATAATGTCCTCCAGACCGAATTTTGTTCACGACGGCCAGTCTCAACTGAAATTAACCATCTGTGCAGGACAGGTTCACTGTGCCCGTGTGTATGCACAGGCACAGGTGCACTCTCTATTCCCTCTCTGTCATGGTCCGATGGAACGACAATCCGACACGACCGGAGAGAGATCTACTGCTTCCCGTGCTTTCGGAAGCACCGGAGTGCAGCGCCGCCAATTTCCTCAGGACCCCTGTTGAGGATTTCGTTGCAGAACATCCCAATAACTCGATTGTCATTTGACACGAACGAGGCAGCCGGGTTTACTTCTGTCATATTGGTTCTACAACCACAATATAGCTGCAGCGTGACTCTACACATAAACAGTACCTTACGACAAGTAAAAAATTGGATAATTTGGCTATGATCTTATTTGTTTTGTGTGCGCAAAAAATATTGCTTCAAGTTGCCAGATGTCTGGTTTTTTCTTTGTAATGAAAAGATAACTTTGGCTTTGCTATTTCATTCCTGTTCATAAATCACATTTATGTGTCGCCAACATGTAAAAATGTGTTACATAGCCTTTATTAATAGCGATCTCTAGAAGAGGTGAAAATGCGATATAACCATAGTTATAAGAAATAAGGAGATATGCTCAGTAGTTGAAAATATATCGGAACCCGGTGTCTCCAGTTGGCCCCTACCACTCGCCAACTACTACACTTGCAGATCAGTATAAGCAGTAGATACACAGTCGCGCACACACTCGCATTTTATAAATCAGAACGTACTACACAATCATTTATAAACCATATATTTGAAAGCACAGCGTGCATTTACCATTCACCGTGCTACTTACTTACACAAAAATATCGATCACTATCCATGTGCTGTAAAAAAGCCATTTATTTTACATATACTTACGTTAGTGATTGACTAAATTGGAAAGTTAACGATTGTTTCATTTATACCAACATTTTACTTTTTTTTTAGGTCCTGAATGTAAAATAAATAAAATATCATATGTTCAGAGAATAGTGTAATACAAGTAATTAATATGTAGGTAAAAATATAATAATAACCTAAAATTTAATCAACTTACTTTACGACTGTTGGTTACGCATTCAGCGTAGTAGTTGCTGTAAAATAATCAAAATAAGTAAAAAACATTATGTCACATCGGTCTTGCTATCGGGTTGAAACGGTTGACAAATTGGAGAATAAACTATAATAGCAATTCGCCAATCCACATTATTGTCGATAGTGGATCTGCACACGCACATTACTAGCTCGTCACAAGTATTAGTAAAGTAAAGTACTACGCAATATATCCACATAAATAAAGTATTGTTTTGTGATATTTACATTGCTTGTTGAGTCACTTGGTGTCATACTTAGGTAGTGGTTATGGAGCAATGTATTCACTGCAAAAATATTACAGTGGCTGTGATATTTGGAAACAAAAATAACGTAGTAAGAGAAAGAAATATTTTACGATTTGTTGTTTAGTATTATTTTAAAGATAAATACAATGAAATACTTGTACTTAGGTATGGTATGTGATTCCATGCTTAACAAAGTTTTTGTATTGGCCTCGGTTTTTACAAGAAGCCACTGAACAACATGGCATTCTGATAATATTTCACGATGACGGTCGCAAGCGCACTAATTCGCAGAAACGGCCATTTGTATAGAAGCTGAGCATTTTGATCATAGCGAGCGGACACAGACACGCCCCCTTGCCACTTCTGTTTTTAATATTTCTATGGATATAACATTAAGGTAATGTCATACAAAGCGTGCCGCAATGTTTTCCTTATAACTTAATTATTGGGACATAAACTTAATTTTAAACAATTTATATCCTAATTTTATTTAATATACTTCTATGGTAGAACGTTATACAAGCTATCACTTTTAAAATCATTTTTAAAAAGCATTTGAACGTATTGACTAGACTATATGTATACAACATGTAACATAATTAACGCACTTTGAGAAAGTAGTTTGTTCGAAATCATTTACTGAATCGATTCCTATCATTTTTAATATAGGTAATTTTTTATCCCAAAAATAATTAAAACTACGTAAATTACAGTCACACTAAATCTGTACAGTCAAAACAAACTGAAATGCACCGTAACTTAAGGCAATAAGACTTTTACGAGTTCAGTTTTATTTGTATTATTACTAATTCTGTCATTCAATAAAAATAAAGAAAAATGAACTTTATTTCAAGCATGTTAAAGTCTTTGCGTTCGTGGATTTGTACTGTGACCACAACATTCTTCCGGAATTAGTATAAACTAATTTGATAAATAATCAGTGCATTAAAATGTTTAACTAAAAATGTATTATATATTATGATTATATCATAATATACTAATTGGGGTGTCTGAGGATGTGCGTTAATTACGTTACATATTGTATATGTAATATACTTATAGGTGGACTATATATTTTTGGATTGCCCCCGTTAAAACTTTCCATGAGATTCATTATTGGTAGCACTTAATGTTTACAATAAGCCACCACGTTGGATTTTACGTGACTTGATACTATAACATGCGGAAGAGGAAGTTGTTTCCAACAGTACCTCATCTGTCAACACAGCAGTGGCGTAGCTACCTGGGGAGGCATCCGGCGCCGAAGTTGGTGGTGTCACTCCATCGAAAGTAAAAAGCAATAAATTTTATATGATAAAGGACATGGATCATTTATTATTTATGATATTGAAGAAATAACAAAACACAATAATAACTAAGACAGAAAAGGAATTGTTATACAATTAAAATTTCTTCTTTTTAGCTTTGACAGCTGCAAACTCAGCAATAACTTCATCGAAATTTATATTTAGTATTGCCTCGTGTTCGATGGTTAATATACCAAGATTTCTAAGCCGAGATTGGGTCATTGTTGCCCGCTAATAGTTTTTTATTAATTTTAATTTACTGAAACTCCTCTCCCATGAAGCTACGGACACGCAAACCGTCATGAACAATTTCGGTGCAATCATAAGATTTGGAAGAGATTCTGTGAAATCCCATTCTAAAATAAACTTTAAAAAATCTAGAGACACCCAATCTGTAACCGTAACATTAGCGGCTTTTAAGTGTCTTCACAGACTTGGTATCTCCAAAAGTAATTCGGTTTCTGAGACCACATCATAAAAATCAGTAAATTTAGATGTAGCTAATTTCAGTTTTTCAGTATTCGCCAAAAGAAAAGCATTAGTTTGTACGATCTCGAACAATAAAGCTACATCTTGAAGAGATTTCGATCTTGTTTGGAGTTCAACTCTGAATCGGTCAAGACATTCCAACATATCTTTTTGAAGTTCCTCTTTCAGTTTGAGTCCTGCATCGCTGGACATCTCACCAACCATCCGTTTTTTACGCCGAAGTCGTTAATTTTTCTGTTGGAATATCGTAGTCTTCTGATTTTTTGTTGTAATGTCTATTGCTTCTTCCACAATTTGAGCTGAGCTAGTGCTAGTGGAGGAATCACCGAAAAATAAATTTTTGTGCTAGCGATTTTTTTTTGTTTGTGCATTGTCTTAAAGTTGAGAGACCAGGTGGGTGTTACCCAAAAAAAACTGACCGAGTAATTTAAAAGATCTGAAGAAACATATGTATGATATAACCCGCTAAAATAATTATTCTCCTTTTGGTTTTGCCGTAGTCGGATAAAAGTAGAACAGGAATATTCTAAAAATTTTATTCCAAATTTGACGAATAATTTATTCCAGTTCTTTGTCAATGTGTTTTGCATTTTTAAGCATGGATTATGCAATAGCTGACAGAATGCTGAATATTCAACGTTACCGCATGCACTGGCTGGACAATTTTTTGCTCGAATGGCAAACTAAAACATTGTGCAAAAATAGCTCCAACACTTCGAACTGAAACGATGTTCGTAAATTAATCAACTAAACTGCATCAACGTATTGCATGTTTCATCTGTTACATATTACAAGCCAGGCGTTTGACTATAGCAGTTAGTAGAGCCTTACCTACTACAAGTATATTATAGCTGTAGCACAAACACGTCGACTCGACCTGGGTAGAACCACGGTCTCACAGAATACCAGTATAAAACAACAGTTTGATACTACTGTTTTACACTGGTATTGTGTGTTTCGGTGAGTGAAGAGAACCGGAGATCCTTTTTACTGGAAACAAGGCATGCCATCCTAGCCTCGGGGGTGATAACGCATCTGCCACAGCATCCACTTACCATTAGCTGGACTGTGTGCTCGTTTGTCATCTTATACTATAAAAAAGCGCTTACATTGAAATTACGTAAAGTATTTAACCGTTGGAGTAATATGTACCACGAACTAGTACAGGCGCCAAGACTTGGTTGTCTGCAACACGCGTCAGAGCCCACGGGCTCACACTTGCTTAGTCTGTGCCATAACAAGGTACCTGCCGCATAAATTTTGCTCTCGGTGTCTATTCGTACGCAGTGTATACTAATTTTACGTTTTCAACGATCTGTTACAGTTGTCCATAATTTCCTTATACCATACAGTTCTAACTTAAAACTTAAGCTACTTAGAACTTCTAAGTAGCCTGCCTAACAATTAAAAGTCATCATACTAACACAACTTTGTTTAACTTTTAAGTTTCTCGGCTCTTTTGACTTCAGAAAAGTATAAAAGGAAACTTTCAACCGTTTGTAGAATCGTTAAATTTGGTCCCCCGGTCAGACGGCTGTTGTTACAGGTTAGTTACGGGAGCAGGTGTCACAAAGCACCCACTGTCCAACTGCAACTCGTTGTGAAGCATTAAACTATACTTATTTCCGTTTTGTTGGCCGCCTTTCCTTTTTAAATTTCCCGACAGTAACAGTAAATGTAAACAGTACTGGTACGTACCCGTAGCGTAGTGGCTTAGCAATGAGTTGCGGGGTTGAGGACCGCGGGTTCTAATCCTGCACGGGTATGACTTGAAATTATTGGTTTGTTTGTCCTAGGAAATTTATGTATGTATGTAAACTGCCTTAACGATACAGAAGAAAATTCTAGTGTAGGGTAACGTTTTTCAAGTACTTAAACGCTGCAGCTATGTTATGGTTGTAGCACGAATGGGGCTCGACCGAGGAAGGAATAGCTCTTACAAAATACCAGCATAAAATAGCAGCATAATGCTACTTTGTTTCGTATGGTGAGTGTAGAGAACTAGGGATACTTTTTACTAGCAACGAGACAGTCCATCTTATATCTCAGGAGTGGCAACGCATTGCATTTTGATTCTTAATTAAGGATAGATGTCTATGAGCCACAGCTTCCACTTACCCACTATGTTTGCTCGTTTGTCACCTTATCAATCAAAAAATCTCACACCAACTTCATTTCTCCACCTAAACTTTGCAGCGATTCCATTGCTTAAAGTATTTAATACTTTTTCTCCGTTGTTAGTTAACTTATTGCATCCGACGTGGCTTACAGTTTTCTTTACCTTCGCAGGGGGTGAAAGTTGTCTGCAATTGCGACTCCGATTTATGTACTTGATTTTAAAGTTGAATAAATTGAAAGTAAAATTGGACTTATAACAAAAATTGGAGTCTATTTGATGACACTAAAAAGTACAACCAATTTCCACATCACAGCTTCTGAGTTCGTTACCGTGAGTCCACTTTGAACCTAGGCCTCCCCCGTAGATCGCCTCATGGGGGGGGGGGATATTTGTCACAGTGTCCACGCTTGGCAAGCGGGATAACAATCGCAGTTTTTATTTTTAATCGTTATTGGGAACACGCTGCTGCCCATCTCCTGCCTGTCTCCCGCTGTCGCCTCTCACGGCACCCGCGGGATGGCATGGAGCTGTGGATGTTCTTACACTGCGTATGAAAAGTAAAACCTTCTTATAGCTAAATTACATGTAACCATTAACGATTTGCGCCATGTTTCAGAAATCTGACGTCGAGATAATAAAGTTTTTGTCCGTAACTTGTAACTAGTCGACAATCGTCCGGTATTACCTACCCCAACGCACTATATATATTTTATATATATATATATATATATATATATATAGTGCGTTGGAGGAGTAATACTACGATTTTCGACTAGTTACAAGAGTCAATTGCAAGCTTTCAAAAATATAGCATAATTCACCGGAAATTTGAATTTTACGCTCTGACCCCATCACCGATCTTTTATTATGATTTTTTTTATTGATGATTACTTATATATATATATATATATATATATATATATATATATATATATATATATATATATATATATATATATATAATATTAAATAACTGTGTAAGTACCTATTATAAGCACCACAGAATAAATAATAGTACCTCCTATGTATCTATACACACGTAACGATGCCTCTGTGGTTGCTTTATTTTTTTGCACATATTTAGTCTCTTTTTAATTCTATTACTTTGAGGAGTATCCGTGGTTATAATTAATATAATAGTATAATACATATTATTTATTATTACTATAATTGATATCTTTAGTTTATCCATTTTGTCAATTGTCGGATAAAAGTTAACTGAATAACTAGACCGGGAGCTGGTGACAGGTGACGTTCTTCGATTTTGTCGTGCATGTCTTTTTAAGGCTTGATAACTAACCCTAAAATATCAAAAATTGTCGGGGCTTTAGCCCCCCCGCGCATCCTCTTCATTAGGAAAGGCGCTTTTCTTTGTGTAGCGAATTTTCGTGTCTTTCCGTGATAGTATACTGCATGCCCTTGTAATATACGGAAGTTCAAGAAAATTGAAGCTCTAATAACTGATGGCATGCACCCCGCAGCGGCCCAAGATGATCAAAGGTTTCTGAAAACCTGAAAAAAATTAAAGGGCAATTGCGTGTTTTCAAATTGCATGCCGATGTAAAGAATGGAAGTTTTCGTAATAAAAACACTCTGGAAAAATTGGCATGCACCCCTCGTATGACCAACGGTGGAAAATTTCCGGAAAACTCTGTAAAAATTGAACTCCGATTTTCCGTGATTCCAAACTGCATGCCATGGTCATAGAGCGCTCTTCAACCTGTACATTAACCAGTTAATCGTTGAGCTCAGCAACGCTGGTGTCGGCTGCTCAATAGATGGGCATTTCGTTAACAGCATAAGTTATGCAGACGACATGGTGTTGCTGAGCCCATCGATTAACGCACTGAGGGCATTGCTTAATATTTGTGATACTTATGCTGAGACTCACGGTCTCATTTATAATGTTAAAAAAGTGAATTGTTGTTATTTCGAGCTGGATCAAAAATTGAAACGATTCCACCTGTTAAATTAAGGAACGTACAGTTAAATAGAGTGTATCAATTTAAATATCTTGGTCACGTTTTAACTGAAGATCTGACTGATGATGCGGACTTAGAAAGAGAAAGAAGGGCACTGGCGGTTCGCTGTAACATGCTATCTCGTAGCTTTGCACGATGTACAAGTTAAGGTAACACTTTTCAAAGCCTTTTGCCAGTCATTTTACACGTGCAGTCTATGGGTTAAGTACACGCAGAGAGCCTACAATGCCCTTCGGGTACAATATAATAATGCCTTCAGGATGCTGATGGGGTTTCCGCGGTATTGTAACGCTTCAGGGATGTTTACAGCGTACGGTACGGACGGTTTTCATGCCATAATTCGAAAGATAATAGCATCCCTCATGCGCAGGGTTCGTGGGAGCTCTAATTCAGCATTCTGAAGGCAATATCTGATAGATTTGATTGTCCCATCCTAGGGCACTGGATGCGTATGCACTTGCATGTGCCTGGTGTCATGGGGTGCCAAAAATGAAAAAAAAACTAATTGTTATGAAAATTGTACGTGTAATGATTTAAGACTAACATAGGTTAAGCTAATTTACTAACATATTATGGACTATATGTGGGTCTGAAATAAATTATTATTATTATTATTATACGAGGGGTGCGTGCCAATTTTTCCAGAGTGTTTTTATTACGAAAAATTCCATTCTTTACATCGGCATGCAATTTGAAAACACGGAATTGCCCTTTAATTTTTTTCAGGTTTTCAGAACCTTTTGATCATTTTGAGCCGCTGCGGGGTACATGCCATCAATCATTAGAGCTTCAATTTGCTTGAACTTTCGTATATTACAAGGGCATGCAGTATACTATCACGGAAAGTCACGAAAATTCGCTACACAAAGAAAAGCGCCTTTCCTAATGAAGAGGACGCGCGGGGGGCTAAAGCCCCGACAATCTTTGATATTTTAGGGTTAGTTATCAAGCCTTAAAAAGGCATGCACGACAAAATCGTGGAACGTCACCTGTCACCAGCTCCCGGTCCAAACGGACTGAATATAAAAGTAAACAATAGAACTAAGTATATTATTTGAATCATCATCATCATCATCATTACAGCCCTTCACAAGTCCACTGCTGAACATAGGCCTCCCCCAAGTAATGCCACAAAGCACGGTCCTGAGCCACCTGCATCCATCGACTTCCTGCATATCTTACCAGGTCGTCACTCCATCTAGTGGGGGTCGCCCTACACTACGCCTACCGGTACGAGGCTGCCACTCGAGAACCTTTCTTCCCCATCGGTTATCGGTTCTTCGAGCTATATGGCCGGCCCGTTACCACTTCAGCTTACTAATCCGTTGGGCTATGTCGGTCACTCTGGTTTTACTGCGGATATCCTCATTTCTGAGTCTATCACGCAGAGAAACTCCGAGCATATCCCTCTCCATAGCTCGCTGAGCGACCTTGAGCGTCCTCATACGGCCAGCAGTGAAGGACCACGTCTCAGATCCGTAAGTCATCACTGGCAACACGCACTGGTTGTACAATCTAGTTTTTAGAGATTGAGGTATACCTGACGAGAAGATATGTCGTAATTTCCCGAACGCTGCCCAGCCGAGTTGAATCCGTCGATTGACCTCTCGGTCGAAGTTGGACTTACCTAGTCGGACTATTTGTCCCAGGTAAACGTACTCGTCAACAACTTCGAGCATAGTGCTCCCAACAACTACCGGCATAGGTGTGACATGGACATTAAACATGTTCTTTGTTTTGTCCATGTTCATCTTACGAAAAAGAAATAAGGGCAACCCTCCGGAAAGCGGGGGAGGGAGGTGGGGAATGCTCATAGCATACCACGCAGCCGGCTGCGTGGTTATGTGGAGACTTTTACCCACTAAACCCCACCTTTTAGGGACTGGCTTAACGGTCTAACTAGAGATCTCTAAGCCGTATACGAACGCGACCCTCATTGGCAGAAAGGAGGGCGCAGATTGTTGCTACAACCAAAATATAGCTGCAATGTGACTCTACACGTAAAAAGTACCTAACGAGAATTAAAAATTGGATAATTTGGCTATAGTCTATTTTGTTTTCTGTGTGTGAAAAATATTACTTCAAGTTGCCAGATGTCTGTTTTTTTCTTCGTGATGAAAAGATAACTTTGGCTTTGCTATTTCATTCCTGTTCATAAATTACATTTATGTGGCGCCAACGTGTAGAAAATGTATTATATAGCCTTTAAAAAGCGATCTCCAGAAGGCGTGGAAATGCGATATAACATTAAGGTAATCCCTTACAAAGGTTGTCGCGATGTTTGCCTTATAACTTAATTATTGGGACATAAACTTAATTTTAGACAATTCACGTCTTAATTTTAATAATATACTTCTATGACAGAACGTTGTACAGCATTTAGCAATTTCTTCTGTACCTGACCTGTGGAAAAAGAAAAAATAGTGTACACATTTGGCCAGAATCCACATCACACCGGGCCCGATAATCGCCGCAACAAGTCTAAGGTTACCCAGGTGAGTGTTTGCCAGGTCTTATGTGTGACAGAACGTTGTACAGCCTATCACGCATATCATTTAGCACTTTCTTCAGTGGTAGCACTTATGTTTACAATAAGCCACCACCTTGGATTGTACGTGACTCTATACTATAACTTGCGGAAGAGAAAGTTGCTCCCACCAGTACCTCATCTGTCAATACAGACCGAGTAATTTAAAAGATCTGAAGAAACATATGTATGATCATACATATATAGCCTGCTAAAATCATAACCCTCCTCTTGGCGTTGCCATAGTCGGATAAAAATAGAACAGCAATATTATAGAAATTTTATTCTAAATTTGACAAATAATTTATTCCAGTTCTTTGTCAATGTGTTTTGCTCTTTTATGCGTGGGTCATGCGATAGCTGACAGGATGCTGAATATTCAACGTTCCCGCATGCACTGGCTGACACAACATTTTTGCTCTGATGGTAAACTAAAACATTGTGCAAAAATAGCTCCAACACTTCGAACTGAAACGATGATCGTAAATTAATCAACTAAACTGCATCAACGTATTGCATGTTTCATCTGTTACATATTACAAGCCAGGCGTTTGACTATAGCAGTTAGTAGAGCCTTACCTACTACAGGTATATTATAGCTGTAGCACAAATACGTCGACTGGACCTGGGTAGAACCACGGTCTCTCAGAATGTTATAATTATCATCAGTTGGACTGTGTATAATCGAACTAGACGTGTTTCACGCGTGACTGTGATCACGTTAATAATTTTATGCCGTGAGACTGCTTTTCTACCAGGAGTCCATCCTGGATAGATGCTATGCTATTACCTATTTTTGCCGCCTATCAGAAGTGCTGTCACTGTTCTGTTCCTGTGTGAAAGGTACCTTATCCTCAGGTGTGACACAACATCTTTATCCTTCTTTTTAAGGAGTTGGCTGGAGGTTTTCTTTTAATTTGTAGTAATCAATTACGAAATACCATAGCTAAACGTGGTAGAGCCGTGTTGCAGTTATATTAGTGGTATAAGTAGTTATAGTACGAATGGGTCGGCTGGACCGGGGAAGGACCACGTTCTCACAGAATACCAGCGTAAAATAGCAGCTTAACGCTACTGTGTTCCGTATAGAGAACCTGAGACCCTTTTTACTGGAAATAAGGCACTCCATCTTAGTCTTCACAACGCATCTGCATTGTGATTCGTAATTGAGGACATATGTAGATGTCTACGGGCCACAGCATCCACTTATCATCAGTTGGACTGTGTGCTCATTTGTCACCTTTATCCTATTTAAAAAAACATCTGGTGGATTGCAAGCTCGTTTGTCACTTAAGTTAAATATAAAAAAGAGAGATTGCCTGGTAGGCGGGATATTTGGCACAGTTGCCACGCTTGGCAAAATATAGCTGTTAATTAATGACTTGCTGTTCCTCGCCACTTCGTCCGCGTGGAATACAAAACGGTTTGATTTGATAGGTTTTGTTTTCTTATTTGTGCGGAACCCTTATTGTTTTTCTATATAACATCAGCTGTCTGCTAACAAACAAACAGACACAATTTTTTAGAACGGCTTTGTTGTTATATGTATATATATATATATATATATATATATATATATATATATATATATATATAGTTTTTAAAGTCCCGCTGTGACTATTTTTCCTTTATACAATTGGACTGTAACGGGTTTGCACCAGCTTGCCGATATTCGCTAAGCTCCCAGCATATAATTAAAAAAAGGAGACAGCCGACTTGCCACTGCTCCCTCTCCATCATTATTTGTAAATGACTTTTTACCCGATATAGTTTTATAATATCTTTGATTTTAACCAGCTGCCTTTATATCTGCTCTCTTGTTTTTCGTTGCTAATTAATATAATCAGGCGTTACTTTGTGGAAATCAATTCTAGGAACATTGAAATAGGACGGACAGATGGTCGTGTAATAGTGGAGACGAACGGTCCACTATTAACAGACTCCGAGTGGTTTCAAGGTGGAGAAATGAAACGACTGTTTATATAAGTCCGACTGGAGTACGAATATAGAATGGACTGTGGACTGGAATGAATATATTTTCATCTTGCCTATATTTATATGGCTGGCTCACAATTGATTTGCCAATGGTAATTATTTTTATTGTACATAGCCAATTATACTGCTTACATTATGACCAATGAAAATGAATCAAAATGTATTACTATTATGTACGTTTCGTTTCCCGGCGTGAGACTTGTGTGTTGTTCACGAAGCTACGTCGCTGGATCGGGCTATATAAGACATGCAGGTCGGTGCGCGCGCGTAGTCGGCGAGCGGCCGCGGCGTGGGTGGGATACAGCTCCGGAACAGCAAGGAGAAGCGAGCTGCGGTGTTGAAGAAACTGCTCCCCATTGGTCGACGGATACGTGACGCTAGCGGCGTGTGAAGTCGATGTGGCGCTGAATAATATTTGCGGCTGCTTCTTGTTTCTTTATAAGAACGTCAAATTATCTATATGCAGTCCGTAGTATCTCAGTAGCCAGGGATAGATAGAAAATAAATGTTTTTTATCTTCACCTTCCGCGTTATGGTAGCAGCAGAGTATATATTATTTATTCCCGTTTAGGGCTGATTATTCTGGCTGCTACATCACTCTCCCCCTAGCGAAAGCGTACCGGAGGATTGACGACTCGCCCGTATTTAGTAGTTTTTAAAATAGGTCTCAACTGGGTTGATATAGATGATGGAGTTTCAAGCTTCCTCGCTGGTGGTTTTGATGATGATGATGAATCCTCCAAAGTATCCTCGTTAATAATATAGGCAGGCTTTAGTCGGTCGATCGAAATAATCGTAGATTTCCTTCCGGGTATTTGTAGTTTAAAAGTCTTGCTATTTCTCTCTAATACTTTATACGGTCCGTCGTAGGTAGGTTGAAATTGTTTTTTCATTGCGTCGTTTCTTACAAAAACTTGCTTGCATGTTTTCAAATCTTGGTGAATGAATACTGATTTATTATTTCTGTGTGATTGCATTTCGGTGCATTTCGACGATAAGGCTTTGTTGATTGATTCTCGAAGTTGAGTTACGAAATCGTAATCCATTTCTTGTTTGTTTGACGCTGCTGAACTGAAGAAGTCACACGGCAGTCTTATGCTGCAGCCGTAGGTTAGCTGAGCGGCACTAAGACTAGTGTCTGCACGCGGTGTTGCTCGTAGTCCGAGTAGCACTGTAGGTAGCTCATCAATCCACTTTGTATGTTGAGATAAACGAGTTTTGAGTGCGGTCTTTAATGTACGATGCCATCGTTCGATTATTCCGTTTGACTGAGGATGGTATGCTGTTGTACGTGTCTTCTGTATTCCCATAGTTTGAAGAAGTTTGAGGAATAGGTTGCTTTCGAAATTTCTTCCTTGATCCGTTGTGATGGTTTTAGGTGATCCGAAACGAGTAATCCAATTTTCATAAATTATCTTCGCGACGGATTCGGCTGAAGTATCATCGGTAGGTATTGCTTCTGGCCATCTTGTTGCTCTGTCGATCATTGTTACGAGGTAACGATATCCTTGCGGTGAAGTAGGTAATGGTCCGACGATGTCAACGTGCAGGTGTTCGAATCTCTCCGTGGGTGGAAATGTAGCTAGATTACTTGATGTATGCCTTTGTACTTTGCATTTCTGGCATTGAATGCATTGCTTCGCCCAGTTGCCGACATCCACTTGCATTGAAGGCCAAAAGAATTTTTCAGTGATGAGTTTTCTTGTTGTTCTAACACCTGGATGACTGATGTTGTGCAGTGCATTGAAGACTTCGCGGCGACATTCTTCTGGTAGGTATGGTCGCATAGTTGTCGTTGAGGCTTCACAGTATATAGGTAGATGCGTCATTGGCATTGTAACTTGCTTGATGGACAAGTTACCTTGCTTCGATAGATGCTTTATGTTGTCACTATCTCTGTCTTGTGCTGCGCCGATCTTATGATAGTCGATTGATGTAGGGCACGTTACACTGTCGATTGGTACGCGACTGAGTGCGTCGGCGACTATGTTGTCCTTTCCACTGATGTGACGTATGTCGGTAGTGAATTCACTTATGAAAATAAGTTGTCTTTCTCTTCGTGGTGTTTCCGATAGTGATGGTTTCTTTGAAAGTACATATGTTAATGGCTTGTGGTCGGTAAAAACGATCAGGTTTCGACCCTCGAACGTTTTTCTGAAGTGCTTGATAGCCATGTAAATAGCGAGTAGCTCTCGGTCGAATGTACTGTAGTTACGTTGAGTATCGGAGAACTTCTTCGAAAAATAGCCAAGTGGTTGCCATTTCCCATTGCTGTATTGTTGGAGAACGGCTCCTGCTGAGAGATCGGATGCGTCGCTGAAGATAGCAAGGGTTGCTTCGTGTGATGGGTGAGTGAGTAAAGCTGCATTTTGGATCGCAACTTTACAAGCTTCAAATGCCTTCATGGCTTCATCGTTCCATTCGATTGACGTTTTATCTTTTTTCTTCGTGTTGTGAAGGTATGCGTGAAGTGGTGCTTGGATTTCAGCCGCTTTAGGTATGTGTTCCCTGTAAAAATTTATCATCCCAAGAAAACGCCTTAGCTCTTCGATAGTTTTAGGTTTCGCATAATCGATGATTGCTCTGACTTTTTCGGCAGGCGGTTTGATTCCTTCCTTGCTGACGGTGAAACCAAGAAATTGAACTTCTTGCTGTCCGAATATGCATTTCGAAGGGTTGATTGTGATTCCGTTGTCTTCTAATCGCTGTAGCACGGTGCGTAGATGGGTTTCATGCGTTTCTTTATCAGGGCTTGCAACAAGGAGATCATCAATAAATGCGAAAACGAAATCCAGTCCATGAAGTACTTCGTGTATGAATCTTTGGAAAGTTTGACCTCCGTTCTTTAATCCTGGGATCATTCTTGGGAATTCGAATAATCCCATTGGGGTAATTATTGTCTTCTCTATGTCTTCATCGCGTACTCTTATTTGTTGGTAAGCTCGGTTGAGATCGATGGTGGAGAATACAGTCTTGTTTGATAGTTGATGAGTGAAATCCCTGACTCGCGGTATTGGGTAGCGGTCAGGAGTGGTAATAGAATTCAGTCTTCTGTAATCTCCACAAACTCGTATTTCTCCGTTCTTCTTCGGTACAATGTGAAGTGGTGATGACCAAGGACTTTTGCTTGGACGGCATATTCCTTGCTCAATCATGTTTTCGAATTCCTTTCGAACTTGCTCGTATAGGTGTGGTGCGATTGGACGTGCACGGCAATGAAGTGGTGGTCCATTGGTTTCGATGAAATGCTCAACGTCGTTCTTCGGTGTTAATTTCATTGAAGTTATTCTTGTGATACCAGGGTATTCTTCGAGGATCTTGTGATACGGTTGTTGAACATCTATGCTTCTTATTGTAGGCTGATTGGTTGCTTGGACAAAAGACTGAGATGCAAGATTGGTTTTCCCGTCGATGATTCTTCTATTTTTGATGTCGACGATCAACTGGTGATGTTGAAGAAAATCAGCACCGATGATTGGTTTGCTGACTTTAGCGACGATAAATCTCCATTTGAATGGTCGGCGTAGATTTAAATCAAGTTCCATTGTTTTTTCTCCATATGTAGGAATCACCGTATTGTTTGCTGCATAGAGTTGAAAATCCAGTGGCTTCAACTTCTGTCCTTGCTTCGGCGGTAACACTGAGATATTTGCTCCGGTGTCGATAAGGAAAGTAGGCTTGCTTTTTTTATCGGTGACGAAAAGACGGTAGGACTTTGCTGTTACGCTGGATCCCATCGCATTGAGCGTATTAGTTAGTTCAAGCGCCTTCGCATTTTCATTTTTGAATGTACACGGTTCTGTGCATTTTCTTGCCTCGAATCCGAAACGTTGATGATAGTAGCAGTAAGGGGATCTTGATGTTGAGCTTATTCGACTTCTACTTGCAGAGCGGTTGCGACGAAAAAGTGGTCTTCGTTGATGCTGATTGCGCTGGTTGTACTGTCGCTGGTAACTGGTGTGATGCTGGGAAGCTTTGAGTGCAGCGACTTCGTGTGATAACTTCCGAATTTCCTCGACAATTGATGTATATGTGTTTGCCTCTTGCTCCATAATGACGGCTTGATTAACTGATTTTATAAATATTGAAGTCTTCCTTCTCGGTGTTCGCCACGGGTTTCCTTCGCAGTGTTCGTACGGGTCACCACTGTAATAGTGGTACGTCGCAAGGTGTTCCTTCTTGGTGCTCGTACGGGATCTTCCCTCTCGGTGTTCGTACGGGATCTTCCCTCTCGGTGTTGTGGTAGCAGCAGAGTATATATTATTTATTCCCGTTTAGGGCTGATTATTCTGGCTGCTACAGTCGCCCTCCCTGTGATAAAACAAGTTGCCGTATTCGAGGATTATCATGCCCTCCCCCTCTCTTCGGACCACAGACAATCCTATAATATTCCAGCGTAACTTGTCTACCTCTTCTTTCAGCTCCAGGATCTTTTCGTCAGTCCTCAGGGTTCGTGTGTTATATGATGCCAGGTCGAGTCATCTTTGGTGACAGCCGAACTCCCACCGGAGATTCTTAGCATCGAGATAGAGCGAATAGCGGGGCCGCCGGGGACTAGGGGGCGTTTCTTTGTGTCGTTGTTAATGGGGGGGGGGGGGTATATTGCCATAGTTGCCACGCTTGGCGAGCGGGTTTGCTACCGCAGTTTTTTATTGCTGTTTGCTGTTATCAGAAAGATACTGCTGCCCATCTTCTGCCTCAAGTCATATTTGTTGAAAAACGCGATATAACGTGGATCTTATCTCATTAATTTTAGCATATTTATTTATTCTTTGTTTTCATTTTTTCATTCGTACTTATCTGCTACCTCCTTCGTTTTCTTCAGAGAGTCTGGTTCGGATATGAGTAATATTATATTCGTTATACAGAGAACCTAATACGAAGAATGTATATTCATTATAGGTATAACGAATCTATGGAGTTATATTAGTTAAATATATTACATACTGCTCTGACGCAGTGGCTTAGCCATGAGTGGCAGCGCTAATGGTCGGAGTCGGGGGTTCGAATCCCGCACCGAACAAGTATTTTTATAGCCTACAAATATTTTTTCTGGGTTTGGATGTTTGTCCTTGTTACATTTATGTGTATGTAACCTGCCTTCAAGATACAGGAGAACCATAATACTTTACCATAGAGCACGGAACAAAAATTATCGTTTTATACATGCGTGGCGTTTTCGTTCCGTGCGTTATCCTAATATTTAATAATTCATTCATTACAAATTACAAAGCCCTTTACAAGTCCACTGCTGAACATAGGTCTCCTCCAAGTAATGCCACAAAGCATGCTCCTGAGCCACCTGCATCCATCCAAGTCGATGCCGTCACTCCATCTAATGGCGGGGGACTGTCCAATATTTAATAATGGGTGCCGTGCGCGAATCATAGAGGCAGCACCAACTATTATTTATTCCGTGGCAGCACTATTACCGAAGTAAGCGCTCTCTAGTGATCTTTTGCCAAAGATTATGGGATCAAAACATTCATTACAAACAACATAAAATATTTGTAAAATAACGGAAAAAATGAAAAAATACGGATTTCAAGCAGTTTTCAATAATATTATACGTGGTCAAAAATGTGGTTGAAAAAGAAAAAAGTTATTCAACTCTAATCATGTCTAAAAAATTGTCTTGAAAAATTTTGAAAGTGTCATAACCGGAAAAGTTGTGCCACAAACGATCGTGTCAAATGTACAAACGATTTGAAAAGGAAAGAAATTTTTAATTAATATAGTACTTACATATAACTTTTTACGCCTTTATTCAATGTTAACGTTTTGCTATTTTCCATGCAGTTCCAAACATGCTCTCCGGGAATTTATAAAATTTCACTTTCACATCAATTCCACGTTTTTGACGCGATTTATTGTTACAGTCACAGCTACACCAATTCTTCCTTGAATTTGACATTATTAATACTATACCAATATATTTTATTAATATATAACTATGTACTAAACACGTGTTAAAATGTAATAAACCATCTACAATGTACTCTGTGAAACGATCCCAATTAGTTACGATGTTTGCCACCAGTTGGCGTAAAAGTCTAGAGGCACGCGTTTTTTTTTTAGAGTAAAAAAGTTTGTTTAGTGCAATATAAACGAAAAATTGAACAATGAGGGCGGGATCAACGATTGTCATTGCCACCAGGGCGTCGCCATTTAGAAATCAGGTTGCACATTAGACAGATTTTATAGAGGGGAAGTTAATTTGTTAAAATAGTTGAGAGTTTGTGTTTCTTTTTGAAATATTAGTTATATTTTATAATGATTAAAATGGTTAAACAAAACTACGGATATTTTTTTTTTTTATAGGATAGGGTGACAAACGAGCACACAGTCCACCTGATGGTAAGTGGTTGCTGTGGTCCATAGACATCTACATCTATCCTCGATTACGAATCAAAATGCAGATGCGTTGTCACCCGTGAGGACTAAGATGGAATGCCTCGTTTCCAGTAAAATGGGTCTCCGGTTCTCTACACTCACCATACGAAATACAGCAGCATTAAGCTACTATTTCACGCTGGTATTCTGTGAGAGCGTGGTCCTTCCCCGGTCGAGCCGACCCATTCGTGTTACAACTATACATCTAATATAACTGCAGATATTTCTAAAAGTAAAAGAAAAGAAGTTCAAAATGTGTAAAAAATTAAAAAATACAGCTTTTTTGTATAGTTTACATGCACTAAAAACCGAAAAAAATTAAATTAAAATAAATCGCAACTATTCAATGACGAAACGACTTACCGAGTATAACAAATCATCAGTCAATACTATTTGTTGATGACATATCAATTGTTATACCCCACACTAATAAGTCACAGATATATGAACAAGAAATAAATTCTACTATAGAGCCAGTTATATCATGGCTATTCATATATTCAATTTGAAAATTATAAAACAAAACCACAAAAATTGGACTTAAGATATAAGGACGAAAGATTAGTAGAGGTAGTAGATACACAATTCCTAGGTGTTTCTATTGACCGGAATGTAAATTGGAAATTACACGTACAAAAAGTATGCAAAAAGGTTAATCAATTTGTTTATGCACTGCGTAAACTTCAAAATGTAGCAGGTCCACAAGCAGCACGTATTGCTTACTACGGGTACGTTGAATCCGTCTTAAGATATGGACTACTCTTGTGGGGCAACTCAACTGACGCAAACAAAGCCTTCCTAAGTCAGAAGAAATGTATTCGTGCACTGTGTAATGTAGGCCCTCTTGAAAGCTGTAGATGTAGACCCCTGTTTAAGGAAAAAAAGTATTCTCACTTTAACTGGTTTATATATATTAGAAATCTGTGTTTTCATTAAAAATAATTCTAATCAATTTGCTACCGTGCAGGAAAATAATAACTCTCTAGCAAAAAGGGATCCGACACGTCTACTCATGCCATCTTGTAAAACTACATTATTCCAGAGGAATTGCCTCTTAATGTGTATCACGGTTTATAATAAAGTTCCTAAAAATATTCGTGAACAGCCATTAAGGCGAATAAAAAAGTTTAAAGCAGTGGCTAATAAATACTGCCTTTTATAATGTCAAAGAATTCTTTAACCATAAATTTTGATTTTATTTTTATTGATTTTGCTTAACTAAGTAAATTACTATAGATCCAGGATTTTGAGTGATACTTCTCAAATGAACAAAAATTAATTTTTCTACTTTTGTTATGTTTTCCTAAAAACATAAATATAAATTGTTTATGAAAGAAAAAGAAAATTTATAAAAGTGTTCATTTTTAATTTTAATTTGTTTTTTAACATATTCATTTTAAACAATTTTTACGCATGCCACAAAAGGCAATACATGTGGAAACATATTTTGACTCTGTATCCATCACAGAACACTGATACCCTTATCCATTCATTTGTACCCATGTTTTAGCGAAATAAATGATTTGATTTGATTTGATTTGAAGACACTGTCACCATCTGCGTAACATACATATTTACCTTAGTCTGAACTAGCGACATCTAGTGAGCACAATATCTCAAGGTCTAATAGTGTATAATTTTTTTTGTGTTTTGTTCGTGTGATTAATGAATATATATCTCAATAAAAACGTTTACAATCTATTACATTTAATAGATAAGGATATGTTTAAAATATAAAGAGAGAATTTACATTTAATATATTTTAATAGACTACTCACACCCTCGGGCTCGCACGACGACGATAATTAATACGTACCTACCATTAAAACAGTTAACTAATAAGTAAAGAACACAAACAAACACATCACAGAGTTTTATATGAAACTCCCTGCACTGTGCGTGCAGTCGTATTCGTATCTGCTGATGACACTGCTGAACATACCCTACAATTTTTTTTTTTGCGCCCGAAGCAAATATGGGCAACCCTCCGGAAAGCGGGGGAGGGAGGTTGGGAATGCTCATAGCATACCACGCAGCCGGCTGCGTGGTTATGTGGCGACTTTTACCCACTAAAAACCCAACCTTTTAGGGAATTGGCTTAACGATTAGAGATGAGACGTATTTACGCTACCAGGTTTTAAAACCAGGTTTTTGCTTCAAAGTACGGCGCCCTGGTACGGGCAAAAAATACTTGCAAGTATGAAAGTATGTGTTGTAAGTCAGATGCTCGAAAAACTTGAACACAACACATGAAAATACTTGCATAGGAAAATGATCCATATCTTAATAGGAATAAGAAACTCAATCGTATTTGTGAATAAAAAATACTTTGAACTTCAAAGTATTTTTTTATTTATACGACTTTGCTCCTTGTTCATAGTAGGATAACATGGAATACGGGTCGTATTCCTATGCAAGTATTTCAAAGTATTTCCAAATTTTGACACCGAAAGCAACGCGGGGTTCGCTCGACGCGTTGGCGGGAGGGACTCGCAGAGAGTAGGTTGTCGAGCCCTAGTATTTCCGACGAAGGCCGAATGCTTGAACGGAAATCTGTGTAGGTACTTAATGCACATGCCATCCGATCGGATCGGGAACTTGTCAATCAAATAAGCTAACTGAAACGAAACTAATTAAGGAGCATAATTGCCTAAACATGCTATTCATAAAATTTCTTTTGACTATTTTGCACCATTCACCCTTATATCTGTATACAAAAGAGACATTATTGCGTGTATTTTATTTATTCGTAAATAAGAGAATTATGTTTATGTTTGAGGAAGTAAAAGTTTTGTTTCGATTTTTTGTAAATTCAGTTGATATTGTAAACTGAGTACGTAACCTACTTACCGTGACCTAATTTTTAAAGTTATTTTGCGTGTTTATTGAATTTAGAGACAATTTTTAAAGTTTTATTAATTAATGTTTAAGTACGTAAATAAATAAAACTGAACATTATTGTGTTTATTAGTTGGAAATGACGATGTTTAAACTGTAAATAATAGTGTGTAAATAGTGTTTTTTGTGTATAGATCATAGGATCGGAAAGGATGACCCGTCTGGGGAGTCGTAAAGTAGAACAGTTATTGTTACTACAACAAAATAAAAAATAAATCAAGAAATTATAAAAAATAACAAAAAAATATACAAGAAAAACTAAAATAACAAAAAAAAATACAAAATCATGTATGTATATAAAATGAAATCTTTTAACTACGCCTGCTAATACAAGTTTCTATTCTAGCTCATGTCAAAATACTGTAAAACCACAAAATATAATATATTCTTAAATATTATTTAGCAGACAGTCCTAAGCTTGTGATTTAAAAAGTAGGAAGGAAAGATTTCATTACGTTAACAAAAAATTAAAAACGTTCAATCATAATACTCGTATTATAACTGTGGCCCGACTCGAACAAGTCATTCATATTATTATATTGACATTAACATTACGGCGCGAGCAAAACATACTTGCAAGTATGAAAGTACATGTTGTAAGACAGATGCTCGAATAACTTGAACACTATACGTGAAAATACTTGCATAGGAAAATAATCCATATTTTAATAGAAATAAGAAACTCAATCGTATTTGCGAATAAAAAATACTTTGAACTTCAAAGTATTTTTTTTATTTATACGACTTTGCTTCGTATTCATAATAGGATAACATGCAATACGGGTCGAATTCCTATGCAAGTATTTTCAAATTTTGACACCGCGGCTGGACACGTCGCTCGCGTCAACAAATACTTTTAAGTATTTTTAGAACCTGGTTTTCGACCCTGGTATTTTTCCATACTCGTACTTAAAAGCCCTGGTATTAAATTTTGCAAGTATGTCTCATCTCTATTAACGATCCGACTAGAGATCTCTAAGCCGTATACGAACGCGACCCTCCTTAGCAGGCAGAGGGGCGCAGCTACCCTACAACGTACGCGTAAGCCCTAATCATATACAGTTCGGTTAAACCATAGCGCTTTTTAACATACTACTGGCGTCATCTATGTACTGAAGTTTTTGACTTTTGTGGTTTACATATACTGTTACTGCCCTCTACTGGCACAAATTTCAAGTCTGTAAAAGTAAATTAGTAAGTAAATTATGAATTGCAAGCTAAGTTTTAACATAGTTGCTTTAGTTTCGTATAATTTGAATGAATAATTCTATGTCGGTCGTAAATTCTGTATCAATTTCAATTGGTCTAGGCATTTATAATTTATAAGTCCATTATAAGTACATAATAGTATACCCAGTAATTCATTAATAGGATGTATAGGTGCGCCTTTACAACAAAATTTTATTATACGAAGATAGTAGGTACCTACCTATAAAAAGGGTTATTATAATATTAAGGAATTTATGGATTTTAATAACCCTGAGAATGAGGTGATCACAAAATTTTTCTTATTTGGTTTTGTTAATTATTGTGTGGTTTAATGATTGTAAACTGTTCTTTTTTTTGCCGGTTCTTCCCGGGACAGAGGTATTTTCAGAACCAGTAGTAAATTAAACATATTAAAAACTGTTATTTACAATCTATATTGAATAAAAAAGTTTCTTTTCTATTTCTTTATTTTATAAATTAGGTTGTAATGGGCTAAGCAATAAACATTGTTGTTGTGCTGTGTTGTTGTGTGTTGTATTTTTGCCGCCTATCAGAAGTGCTGTCACAGTGTTGGGTCACAACACTTCCGCCTCGTTGTCAAGTACTTCTCCGACATAATATATATATATATATATGTATGCTATTGCTGTGACTGTGCTATTTTGACACTGTGACTATTTTTCCTTTATACAATTAGACTGTAACGGGTTTGCACCAGTTTGCCAATATTCGCTAAGTTCCCAGCATATAATAAAAAAAAGACAGCCTGCTTGCCACTGCTCTCTCTCTCTTTCATTAATTCTAAATGACTTTTTACCCGATATGGTTTTATAATATCTTTGATTTTAACCAGCTGCCTTAATATCTGCTCTCTTGTTTTTCATTGCTAATTAATATAATCAGGCGTTACTTTATGGAAATCAATTCTAGGAACGATGAAATATAGGAAGCACAAGATGGCCGCCCTCCCGGTGAAAGAACAATTTGCCCGTTTACCGTGTCCGCCCCCTCTCTTCGGACCTCAGATAATCCTATAATATTCCAGCATAACTTGTCTACCTCTTCTTCCAGCTCCAGGATCTTCTCGTCAGTCCTCAGGGTGCGTGCGTTATATGTTGCCAGGTCGAGTCGTCTTTGGTGGCAGCCGAACTCCCGAGATTCTTAGTACCCCCTCCCCCGCCGTTACCACAGTTGCCACCGTAGCCAGGCATGGCGGGGCCGCCGGGGACTAGGGGGCGTTTCTTTGTGTCGTTGTTAATGGGGGGGGGGGTATATTGCCATAGTTGCCACGCTTGGCGAGCGGGTTTGCTACCGCAGTTTTTTATTGCTGTTTGCTGTTATCAGAAAGATACTGCTGCCCATCTTCTGCCTCAAGTCATATTTGTTGAAAAACGCGACATAACGTGGATCTTATAACATTAATTTTAGCATATTTATTTATTCTTTGTTTTCATTATTTCATTCATACTTATCTGCTTCCTCCTTCGTTTTCTTCAGAGAGTCTGGTTCTGATATGAGTAATATATTCGTAATAGATGCAGAGAACCTAATACGAGGAATGGTGATTCGTTACAGCTATAATGAATATTGTTGATGATGTAGGCCGCTGGTGTCGTCTGGGAGAAAAATATACAAAAAAAAATTTGGTGAGCGCGTGTACATCCGCGGGGAGGGAGACATAGGTGTCACCTCGTATGATGTTCTAGTGCAACTAACTCGAAACGCGGGATCATGTACTCAGCGGTGCAACACCGTTGTTGCAAATATACCTTCACCCTACTGATAAAAATCGCGGTAAGTGCCACCGTCCCCGTATGCACACGTACTTATTTATTATAGAAAAACAGCAAGTACATAAGGTAAGTAACAATGTTTTATGAGTATATTTTTTTACATATATTATTTTTTATTGATTAATATTATTTATATTTCAGGTGTTCGAGAAGCAACGTGAGCGTCGTCAACATCCTCCCCCCAAGTGTCGGTTCGCCGACACTCATCATCAAGCTGGAGAAAGGCCACGCGAGCAGCTGATCGCTTCATCACTCCTGACTTAGTCCTAACGTCAACTACTCTGACTCTGCCGTCTGAACCTGGATAAACCTTTTCAATAATACCTATTGGCCAACAGTTTCGAAATAATGATGGATCGACTACTACTACAAGATCTCCTACTTTTAATTGCGGACCTTCCCTATCCCATTTACGACGAGGAATTAGCTCTGGCAAAAACTCTTTTACCCATCTGCTCCAAAATAAGTCTGTCAACCGTTGGGCAATACGCCACTGTCGTCTAACATACATGTCGCCATCATCAAAGACCCCAGGTACAGGTAAGTTCGACGAAGATCCTAGTAAAAAATGATTTGGAGTTAATGCCTCTTTACTTTGAGGGTCCACCGAAACATGGGTAAGCGGTCTACTATTAATTATATTTTCGACTTCAGCGAGAAGCGTTACTAAAACTTCTTCTCGAGGAGCCCTCTCTCTAAGAACGACTTTCAGTGCCGTTTTCACACTTCTAATCAGACGCTCCCAAGCTCCCCCCATATGAGGACTGGCTGGTGGTATAAACTGCCAGGAAACTCCTTTGTTTAATGCTTCGGCTATAAATTAAATTTGTCGGCACATAATGCCACTCATCAATTTTACTTAACTCATCAATTTCACCTAACCTATTTGCAATAAAAACTTTGTAATTTCTATGCTCGTTACGTATCCAATAAATAACAATCATTGAATCAGTCCAATAAAAAACACGTGACGGTTTAATTCTATGCTCCTTTTTTATAGTCTCTGCCAAGCGACATGCCAATAGCGCGCCTTGAAGTTCGAGTTTAGGCATAGTTAACGGTTTTAACGGCGCAACGCGACTTTTACTCGCAATGAATGACACCTGCACGCCGTTGCTGTCTTGTTTACGCCAATAAGCAACACATGCGTATGCGCATGGAGATGCATCACAAAAAATATGCAATTGCAACGACGTCTCATCGTCGTTTACGGTGTGGCCGCTCTTCTCATTCACACCGACAGAATCGTTGCTATAGAAATACCACCGCGGGATTCGAACGTAACCCATTTCTTGTAACTGCGAAATCCAATCTTTAAATAAAACAAATAAACTATCTGTTATTTCCTGATCCCACTTTATACCTACATTCCATATTTCGCGCATTAAAATTTTGGATTTTATCGTAAAAGGTGCTAAAAAACCATGAATATCATATACAGACATTATAATACGAAGAACTTCACGCTTAGTCGGTTTTCGTGATAGTTGTAAAATATCACTCGGTATACGCTTTAACGAAAGATCGAACCCGAACATATCACTCGCGGGAAACCACAATAGCCCAAGCGTTCGTTCCGACTGGGATTCAACATTAAACCGTATCGCCATGTCATTTAAAGTCTCTTTTGGCATATCACTAAGAACATCTGACTTGTTACTTAACCAGTTACGCATCACGAAACCACCTTGCTGATTAATATATGAAACATCTTTTATCATTTTTGTAGCAGTAGCGACGTCTGGTAAACTATCGATAAAATCGTCCATATATTGATTTTTCCTAATTGCATTAACTGCATCCGGCATTTTATTCTGAAAACGCAATGTGTTTTTATTTTGGTTAATATATTGTGCTATAAATGGGGAGCAGTTAGCGCCAAAAATTAATGACGTCATAACATATTTCTTAACAGGATGTTGTATAGGTAATTTTGAACCTTTGTTACTACTTCCGAAGCCTAATTGTTCATTTTCATTGCTTAAATAGATATCTTTCCACAAAAAACGCAAAGAATTAACATCTTCTTTTCGTACATTAATCCTTAAAAACATATCTTTTATGTCCCCTATGATACCTACGCGGTTTTCTCTAAATCGTAACATTATTCCTAATAACGATTGTAACAAATCAGGGCCTTGTAAAAGAAAATCATTTAAAGAATAACCGTTCGACTTTGCTGCCGCGTCATAAACTAAACGCAGTTTTTTCTTATTTGGATTATCTACACCAAAGTGCGGCAAATACCATATTATACGTTTATTAGAGTTTTCATCGGTCTCATTAAGTTCTCTAGCATAACCATTAGAAAATAAGTATCTCATTCTTTCACAATAACGAGTTGCATACTCTTTGTTGAGCAAAAATTTTCTTTCTATTGACTTTAGACGATTAAAAGCGTTAGGGTAAGAGTCGGGTAAATGTAATTCATCGTATTTCCACGGTAAGCCGACATTCCATTGACCATTTACTAATTCTGCAGTGTCATCTAAAATTTGTAAAGCGCGTATTTCGTCTGGGTTGCGGCGCGGCTTCGAACCTACACCAATAGACTCTAACGCGAAGGATCTACGAACCGCATCGTGCAATTGCGCGCAGGTGCATTCACCGTTATCGTTATCGAGAGAGAGATCGCTAGCAATCGATTCTACCGTGTGTAAGTGAAAGATACACTGCGACTGTCCCGCCTTTTCGCTGCAACTATTAATGAAAGAGACAAAGCGATCAGTGCAATTAACATCACTTACCATATGTCCGTGCACACACCATCCAAGCGCAGTTTGAGTTATGTACGGCTCACGCTGCTTACCACGAACACAACGAATGGGAGAAATTAAATGATGGTTGTCCTGACCTATTAATAATTTTGGCTTAGCGTTACAATTACATAACATAAGATCTTCACTTAACAATCCATAATTATTAAAGTCCATATTCGGCACTTTTTGTGTTGGTAAATTTAATTCTTTAATTTTACGCGCACGGAAAGTAAACATTTCGTTATACGAATTAGTAACACTAACACTCACTACTTGAGATTCACACACAAGCTCGCCCGAGTCCCATGCGCTGCGCGCGCGCAATATCACGTTTGCACCGTATAATCCGAGCTCATCTGCGATATCAGAGGATATCACCGTCACGGTAGCTCCATCATCCAGTAGTGCATGCGTATGCAAACTGCCATTCGGTCCGTGAAGAGTGAGCGGCACCACTTTCAAAAGCACCTTGTGACAGTGGGATGCCACCGTATGAGTCACTGTTTCATTGGTGCTGGGATGCTCATCCTCACTTCGCTCCACAGTTTTTAAGCTTTCTTCCAATGGTTTTATCCAGTGCAGTAAACGATGATGCGGTTGATTGCAGCCGTCAATGTCGCAATTACTGCCAATACAAGACATACCATTCGTATGGCGGGGGGCAAGACATTTGAAGCAAAGTTTATTTACGCGTACAAATCGCCAGCGATCTTTGCGTAAGGCGCGCTTAAACCGTGAACAATCTGCGACACCATGAGCCCATTTTCGGCAAAATGTACACTTTTCCGCGTTTTGTAATTGATTACTATTTGTGTACAACAACGAGTGTGAACGGTGTTTACGTTCATCGGGCTTCTTTAAATTATATTGAGCGTGAATATGACTTACTCCTGATGCAGCTGTTTTAGTGGCTTCCTCATATAAAAAATCACTAAGCAATTCTAGCTTCGGTGAATTACACTCTCGCTGTTCATAAACGTAGTCGGTCCATTTTGCGACAAGCAAAGTTGGAAGCTTAGATACGACAATCGATGCTAACTCCGGGCTGCGAAGATAATCACTTTGTTGCATTGCTTTGGCAGCAGCCACATAGTTCTTTATTTTTATTGCAAAATTAATGATATCATTATGATAAGTTAACGGCAACGGACATAGTTTTTTAAGCTGTAAAACTATTTTACTCATAATTGTTTCTGGTTTGCCAAATCGAAGTTCTAAGGTGTCAATGATTAAATCGGGTGTAGTTCCACCAATCAAGAGTGAAGTCACTGCTTCTTTAGCATCGCCACGAAGACACTTACGTAGCCGTCATAAATTCTCTGTGTCACTATATTTGCATAATTGGGTAGATTCTTGGTACGCCTGTTTAAACTGCAACCACTCCATTGGATCTCCAAAAAATAAAGGCAGGTCTTTAGACGTTGCTAATCTTGTTAAGAGCTCCTGGTTCTGTATTTTATATGATGAGGCAGCTACTGCATCATTCAAGGCCTTTTCTAGGCCGATTTTTTCACAAGAGTACTCTTCTCGGTTCTCCTCATGCTGGTTTCCTGGAGCATTCAGCCAATTTTCAACTTTGCTGGTCGAAGATTTCATAGCCGACTTGTGGGAAGAGCGTGAATGAGACTCCAATTCTGCCATCTCAGCTGCAAGCTGTTTGTTTAGCAGCTTCGACTGAATATTTGCCTTAAGCTTGGCAGCTTCTGCCTGAGCACTCTTAACTTTGGCTTCTGCTTCAGCTTCAGCTGCTTGCACTTCAGCTTCCGCTGCTTGTATTTCCACGAGAGCCATAGCTTTAGCGGTTTCGTATTCCAATTGCCGTTTGCGTGCCGTACTTGACGACGTGCCTGCGGTCTTTGATGACTTTTTACTCTTACTAGAGGCACTTAGCGCATTTCCAGGTTTTTCCAGCACTTCATCCTTTAAGCTGAACGATGGTAACACATCTTGGTTGTTCTTGCACTCCGATTTTGCAGCGGTGCCACGTGGTCGTCGCTTTTTTTGCGGCGTAGCCAGCGCGTGGAACATAACTGGTACTTATTATTATTATATTTTTTGCAGACGACGTAAGGATTCGGCCGAAGGACCACTATGTTGATGATGTAGGCCGCTGGTGTCGTCTGGGAGAAAAATATACAAAAAAAGTTTGGTGAGCGCGTGTACATCCGCGGGGAGGGAGACATAGGTGTCACCTCGTATGATGTTCTAGTGCAACTAACTCGAAACGCGGGATCATGTACTCAGCGGTGCAACACCGTTGTTGCAAATATACCTTCACCCTACTGATAAAAATCGCGGTAAGTGCCACCGTCCCCGTATGCACACGTACTTATTTATTATAGAAAAACAGCAAGTACATAAGGTAAGTAACAATGTTTTATGAGTATATTTTTTTACATATATTATTTTTTATTGATTAATATTATTTATATTTCAGGTGTTCGAGAAGCAACGTGAGCGTCGTCAACAAATATCATTATAGCTGTAACGAATCTACGGAGTTATACATATACGAGGGGTAGGCAGAGACTACAGATTTCCATTTGGCACGATCCTGACACACCTCTCTCGCCTTCTTCACATCCATACACCTACGCATACATGCTCGTCGGTTAAGGGTACTCCTAATTTGGCCCGATTCCAATAAATCGCCAATTTGGTCGATAAATTTTCGCCTAGGACATCCCTTTCCGACTCTGCCATTCACTTCTGCAACATAAATTTTCTTTGTCACTCTTTCCTCATTCATTCTTTCCACATGACCAAACCACCGAAGCATTCCTTTCTTAATCCTGGTCACAACATCATCTTGCAACGGAGTTGCTTACGGAGTTATATTACTTAAATATATTACATACTGCTCTGACGCAGTGGCTTAACAATGAGTTGCAGCGCTAATGGTCGGAGTCGGAGGTTCGAATCCCGCTCTGAAAAATTATTTGTATGGCCTACAAATAATTTTTCTGGGTCTGGATGTTTGATCTTGTAAATTTTATATAAATTGTATATGTCGTAAATGTATATATATATATATATATATATATATATATATATATATATATATATATATATATATATATATATATATATATATTATAATTCCTTGTTTCTTTTTCAGATATGATTATAACAATGTAGTTTCCCTACTTACTTACTTGGTAACTTCGCACATATTTTAGAGATTTTTTAAAACATTTAGTGACTTACTTCCGGTATGGCTGCCTTGTGTTGGCTCTTTGACATAACCTCATTCCTTTTTCGTGCGCGGTAACTATCGCACGCGCTCTGCAAGCAACATGCCAAAAAGAAGCGCACACAACACACTATGCTCGAAAAATACGTAAAATCGAAGAAAAAGAAAGGCAAAGACGAAGAATAAGGCCTTTACAACTATCATCGTCAGAAGACGAAGGTAAGCAAAAATACAATCTTTAATTAGTGATCAAAAAGTGCACAGTGTTATCAGATTCGTAAATGCTCTGAGATTGACTGCGAGTCAATAACTTTGACATCTTTCGAAACTAAATTATAATTTTTCTAACGTTTTCACACCTAACTAATTTACTTTAATTGCATCGGGGTCGACTGCGATTCTTCAACGATGACAAACATGCACAAATTACGTACAATCTAAAAGAGATGTAACGTTCGTGCAAATATTTACAATTTTATTCTCACGCTACCCTCAATCGGTTATCTTCACAATTAAAATTGCAAATTGTAATTTTAGGTAACGAGGACCTTGGCGTGACCTTGGGTAACGATAACGAACCCATCGTGGAACCCATAGCCGGGGCACCTGATATTTTGCACAACGTGGATCCGGTATACGATGGTAATCAACGTGACGACCATACGGAACCATGTCCTCAAGAGGAAACCAATAGTTCCGCAGAACCCGAGCTTGACCCCGATCTACTGTCAGCCCTCGGTGAAGCCACGTCGGACTCGCCTGATTATGGCGATAACATTCACGGTAATTTATCACAATTGTGGCACCCTTTGCTTAAGAAAGGAATGCCTATATCTAGTAAAGATATCCTAATGAAGGATTACCCTATACCAGATAATTGTAGACTTTTGCAAGCGCCGAAATTGAATGCAGAAATCTCGGCGGTAATACCAGACATGGTTAGCAACCGGGACAAGACACTTACAGCGTCTCAACAGCAGCTCGATACGGGCATCACTGTCACCAACAGAGGCATGGACCTGCTGCCGAAGAGTGATAACAAGGTTCCTGCCATGAAACACTTGAGCAATGGTTGCCGCCTACTTTGTGACTCACACTACTTGGCAACGCAGGCACGAGTAAAATTAATCACCCCTAGTTTGGACAAGGCCTTCTTAAATATTGTTAATGAGTCCGAACGGGATGAATCGCTATTTGGTTCGTCCTTGTCTGAGAAAATTAAATCCGCCAAGGCCATTGAAAAGCAAGGGCTTTCCATTAAAAAGCCTGCAAAAACTGCAAAGACACCTCGACAGCCCAGCGCCCGTCCATCCTACCAGGGAAACTGGAGCCAGCCCCCTCGATATCCGGCCAACAGGGGGGGGGGGGGTGCATACAGGAGGCCGACGACGGCAGGGAGTCGCCGCCCGTACACGTCGCCAGCGCAGCCGCCACAGCGCGTCGCAGCGCACGACAAACCTCGGGCGCCCGCGCAGTCTCACCGTTGACGCAGGTACATGCAGGTAGACTTACCCTCTTTCATAAGCGATGGCGGAAAATAACAAACAACAATGTAATCCTTGATTGGTTAAAAAACGGCTATCCCATACCTTTTCACACGCCTGTGAGATCAGTAACCCCTAAAAATAATCTATCATATAGTGAAAAATCAGATATGATAAAAGCCATCAATAAACTAAAGTCATTAGGGGCTATCACGGAGTGTAATGCGACTAAAAACCAATTTATGTCTAAAATATTTCTTACGCGGAAGCCTAACGGCGATAAACGCTTTATATTAAATTTGAAGCCATTAAATAGACTAATAAAAAACGAACATTTTAAAATGGAGGATTATCGAACTGCATGCAAATTAATACCACGCGATGGATATCTCGCTACCATCGACCTAAAAGATGCATATTTCCTTTTAGCCATTAAGCCTTCTGACCGCAAATACTTAAAATTCGAATTTCAGCCCAATAATTCGTACAAAACTCACACATTTCGCTTTAATTGCATGCCGTTCGGTTTAACCGTAGCTCCGCGGGTATTCACTAAGGTTATAAAGGAAGTTATGGCCTACCTCAGGCACCGCGGCTTCCAATCAGTGTCTTATTTAGACGATATCTTATGCATTGGAGATAGTTACGACAGGTGTCTTGGTAATGTTAATGAAACATTGAAATTACTCGAGTTTCTAGGCTTCGTTGTTAATTATGACAAAAGTATGTTAAAACCGCGACAATCCTGTACATATTTAGGATTCTGTTATGATACCAATAACCTTAGCATAGAATTACCAGACAATAAGCGACGTTATATTTCCGAGTGCGTTACTAAATTTACAAAACTTCAATCATGTTCTAATCGTGAGTTAGCTCAACTCATTGGAATACTAGTCGCCGCATGCCCAGCCTTTAAGTACGCTTGGGTGTACACTAAGATCTCAGAGCGTCAGAAGTTCCTTGCATTACTTAAGCATAATAATAATTACGAAGTCAAAATTAACCTACCTAATAATATATTAGAAGATTTGTTTTGGTGGTTGTCAAATATCGACACAACACGCAATTTTATGCGACAGCCAAAATTTGCCATCGAAATTTACACCGACGCGTCGCGATCAGGCTGGGGTGCCGTATATAAGAACGCTCAAATACATGGTAAGTGGAAGTCATCAGAAAAAGAATTCCATATCAATTACTTAGAACTGATGGCAGCCTTTTTGAGCTTGAAGTCATTTACCAGCCAGGTGTCCAACTGTCAATATTACTACGCATGGACAATACCACCGCGATTAGTTAAATAAATCGTATGGGGGGTATTCAATACACCCACTTAAACGACTTGGTCAGGTCCCTTTGGAAATGGTGTGAGCAGCGCGACCTTAGGGTATTGGCATCATGTTCGTTGACATTATGTCAATACCAAAGAAAACCGTGCTGATGCTGCGTCTAGAATAGTTAATCCGGATACTGAGTGGTCCCTTTCTGATGAAGCTTTCCAAAGCATAGTAAAATATTTCTGTCAACCTGAGATAGACCTATTTGCGTCTCGATATAACACTAAGTGTGCCAAATTCATTTCATGCATACAAGACCCTGACGCAGTATCCGTCGACGCATTTACAACAGACTGGCATAACCACTACCTCTACGTGTTCCCACCATTTTCCCTGATACTAAAATGCCTTAGAAAAATAATCGACGACAATGCATACGGCATATTAGTTTATCCTAACTGGCCATCACAACCATGGTTTCCATTACTGCAAAACCTTATAGTTTCTGACGTCATTTATTTAAACCCCAATAAAAATCTCTTGCAATCTCATTTCAGAGAGTGTCACCCGCTGCACAAGAACCTTACCCTGGGTGTCGCGAAGCTCTTCGGCGGGCGTTCAGTCGACGGGGCGCCTGCGCACACTCGGCTACACTGATGCTGTCATCTTTTTCTACTAGCACCATACAGCAATACAGTACCTCACTTAAGCTTTGGTGGCAATATTGTACGGTAAACAAAATTAATGTATTTGACCCACCAAAATCGTCCTTACTCTCATTCTTAGCGTTACAATTTAATAATGGGTGTGCGTATGGCAGCCTGAACTCCCATCGTTCTGCTTTGTCAGCATTTATAGGCAACAATATTGGTTCAGACGAATCTATAAAGCGTCTCCTTAAAGGCGCGTATAAACTAAGACCCTTAAGACCTAAATACTCCACAACCTGGAATCCCCAATTGGCCTTAAACCTCATCTCAACGTGGTTCCCAAACAGTGAGCTGACACTGGAAAAAATCACTAAAAAACTTGTGATTCTTTTAGCAATCTGTACAGCTCACAGGGTACAGACGCTTTCCTTAATTAAACTCGACAATATACGATTTCAAATACGAAGACATCATCAAGACATATGCACCCGGTAGGTACCAGCCCTTGTTGTTTCTACCATACTTCAGGGAAAACTTTTCTATTTGCCCAGCGACAGTTCTCTCAGATTATATTTCTGTAACTAAAAACATAAGACCTGAGAGTACAAACAGTCTGTTATTAACGTACAAGCGGCCACACACACCTGCCACTGTACAAATCATCACCAGATGGATCAAACAAATGCTGTCAGAAAGTGGCGTTGACATCAGTATATTCGGCGCGCACAGCACAAGACACGCATCCACCTCGGCCGCGAGTTTGGCCGAGGTTAATATAGAAACTATCCGCAAAACCGCTGGGTGGACTAGTTCATCTAATTCATTCGCCCGTTTTTATAACAGGTTTATTGTAAATGAAGGCGAATTTGCTAGGTCTGTTTGTAAGCAAACAGAAAACCAGTCGTGATTGTGATGTTTTCATAATAATATTCCTACAGTAATAAACAATAATGTTTCTTAGTAATAGGTTTACCTTAATTAATGCTTAGAGGTTTATGTTAAGTTTACTAAATTTGATTAACTGTTATAACTATAAGGCTGATTTGTTGAAAAATAAAACTATAAGGTTTGGTAACTTATTGTTTTCTTTTCCACTCAAAACTTTCTGACTCTAAACATCTACATTGTTATAATGATATCTGAAAAATGAAGCAAGGAATTATAATATATGATCAAACGAACTTCTAAGTGTAGTTCGATCATTATTATGATGACTTGCTTCATTTGAAGATATGAGCTCCCTCCCTCCCTGATACATGAATATCCCAGATATGCAGAAAGTTTTGTATCACATCATTAACTTGACTCTAAAAAAATGAGGTTATGTCAAAGAGCCACCACAAGGCCGCCATACCGAAAGTAAGTCACTAAATCGTTTAAAAAATCTCTAAAATATGTATATCCATAATCCATAGAGCACGGAACACATATTTTCGTTTTAATACGCGCGTGGCGTTCCTGTTCTGTCCGTTATCCTAATATTTAGTAATTCATTCGTTACATCATCACAGCCCTTCACAAGTCCACTGCTGAACATAGGCCTCCTCCAAGTAATGCCACCATAGAGAATATAACCACTGCCACAAAGCACGCTCTTGAGCCACCTGCATCCATCCAAGTCGATGCCGTCACTCCATCTAATGGCGGGGGACTGTCCAATATTTAATAATGGGTGCCGTGCTCGAATCATAGAGGCAGCACTATTACCTAAGTAAGCGCTCTCTAGTGATCTTTTGCCGAAGATTGTGGGATCAAAACATTCATTACAAACAATGTTGTTTGTAAATGTTAAAAAAAATGTAAAAAATATATGTATTTGTAAAATAGTGAAAAAACTAATAAAAAAATACGGATTTCAAGCAGTTGTCAATAATATTATTATTTACTTCCGTTGGCGCTACAACCCTTTGTGGGTCTTGGCCTCCTCCACAATCTTCCTCCAGTTGTCACGCTGCCTGGCTACCTTCTGCCAGCTGGTAAACTTTCCCATCTTCCTGAGATCTTCTTCCACACAGTCACTCCAACGCTTTTTAGGCCTGCCTCTCGGTCTCTTTTGTTGCGGCGTCTACTTTGTCATTATTTTTACGGCTCTAGTATCCGGCATTCTTTCAAGGTGACCTGCCCACCTCAGTCGCTGCGACTTACAGAACCTGACGATGTTCTCGTGCCCGTAACATACATACGTGCGGTGTATTTTACGGGCACATGCCGTTACCCCATTTTAACATACATACGTGGTCAAAAATGTGGTTGAAAAAGAAAAAGTTATTCAACTCTAATCACGCCTATAGAATTGTCTTGAAAAATTTAGAAAGTGTCATAACCGGATAAGTTGTGCCACAAACGAGCGTGTCGAATGTGCATATGATGTGAAAGTAAAGAAATTCTTTAATTAATATAGGACTTACATATAATTTTTAAGGCTTTTACTCAATGTTTACTTTTTGCTGTTTTCCATGCAGCTCCAAACATGCTCTCCGGGAATTTATAAAATTTCTCTTTCACATCAATTCCACGTTTTTGACGTGAGTTATTATTATAGTCACGGATACAGCAATTTTTCCTTGAAGTTGACGATAATAATATCAATACATTTTATTAATTGGTTATTACGCATTAATCACGTGTTAAAATGAAATAAACCATCTACAATGTACTCTGTGAAACGATCCCAATTAGTTACGATGTTTGACACCAGCTGGCGTAAAAGTCTAGAGGCATGCGGTTTTTTTTGGAGTAAAAAAAGTTTGTTTTTAGTTTGTTTAGTGCAATATAAACGAAAAATTGAACAATGAGGGCGGGATCAACGATTGTCATTGCCACCAGGGCGTCGCCATTTAGAAATTGGGTTGCACTTTAGACAAGTTTCATAGAGGAGAAGTTAATTTGTTAGAATAGTTGACAGTTTGTGTTTCTTTTTGAAATATAAGTTATATTTTATAATGATTAGAAATGGTTAAACGAAACTACGGATATTTCTAAAAGTAAAAGAAAAGAAGTTCAAGATGTGTAAAAAATTTTAAAAAAAATACAGTTTCTTTTTGTATAGTAAACATACACTAGAAATAGAAATAGAAATAGAAACTTTTTTATTCAATGTAGATTATAAAAATACTTATTGAAAGTCACTTTTTTAATTTACCACTGGTTCGCAAAAAAAAACTCTGTCCTGGGAAGAACCAGCAAGAAACCCAGCGGGACTATTTTTTTTAATAATAACTTACAATCATGTTTACAATCAACAACACAAGACAAATTAGAAATAGCTTGGTAGCGATCACCCTTCCCAGGGGTTATTATCATCTATAAATTCCTTAATATTATAATAACCCTTTTTATACAAACTTAGTTTAATAACATTTTTGAACTTTGTGTATGACAAATTTTGTATATTTTCTGGGATTTTGTTGTAAAAGCGTATACATCGCCCCAAGAGTGAATTACTGACTCGGTGGAGTCGAGTAACTGGTACTACCAGCTTGTGTCTGTTCCTAGTATTTACAGAATGAATATCACTTATTTTCGCAAAACTACTTTTATTTTTGTGTACGTACATTACATTTTCATAAATGTATTGAGAGGCCAGAGTTAATATATTAATATGCTTAAATTTTTGTCTCAGTGACTCTTTTCGTTTTAAATTATAAATTGCTCTAATGGCCCTCTTCTGTAAAATAAATATAATTTCAGTGTAAAAAATAAAATAAACAAAATACCATACGACATAATGCTATGAAAATAACTAAAGTAAACTATTCTAGCTGTTTCAACACTGGTAAGAGTTCTAATCTTTTTTACAGCATATGCTGCAGAACTAAGTCTGCTAGCTAGTTTTGATATATGGGGGAGCCATTGAAGCTTTGCGTCCAGTGTGATTCCAAGAAAAATGCTGGTATCAACAGGACTCAGTTCCTCCCCATTTAAACTTCCACTTTCCACTAGATCTAGGAACCGGAAAATTCATAAAATCGCAGCTATTCAATGACAAAGACACTGTCACCATCTGCGTAACATACTCCGGTCTCGCACCGTTCGCACGGGTGATTTCTGGTTCTTGACACAGCGCCACCGATCGAGTCAAATTTTAAATCTAAACTGGAGTAAATAGAAGTTGTGTCACATATACACGGGCAGTAGAATTATATATACAAAGATAACGTGAAAACATAATAAACTTCTAAGCGATAATTTTAATAATTGTACCTACTTCGCAATAATTAAGTAGCTACAACTTTAAAATTATGCCTTCCCTTGCCATACTTTTTGGCTTTTCGGAGAAGACAACGTTCCACAGAAGTAATACGAAAGTTAGATTTGTGAATTTTCGTAATTAACAATTTATGACCCAAATTACAATTATAACTAGATCCCATTAAAGTAGTGTAGTATCTAATCAATATTAAAGTCTGATGTGAGTGTCTGGGTGACGTAATTGTGCATTTCGCAATCATAAAGTTTTTAATGTACGACCCTAAGGGTGGATTCGACCAAACTCGAGCTTATACGCGAGTAACTATACCAGGGATAATTTTATTCTCAATATTAACTCAAGGATAATTTCGTTCACGTTCTACCAAACTATACCTAGATTAAAATTATTCTTGTATAGTAACTCTGGTTGTCTATGGCAGTGAATAGGATTTACGACTGAAATGTAAATGTAATATTATAGTATGGTATATGGTATGTACTAGTAATTAGGATAGTAAAAGGGTAATATACGAAACTCCGTGCACTGTGCGCGCAGGCATTTCGAAAAAAAATAGATTATTGTGTCTTAATGTCTTTTCGCAGTCCACTGCGGTACATGCTCTACCTTTTTTTTTTTTTTTTTTTTGCGCCCGAAGCAATTAAAGGGCTACCCTGTACGTAGGGAGGCGGAAAATGCATTACGCATACCACGATAGCCGGTCTATCGTGGTTATGGGGGACTCACTGTCCTACCGGGGACCCTAAGTGATACCCCCTAAAAACCGCCTTTGGGGACAGGCAGCTGGCTGATTAAGCTCTATTGTGCCTTATCATGAGCGACCCTCTTTTGGGAATAGAGGGCGCAGTCATGCTCTACCATGTACGCGTAAGCCCTAATCATTTACAGTTCGGTTAAACCATAGCGCCTTTTAACATACTACTAGCGTCATCTATGTACTGAAGTTTTTGATTTTTGAGGTTCAATTTACATATACTGCTACTGCCCTCTACTGGCACAAAATTCAAGTCTGTAAAAGTAAATTAGTAAGTAAATTATGAATTGCAATTACAAGCTAAGTTTTAACATAATTGCTTCAGTTTCTTTTAATTTAATAACATTTGAAATATAAATGCTTTCTAAGCATTCGAGTATATAATCAATACAAAAACCGAAATTTCCGTTCATACCTAGGGCCATAATTCCTCTAAATTTCTAAAGGAAGTTTCGCGCAGTTCTTAATTGTTGATAGAACCAATTAAATTATTAAATACACAAAACACTATGGTTATTTTTTTGTAATATTTTTATTCCAGTAAGCAATGATATGTATTTGGTTTAGTAGCAGACTTGGAACTAGATAGGTAGGTGAAAAATGTTAGAAGCCAACATATTTTAAAATAAAAAATAAAAATAATATATTAGCTGTCTTATTTTCCTAATTGTTGTTCTGAGCTCTCCGGTAGGCAGCGGCCTAATGAGCTTTTAGTTTTAAAAATAAAATTTGATCACAGTGCTACAGGGCGTTATTTCGTGATTTTCTTCTTCTTCTTCTTATTTTTTGACACTATGCCAAGACAATATATTGTGAGTTTGAATAATTTTGATCTAAATTAAATAGGTATTCAATTTGTTTATGATATGACTACAACGCCATCTATCGAATCCCATCTATAAGCTATCATTTCAACAAAAATAAACTTACCGTGTGAATAATTCTATGTCGGTCGTAAATTCTGTATAAATTTCAATTGGTCTAGGCGTTTATAAGTTATAAGTCCATTATAAGTAGGTACATAATAGTATACCCAGTAATTCATTAATAGGATGTATAGGTGCGCTTTTACAACAAAATCCCAGAAAATACACAAAATCCTACTTGCGCCAAGCTAAAAATTTTATTATACGAAGATAGTAGGTACCTACTTATAAAGGGGGTTATTATAATATTAAGGAATTTATGGATTTTAATAACCCCTGAGAATGAGGTGATCACAAAATTTTTCTAATTTGGTTTGTTAATTATTGTGTGACTTTAATGATTGTAAACTGTTCTTTTTTTAAAGTAGGTACTTCTGGGTTTTTGCCGTTTCTTCCCAGGACAAAGGTATTTTCAGGACCAGTGGTAAATTAAACATAAAAAAAGGGTTATTTATAATCTATATTGAATATAGGAGTCATTGTAGAAGCGTGCTCGTCGCGACCCCTGCCAGCCCTTTTCAGGGCTGCAATTCTACACAGCTGCGCACCCATGCAAACGAGGGTTAGGGTGTCCCCCCAAGGCGACGCACACCAGCTCGTCCCCGTTGGTGTGGAATGCAGCGCGCAAAGCGGCGATGGGGACCGCCACCCGTTACGCACAGCCCGACACGGCGGAAGGTGGAGGACGGAGTGCAGAGTTGGCACGTGGAATGTTAGAGGGGGCATGAGAGATAAGACGAATGAGTTGATCGAAATAATGAAAGAAAGAGAATTAGATGTCGTGTGTATGTCGGAGACCAAACGGAAAGGCAGTGGTACTGAAGAGCTCCCTGGCGGGACGTTAGCTATATGGTCCGGAGTCCCGGAAAGCGAGAACGCCTGCCAGGGAGTGGGAGTGCTGTTGTCGTCCCGGTTGGTCGATCTTATGACTAAATACAAGGTTGTGAACTCAAGACTTCTCTGGGTTCGCTTCAAAATGGGACTGACGAAGTTATTCCTTTTGGCTGTTTATGCGCCGGTAGCTTCGTCGTCCAGGGCTGAGCTGGAGGAGTTTTGGGAGAATGTAAGAGAAGTTCTAGATTTGGTTAAGAGAAACGAAAGAACTGTTGTATGTGGTGATTTGAATGGATGGGTAGGTATCGCTCGACCAGGATAGACCAGAGTCGGTGCTTGGAAAGTTTGGCGATAAAAGGGTTAATGATGCTGGCAAGCTTATACTGGCTGTATGCAAGGAAAAGGGTCTTCTTGTGACAAACACTATGTTTAATCACAGGAAAATCCATATGTACACTAGAGAAAGAAAGAATGAGAGAAGTATGATTGATTTGTTCCTGGTGGATGACCGACTGCGGAAACAGGTGATGGATACACGAGTGTTCAGGGGTGCTGACCTGGGAACGGATCATTATCTAGTAATTACTAGATTTAGGGGTTTGTTCGCGGGTTGACGCTACCGGACGACAGTAACAGAACCACAGTCGTTCTGTCGCATCCGAAGCTGGAAGCTTCAGGAAGCGGATACTAGGGACAAATATCACACGAGGGTAGCCGAAAAGCTTGACACCATCGATGGCAGGAAAGAATGTGTGGAGAGAACATGGCAGAACCTTAGGGATGGAATGGTAAGTGCAGCGGAAGAAGTATGTGGAACGACAAAAAGAAGTAGTAGTAAAAGAAGAGATGCATGGTGGAATGATGAAGTGAGAGAAGCTGTAAAAAAGAAGAAAAAAGCATGGTTGGACTACTTGGTCTCTAGTAACGATGAGCATATGAGAGAGAAGATGAAAGAAAGATATAAGCTGCAGAAAGTTCATGCGAAAACATTGATTGAGGGAGTACGTGAAAGGTGTAGAATAGAAGCGGACGAGAGGTTGTCGCACAACTTTAGGGAAAACTCCAAACTCTTCTGGAAAGAGGTTGGAGGGTCCCGGAGTGGTGTGACAACCTTAAGAATGAACAAAGTGCTTTCGAGAACCAATGACGTCCTCTCAGAAAAATCGGACGTCAGCGTCAGCGATGGAGTGAATTTTATAGAGAAATGTATGCGTGTCATGATCTTAGTGAAGGATCCGGGGGTGACGCCGTGACTGGCACGCCAGACACGGACCTCGATGATACTGAGGTCATCAGCATGAAAGAGATTGAACGTGCGATTCGAAGTTTGAAATGTGGTAAGGCTGCGGGACTAGACAGAGTTACTGCTGAAATGATTAAGTACGGTGGGCCTCGCGTCTGGGACAGCTTTCATCTGCTGTGCAATTTGTGCTGGCGGACGGGAGATGTCCCGGATGATTGGCGATCCGCGGTCATATATAAAGGTAAAGGTTCACATTTTGACTGCGGGTGCTATCGGGCGATCAGCTTGACCAGTTTAGCAAGTAAAGTTTACTCGAAGGTTTTGACACGTAGGATGCAAGAGAAATCGGAAAGATTCTTATGGGAGGCACAATGCGGATTTAGACCTGGAAGAGGATGCATGGATCAAATGTTTTCTCTCCGCATGATCACGGAGAAGCTTCTGAGTGTTAACCAGAGGATTTTCTGTGCTTTTGTGGATCTGGAGAAAGCATTTGATAAGGTTATAAGGAAGAAAATGTGGGAACTGTTGCCGGGATATGGTGTGGATGGTCGATTGTTAAGGGCTGTGCAGTCACTTTACTATGACTGTAAAGCCTGTGTGCGGGTAGGGCATGACCTGTCACCCATGTTTAGCGTCCAAGCGGGCGTAAAACTGGGTTGTGTCATGTCTTCCTGGCTGTTCATACTGTATCTCGACAGCTGTTTACAGAAGCTGAAAAATAGGTGTTTGGGTGTGAAATTGGGTGACATAAAAGTTAATTGTCTGCTGTATGCTGATGATGCAGTGCTTATTGCACCATCAGAAGCAGAACTGCAGGCATTAGTCACGTGTATGAAAGAGGAATGTAAAATTAAAGGTCTCCGTTTGAATGCTAATAAAACTAAGGTTCTGGTATTTGAAAAGGACGAAGAGAGAACGAAATGTGAAATATAGGTAAATCAGGAATGTCTAGAACAGGTAAATGAAATTGTATACTTGGGGAGTGCTTTCAGCCGGGATGGAAGATGTGATTTAGATGTGGATAGGCGTGTCGCTGCCGGAAACAAAGTCAATGGTGCCCTGAATGCATTAGTAAAAAGGCAAGGCGTGGTGAAGAGTGCACGCCTTGCAATACATAACGCAGTGTTGGTAACGACTTTGTTATATGGCAGCGAAACCTGGGTATGCCAGAAGAAGCATAAAAGCAAGTTGAATGCAGTGGAGATGCGATCTCTTCGTAAAATGTGTGGCGTTAGCATAGCCGACCGAAAGCGAAACGAAGAGATTCGCAATATGGCAGGATTGAAAGATGACCTTATCACAAAAATTGATAGGGGCGTACTCCAATGGTTTGGGCACGTTGAACGAATGAGTGAAGACCGAATGGTGAAGAAAATATATAGAGCGAAAGTAAATATTAAAAGGTGTCGAGGTAGACCGAGACTAACTTTCGAAGACCATGTGAGCAAATTGCTCGAGGAGGGGAGGGTCAAGAGTACTCGGATACCTAGACGTGCATGTATGAAGAAGTTAATGAACCTGAAAGAAGCGAAAGAGGTATGTAAGGATCGTGACACTTGGCGATCTGTTCTCTCAGGCTACCCCGTTAGGGATTGTGCGTGAAGATAATTAAGTAAGTAAGTGTATTGAATATAAAAGTTTCTTTTACTATTTCTTTATTTTATAAATTAGGCTGTAATGGGCTAAGCAATAAACATTGTCATTGTGTACTCTAAAAATTCGTCATCCTGCGTGGGCACAGAAATCTAAATATTATTTAGATTTCTGTGGGTAATAAGTAGAAAGAACATTTAAAATTTTGTCACGCATTTATCTATCAATGTCAAATTAAATACCTACCTAATGGAAGCCACTTTATATAAGTGTTGTGATTAACTGGATATGATAAATCAAAAAACATTTTTAGATTTTTAACGACTGCAACAATGATGCAAATTCAGATCTTTTTTGTGAGCCTTTTTTTCTTGATTCGATTCTTTTTTCGATTGAACAAGGGTTGTTTTAATTTCTTAACGCTACTAAACTATTGAACTGATTTTGAAAGATTAGTTTTGTTATGCGGTAACGTCCATACCAACTGAATGATTGGCGATCCACCACTGTACGTTTTACCAGAATATTTCTCACTCGTACAACTCCCTTGTGGAATTGGTTACTACCAGCGATTTTCCGGACCAATACGACTTAGGGACCTTCAAAAAAGGTAGACTTTTGTAAAATGCTGGTGATGCTCCTGCAATTCCTATCATGTTGATGTTGCGGTTGTTAATAGGCGACGGTGGTCACTTACGATCAGGTGAGCCGCATGCTCGTTTATCACCTCTCTTAAATAAAAAAAGTTTACGTATAAAGAAGAAGATGATGAATACCAACCATCCTGCAGCTCACATTCAATGTCATTATTAAACTTTCTATGTAAAGCTACCTGACATGCCCGACATTTTACCTCATGAGTCATGACACGTATTATATTATATTGAAGTATTTATATTTAAGTATAATAATTCTATTGGTATCTCAGAATGTTTACTAAAATGGAATTTTATCTTCAAATTTGTACGGGACAACTTCCGAAGTGTAACGTATTTATTGAATGAAGAATCCTTTATGTAGTTTCTTATCAACAAATATAACGCGTAACATAATTACAAAATGAACGTACAGTCAAATTAAACACCTCGTACTTTTTCGAAGTCGACTAAAAATAAAGTAGCTATAAATTGGTCTGATTGAATAATGTAGACCTACTAAAGTAAAACGTAGCTTTTTATAATAAATGCTCTCTTCTTTATGTTTCATTTGCAATTACCACCGTGTATGTGCGTTCAGACCAGCATAGAACATGCTAATGACTAACAAGAACATGATAATGAATGAAATGTGTATATTTTAAATACTTGTTTTAGGTTATAGAATTTCTTTTCAACTTTCTCGATAGCTTATCTCTTACCCAGTTCTGCCGTACAGATAGTATTGCTTGCATTGCATTGCAGTGTTCCGTTCAGAAGGCAATAAAAAGTCAGTGAAATTACAGGTTGAGAGGCATTGCACTTTAGTCCTCAGAGGTGACAGCGCATCTGCCTTCCCTGTTTGAAGTTTTTAGAATAAATGTGATCGTTTGCACGCAGTCCACCTTATGGTATGTGAATGCTGTGTCCTATGGACATCTCCATCTATCCTCCGTCAAGGATCAAAATGCAGATGTATTGTCACTCCTGAAGACTAAGATGAATTGCCTCTCCTTCAATAAAAAGTATTTCCATCTCTCTTCAGTTACCATAGGGAACACGACTACAATAAGCTGTTATTTTACGCTGGTATTCTGTGAGAGTGTACTCCCGACAGTCGGCCCATTCGTGCTACAATTATATATTGCTAGAACGTGGCTCTACCACGTAGAACCATGAGTTTATTTATTAACCTGAACAAATATGCACAGAGTTTTTACTGTTCAGCTACCTGTTAACTTCAGCAACATTACAAACGTCAAACAAGTTACCTATCCATAGAAATTTGTTGTTGGAAAGTTTTGCGAAGACTCTTGAGGTTGTGTTATGCGACTTGAATAATAATGGAGAAAGAAAAGTGTAGGGTGTATTTACATTGAGCTAAACATAATTCAAAGTATTTATTGTAAGTAGATTAAGTTGCTAAGGTAATTAGAAATGAAGGTATATAAATTTTGCTCACTAGATGGCGCTAGTTGTAACTGAAGTAAAATAATTATTCTAATGAACCCTTAGAATTATAGAGACTCAACAAGGAAACACAAATTTTTGGTAAGCGTGGCATAAAGATTCACAAGTCTATCAATCTTGTAGAAAACAAAAGATATTCGACTGAATTTTGAAAATATTATGAAATTGTTATTTTTATATCAAACTTTAGTTATTTACCTAGATCATTTTAAATCAATTAATGAAATTAAATAAATAAAACTATAATATTTAAAACATTTTAAAATCATGGTGCTTTTAGGTTTTTATTTTAATGAAATTGGATATTTTAAAAAGACCTTTTATGTTTTAGGTCTCTATATTTCTGAGTTTTGACTGTAAGATGCGTTACATTCACAAATAAGACACTATAATAGTTAAATTATTTAAGGTGATTTTATATTCGATACATAAAAACAACATTTGAAATAAAATGTTTTATTAAAAATTAAACTTACAAAGAGTTTTATCTTAAAAATCTACTTTTATCTTATAATCTATTAATCTATTATTATCAATCATCACAACCATGGTAAATAATTTACCAATAAACTTTGCATGACAAAACTTAAATCTTTGATATAAATTGCCTAATAATTAGGTATAGCTTATCACAATCATTAAGGAACTTGTTTGGAACTTAATACTTAAAACTTTCATAATAACAAAAAATTACAGTATAGAGTTATAAAAATCTGCGTAATAACTAGGAATATGGTTTTTATTAATGAGATCGCGCAAGTCTTTTTTCTTACGTTCACTTAACTCTTGTTTTTGTGAAAATGCTTTAGTCACAGTTATTTCTTCTGGACTCATCATTTTCTTACGTTTGTTCCTTATGTTAACCTTTTTGAACTCACTTTGACTGTACGAAGTTTTATAAGAGAAGATAAATGGTTCGGCTTTATTAAACTGCAAAACTTTTACGTCGTTCAAAATAACATTGTTTTTATCATCATCTTCATTGAAATTATATCCCCATAGTTCTTGAAGTGCCTTTAAATTAGTGAAAAACTCGTATGTTATCTCTTTAACGGTAAAAGGTTTCCCATTCTTACGTGCATTTTTAATCAGAGTTACATATTGATATGGTGCATAAATTGGTCCACCTTTTTTGTTTTTTTTTAACTTCTTTCTCAATCAAGCTATGAACATTATCTCCTTCGTTTTGTGTATGTCCCTTGATGAGGTATTTGTGTGTGATGGTTTCTATGTTTGCAAAATGAGTAACTGCATAGGAATATAACGTTATTATAAACTTATTTTTATTCTGTCCACAACAATTATCCGAATAAAAAGTGACATGAAGATTTTTATTCGGATTTTGTTCATTTAAATTGTTCAGATAGTCTAGAATACACGATCCTATTTCATTAGCTCCCCTGTTTCCTTGCACTTCATCCCAAAAGTAGCTGTACACGTCACTGTAAGCACCTATGTCATTGTCATTGCCTTCTTCATTTCTTTTACGTTTTTTAGTTATTTCTGATTTCTTAGCCGTTAATTCTACTATAGTGAAATTTAGACAATTGAGTTTTGATTTGTAAAAAAACGAAGAAATGTCTCCGGTAGGGCACTGCATGACGGCTTGTAAATCATAAACAGAGCAAATGAATGTATCATTGATGTTTTGGCGGTCTAGGCGTTTTTCTTGGCGACACAAATCTTTTTCTTTAAGGTGCTCATCGTATTTATCTTTTATTTTTGTTTTCCGATCCACCGTTGCATTTTCATAGTCTAGACATAAATCACATCTGTCTTTTTTCGGTTGAAAAAAGCTAATATTAAATTGTTTTGTAAAAATTTCATAGTAGACCCAATAGTCACAAGAAGGTTTACCTTCTTGTTTTTGAATTTTATCAAAATCTTTCCAGATGTCAGTTAAGGTTCTATCCCCACTGATGTATTCTCTGGTAGTTGCTGCTCTCAAATAATGAGACTCCATTCTTGGAATTGAGTTTATGTGTTGTTTAATATTCTCAATGAGTGCTGGATCTATAGGCTGTCTTGACACGTGCTTACCTCTTATATCGGTATTTAAGAATCCTTGTGGGTCAGTCTTCTTTTTTACTGTTCTGACCTGACGATCGCATATTCCCAGAGTATTAATGAAGAAAGTCTTACATACCCGAATTCGGGTGTTATTTATTGTGAAATAAAACGCATTATTCGGTAGTCTAGGCTTAGCAGAATTACTATATTTGTACTTTGGCTTAATTTCCATCATGCAATTTCGTATGAAAGATCTTTGTAGTTCTATGTTGCCTAATGACCAATATTTATCAAACAATGTTTTTCTGTCTGCATCAACGACGTTTTCTGGACATTTAAGTCTACATTTACAAGCATCTTTAATGACACGGGCCAATACTTCCTTTTTAGTGGTACATGAAACATAAGCCTTTCCAGTGTTTCTTAAGATTTTTGCAACATTTTGCTTCCAGTTAGATGGATTTCGTATGCGTTTTCTTGATTTTCTAGTTGTCTCGGAAGTTTTAGTCAATTCGAGGGTAGTGTTGGCTGAAGACGAAGAACTGCTGCTGGATAAACGAGTAGTTTTTCTAGACCGAGAGCTATCAAGAGTATAAGTTGGGTCTGTGTCACTTAAGTCTACATCACTTTCATTTGAATGAATGGGTGACTGATTGTAATTCTTTGTATTTTTGCGTGTAACTTGACCCGTCAAGTTGGACGTGGAAGGCCCATCTATGGATAAATGGGTATTTGATGTATTTTTGTCAAAATTGGTGTGAGCATCAGAAGACGACGACGATGATGATGAAGATCTACTCGAAGAAGAAGTAGTACTGTCAGATGATGTTGACGAATCACGATATGACTTTTTTGACGGTGGGTATTCTTTTTCATTAGTAGGTACATATGACTGTTCAGAATTGTTCAACTCTGGTTCTAAAACTATAGTAAATTCCTGGATTTGCGTTTTCGTTTGTAGCTGGAAATAATATTATTTCATTTAAACAGAAGAAGAAATAAACAACATAATATTTAAATTGTCAATTGAAAACCCACCTTGTTGGTGTCAGCTACACAAAGCACCTTTGGGTCAAAGCATGGAATGGATCGGTTTGGAGAGTTTTCTATTACGGAAGGACTATCCGTTAACAATTTATTATTTGTTTCGGGGATGACCTGAAAGTAAATTTTTAACAAATAAAAATTGGATTAAATTGTGTCAATATAAAAGTCAAAGTACATACAACATCTACCGTGAGGAAACTGTTTGGTAACTACCTAATACTAGCAGCTGTTCTTTACGATTTTACCCACGTAAGTCCAAACTTTTTCTATACCGCGAATAGTTTTAAGTTCTGATGTTAATATAATAAAAAACATATCTATTGACACTATTGATGTGTGTATTTACCTCTGCAACAATTTGGTCCATCTGGTTGAATGATAATTTATCTGGATACTCCTCACAAGATGAATTAAATGGTAGAATATTATTTTCCTTGTTTGTGTCAGTCTGAAAATATAATATTTTAATTTTCGATATCCATCAATTTAACACCAATCTGTTTCAAATATATTACCAAGGTACATACCATACGAACACAGTTATCTTGGTAATTTTGTGATGTTTCCGTATTATTATTAGCATGTGCCTAGAAATAAGGGTATTAAGAAGGTTATTGCATAAAATAATTAATATTTTGGTAAATACAAGAATAATAATACGAACAAAAGTATCTTTACCTGGTTTTTACTGTTGAAATTGACTTTTTCTAAAATATAATCTACTCTTCTCTTCATGTTTTGACTTGTTTCACCTAAAATGTAAAAAAAATATGAACTACAATTGTCACATTCAATAGAAGAAACAAAACAATTTCATTACCAGATAGACATTTCGATAAATACAACTTTTACAAACTATAACTATTATTACAAGAAAGCCGTAATCACGAATAAGTTTTTATAATGCACAGTATTTTATAATTATAATGACCAAAGGATGATTGAGTCTTTAATTGTAATATATTTTCAGTTAAAGATGGACTTAAACAATAATAAGTCTTGTACACAATTAACATTTTTGCTATAACATGGACTTATTACGAAATGGGTCTTTACTTTATCAAAAAAGTAACGTGTACATACCTTATTTTTCAGTAATGTAAAGACTGAATCCGGATTAGGTCTCCACAAAAACAAACACTTAGGGACTTTCACTTATGACGCGTGCCACATTACTGATTGCGTCACTCTAAACCCGAGAGGGCGCGGGGAACAGGGGCCGAGCGATAAAGACCTAAATTGTGTTTGTCCTTTTCTACTCATAAATCGGTCACTGTTTTAATTAAAGTCGATGCAGATGATCATTTTAGGTCGTTCTGTGGCGGAAAGTCAAAATATCAAAATTTCGTATTGGGTCTGTATAATTCTAAGGGTGCGTGATGTGTTACGGTAAGTAAAAAGTAGAGTTTAGCCTATGTAACAAAAAAAATTAAACAAAATTCACCATTTATAACTTCCTACTAAAATCCTTCGATAACTTAAAGAATTATATATCTGAAATCCTTTTTTGGTCATCCTCATTTAGCATCTATCCACGCAACAATTATAGTAGGTACGAACGTTTTCCCATTACACTTTATCAAATAGGTAATATACATTATATATTATAGTGCATGGGAAAGCTAGCAATTTGTCAAACACAAAGTTCAAAAATGTTATTAAACTAAGTTTGTACAAAAAGGGTTATTATAATATTAAGGAATTTATGGATGATAATGACCCCTGGGAAGGGTGATCGCTACCAAGCTATTTCTAATTTGTCTTGTGTTGTTGATTGTAAACATGATTGTAAGCTATTATTAAAAAAAATAGCCCCGCTGGGTTTCTTGCTTGTTCTTCCCAGGACAGAGGTTTTTTTGCGAACCAGTGGTAAATTAAAAAAGTGACTTTCAATAAGTATTTTTATAATTTACATTGAATAAAAAAGTTTCTATTTCTATTTCTATTCTATGGTACAAGACTCCATTTTATTCTGCCCCGACCCCAAGTTTCAACCAGTCGCTCCGAGAAGTAGGGCGTTTGCTTCGCAGTATTTTATAAATCAAGGTAATTTTTGTTTTTTTTTCGTCCGTCCGGTCTTTCGCTATCACTTTATTTGCGATTTTTAGCGACGTCCGGTCTTCCCCTTGATGGCCAATTCTTCATCATGCATATAAAAAATTATGCCTTGTCTTCGCACACGTCTTAAGTAGAAACTGTTGAGTTTTGAAAAGTAAAACCTTCTTATAGCTAAATTACATGTAACCATTAACGATTTGCGCCATGTTTCAGAAATCTGACGTCGAGATAATAAAGTTTTTGTCCGTAACTTGTAACTAGTCGACAATTGTCCGGTATTACCTACCCAAACGCACTACATATATTTTGTAAATATATATATATATATATATATATATATATATATATATATATATAGTGCGTTGGGGTAATACTACGATTTTCGACTAGTTACAAGAGTCAATTGCAAGCTTTTAAAAATATAGCATAATTCACCGGAAATTTGAATTTTACGCTCTGACCCCATCACCGATCTTTTATTATGATTTTTTTTATTGATGATTACATATATATATATATATATATATATATATATATATATATATATATATATATATATATATGTATGTATATATATATATATATATATATATATATATATATATAATATTAAATAAGTGTGTAAGTACCTATTATAAGCACCACAGAATAAATAATAGTACCTATGTATCTATACACACATAACGATGCCTCTGTGGTTGCTTTATTTTTTTGCACATATTTACTCTCTTTTTAATTCTATTACTTTGAGGAGTATCCGTGGTTATAATTAATATAATAGTATAATACATATTAGTTATTATTACTATAATTGATATCTTTAGTTTACCCATTTTGTCAATGGTCGGATAAAAGTTAACTGAATAACTAGACCGGGAGCTGGTGACAGGTGACGTTCCACGATTTTGTCGTGCATGCCTTTTTAAGGCTTGATAACTAACCCTAAAATATCAAAAATTGTCGGGGCTTTAGCCCCCCCGCGCATCCTCTTCATTAGGAAAGGCGCTTTTCTTTGTGTAGCGAATTTTCGTGTCTTTCCGTGATAGTATACTGCATGCCTTTGTAATATACGGAAGTTCAAGAAAATTGAAGCTCTAATAACTGATGGCATGCACCCCGCAGCGGCCCAAGATGATCAAAGGGTTCTGAAAACCTGAAAAAAATTAAAGGGCAATTCCGTGTTTGAAATTGCATGCCGATGTAAAGAATGGAAGTTTTCGTAATAAAAACACTCTGGAAAAATTGGCATGCACCCCTCGTATGACCAACGGTGGAAAATTTCCGGAAAACTCTGTAAAAATTGAACTCCGATTTTCCGTGATTCCAAACTGCATGCCATGGTCATAGAGCGCTCTTCAACCTGTACATTAACCAGTTAATCGTTGAGCTCAGCAACGCTGGTGTCGGCTGCTCAATAGATGGGCATTTCGTTAACAGCATAAGTTATGCAGACGACATGGTGTTTCTGAGCCCATCGATTAACGCACTGAGGGCATTGCTTAATATTTGTGATACTTATGCTGAGACTCACGGTCTCATTTATAATGTTAAAAAAAGTGAATTGTTGTTATTTCGAGCTGGATCAAAAATTGAAACGGTTCCACCTGTTAAATTAAGGAACGTACAGTTAAATAGAGTGTATCAATTTAAATATCTTGGTCACGTTTTAACTGAGGATCTGACTGATGATGCGGACTTAGAAAGAGAAAGAAGGGCACTGGCGGTTCGCTGTAACATGCTGTCTCGTAGCTTTGCACGCTGTACAAGTTAAGGTAACACTTTTCAAAGCCTTTTGCCAGTCATTTTACACGTGCAGTCTATGGGTTAAGTACACGCAGAGAGCCTACAATGCCCTTCGGGTACAATATAATAATGCCTTCAGGATGCTGATGGGGTTTCCGCGGTATTGTAACGCTTCAGGGATGTTTACAGCGTACGGTACGGACGGTTTTCATGCCATAATTCGAAAGAGAATAGCATCCCTCATGCGCAGGGTTCGTGGGAGCTCTAATTCAGCATTCTGAAGGCAATATCTGATAGATTTGATTGTCCCATCCTAGGGCACTGGATGCGTATGCACTTGCATGTGCCTGGTGTCATGGGGTGCCAAAAATGAAAAAAAAACTAATTGTTATGAAAATTGTACGTGTAATGATTTAAGACTAACATAGGTTAAGCTAATTTACTAACATATTATGGACTATATGTGGGTCTGAAATAAATTATTATTATTATTATTATACGAGGGGTGCGTGCCAATTTTTCCAGAGTGTTTTTATTACGAAAAATTCCATTCTTTACATCGGCATGCAATTTGAAAACGCGGAATTGCCCTTTAATTTTTTTCAGGTTTTCAGAACCTTTTGATCATCTTGAGCCGCTGCGGGGTACATGCTATCAATCATTAGAGCTTCAATTTGCTTGAACTTTCGTATATTACAAGGGCATGCAGTATACTACCACGGAAAGTCACGAAAATTCGCTACACAAAGAAAAGCGCCTTTCCTAATGAAGAGGACGCGCGGGGGGCTAAAGCCCCGACAATCTTTGATATTTTAGGGTTAGTTATCAAGCCTTAAAAAGGCATGCACGACAAAATCGTGGAACGTCACCTGTCACCAGCTCCCGGTCCAAACGGACTGAATACAAAAGTAAACAATAGAACTAAGTATATTATTTGAATCATCATCATCATCATCATTACAGCCCTTCACAAGTCCACTGCTGAACATAGGCCTCCCCCAAGTAATGCCACAAAGCACGGTCCTGAGCCACCTGCATCCATCGACTTCCTGCATATCTTACCAGGTCGTCACTCCATCTAGTGGGGGGTCGCCCTACGCTACGCCTACCGGTACGAGGCTGCCACTCGAGAACCTTTCTTCCCCATCGGTTATCGGTTCTTCGAGCTATATGGCCGGCCCGTTGCCACTTCAGCTTACTAATCCGTTGGGCTATGTCGGTCACTCTGGTTTTACTGCGGATATCCTCATTTCTGAGTCTATCACGCAGAGAAACTCCGAGCATAGCCCTCTCCATAGCTCGCTGAGCGACCTTGAGCGTCCTCATACGGCCAGCAGTGAAGGACCACGTCTCAGATCCGTAAGTCATCACTGGCAACACGCACTGGTTGTACAATCTAGTTTTTAGAGATTGAGGTATACCTGACGAGAAGATATGTCGTAATTTCCCGAACGCTGCCCAGCCGAGTTGAATCCGTCGATTGAGCTCTCGGTCGAAGTTGGACTTACCTAGACTACGGACTATTTGTCCCAGGTAAACGTACTCGTCAACAACTTCGAGCATAGTGCTCCCAACAACTACCGGCATAGGTGTGACATGGACATTAAACATGATCTTCGTTTTGTCCATGTTCATCTTAAGACCTATCCGTTGGGAGGCACTATTGAGGTCATTGAGCATAGTCATATACCCCCCATTATTTGAATACGGAAAGAGTGACAAAGCAAATTTATATGGCAGATGTGAACGGCCAAGTCGGGAAGGGACGCCCTAGGAAAAAGTTTATCGACCAAATTGGCGATATTTTGAAAATGGGCCACGTTAGAAGTACCCTTAACCGACGAGCATGTATGCGTAGATATATGGATGTAAAAGAGGCGAAAGAGGTATGTCAGGATCGTGCCAAATGGAAGTCCGTAGTCTCTGCCTACCCCTCTGGGTGACAGGCGTGAGTGTTTATAAAAAAAAAAAAATATTTGAATACCGAACTGTAATTTTAATTTGTGTATGTTGTATAATGTGCTATGAATAAGTTTTATCTAACGATTGAAAAATCGTCCCCTAATCGAAATTATATAAAATATACCTATAACTCAATGATATTATAAATAAAAAGAGTCGTTGAAAATGACTATACACCTACATGTAAGTACATTTGTAATAACAACGCAACAATTTCTAGACACCGCTCAGTATGAACGTAGCGTATCTTCCTTTTATAATATCATTGCCTGTAACTAATATTTCAGAATGATTTAACGTTCCCTCCGTTAAAATTTGTCAAACATTTCACCTTATTCTAAAGTGAGGCAGCTCTGGTGGCAACAAGTTACGCTGCTGATTACTTTTTCTGGTTTTTCTAAAAGATCTGACTCCGATAATTTTTTTAGGCCTACTTGTACACTAGTAAGTGTACAATTGAACTTTAATAAGTACTTAATTGTCACGTTTTTATATTGTTTCATACGCCTAAATCATAATCATCATCATCATCAGCCCGTAAAATTTCACAGCTGGACATGGGGACCTGTCACGTGCCGTTATTGTCACGCTCGCCACGAGACGATACACCCTGTCGCTGTTGAGGTGGTTACACCGCCATCTACCGGATGCCATAAGATCTTTCTAGCATACCCGATAGTCGCTTCTTACGGCACGTACGGGACTACGGGATGAATTGGGGTGGTAGATTACTATACGCCGTCACGGCACGACTAATACACCTGTATCTAGTAGTAAATATCAGCATGGATATTATACCGTTTTAACGATTTACAATAAAAAGTGTACACACCAAATTAGGAGACGTCTAAGGTAAACAAACTCCCTTGACCTTTTCTTGTCTTCCTGGGTGAACGGTAACTTACAGTTTAAATGTCTTACAATAAATTATTTAAATAAAAATGGTGCGTGTCAGTTATGACGCGTGACTGGCGTTAACGTTTTTTTATTAAATACTCTGAGCTTACAGTGCAGCGTGAGTTTATTCATATCTATTTATTCGCGTATGCGCCATCTAGCGACTCTTATTTGTAACACTGTAACCTTATGTCTTGTGAGTCACATCAACCAATGTGATCGATAAAATGATCTATAGAATGGAATAGATGGCGCTACCATACACGGATTTAAAAATAAATCCGCAAGCGAGGATGTGTTGCGCACTACGGCTACGCTAGGGCAAAAAGCATAATATCGATTTTTTTTTTTTGCGCCCGAAGCAAATATGGGCAACCCTCCGGAAAGCGGGGGAGGGAGGCGGTGAATGCTCATAGCATACCACGCAGCCGGCTGCGTGGTTATGTGGAGACTTTTACCCACTAAACACCGCCTTTTAGGAAATGGCTTAACGATCTGACTAGAGATCTCTAAGCCGTATACGAACGCGACCCTCCTTGGCAGAAAGGAGATAATATCGACAAACTTTTTGTCGATATTATCTCCTAGACCAGTGATGGGCAAAGTACGGCCCCCGGGCCAACTCCGGCCCGCGAAAGTATTTAATCCGGCCCGCCGAGGTTCCGTCAATATGGATAGTAGTATATGGCCCGTATAATTGAGTTTAACACAAAATGCATTTTTTCTATAATTCTGGCCCTCCTCTAGAATTTCTTAAACTTAGTGGCCCGCCATTAAAAAAGTTTGCCCACCACTGTCCTAGACGTTAAAAAATCTATTAAAATTGTTTAGAGTTAGCCCTTTATTAATGGCCCGTTATAATTATATTTAGTGTGTTTAAATTAAGATTTTTAGTACCAAGCTCTGCTCAGCGTTAGAAATAAAAATGTTTTTCTCAGCGACGGAACGTATGTTAATAAACTTGGAAAGTAATTTTAACTGCCTTATGTGAGCTGAGGGTTTGTTCACATTCCATTAGGTCATGGATATCCATGTTTAAAGTGTTTGTCTGTCTGTCCGAGCAAATCTTTGGAATCGTTTGACCGATTGTTAAGAAACTTCACGAGCACAGAGAGCCAGGATGCTATATTTTTTTTTTTTGGAAAACTTGGAGTTTTTGTTTGTTGAAAAAACGAAAATTTGATAGAATAAATAGTCTTTGATCGTCTTGAAACAAAACGACGCCACGTTAATAGATCCTACCTAGGAGTCGGGGCGTCTGTCACCCAGAGGGGTTGGCAGAAACTACAATCTCTCGTTTGATGTCCCGATACACGTCTTTCGCCTGCTTCACATTTTTATACCTACGCGTGTGCATGTTTGTCTGACCGAGGCGTTCCTTTCTTAATCGTGATCCCAACATCTTGCTAACAAATACATTATCATTTATTTCATCAATTGAACGTTCATTGGATGAATTGAATTCCTATGTAGGCCTCGTGGCTCATATTGCTATTGTTGCCATTATAATTTTTATTGTAACATGAAGATGCTGTTGACCATCTCCCGTTTCAGATTCACGCTATCGCCGCTTACGGTGCCCCCTGGACGATATGTGGTATAGGATAGTCTTACACCACCACTACAAGGTTCAATATTATTTCTTAAATTTAAAATGTCGCTTATACAACAAAGTCTCGCAAAATATGCAGAGCCCATCTATTAAAAACTTTTTACTAAGCAAAAATTGTTTATTAATGGTTATTATATTACTAAAGCGTAGGTACATGACTGATAATAACCTCTGAGAATCATATGATAACTACCATGCTGTTTCTGAATCTTTTCATTCCTATTTGTATACTCGTATAATATACCTACTGTATTTTTTTCAATTTCGAGCTGGGTTTCTTGCTGGTTCTTCCCAGGACAGAAGTTTTTTTCCGAATCAGTGGTAAAGCTTAAACTTTCAACAAGTATCTTTGTAATCTTTATTGAAGAAAAATTATTCCATTCTATTCCATTCAATTTTATTACTGTTCTATAAATAATTCTTGTGTTAAGTGAAACATACAGTTGTAAAATAACTCAAAGTAAAATAAATATTTTCATCTAAGATGTCTGAAAATGACTTTTCTTTTGAATCAAACTTAATTTTTATTTCGCTGTTCAATTATGCAAGCTTAGTTTACAATTTAGTTCGCGGCTCGTTGACGGGGCGATTCTCAAGTGTCATTTAGAGCACGAACTATTTCTGTTTAGAAGCAATACTGCTGGAAGTTGTCGTTTTAATTCAGATGAGCAAGTTTTTTTTTTTTATAGAAGAGGGGGCAAACGAGCATGCGGCTCACCTGATGTTAAGTGACTACCGCCGCCCATGATCAACCGCAACACCAGGAGAATTGCGGGTGCGTTGCCGGCCCTTTAGAAAGGAGTAAGCTCTTTTCTTGAAGGTCCCCAGGTCGTATCGGTCCGGAAAAATCGCCGGTGGTAAACTATTCCACAGAGAGGTTGTACGTGGAAGAAAACTCCTTGTGAAACGTACAGTGGTGGACCGCCAAGCATCCAGATGGTGTGGATGGTATCGAGATGTTTGTCGTGTAGTGCGTTCACGAAATTTGGCGGCTGGGATTAATCCGAACAATTCCTCAGAGCACTCCCCGTGATAGATGCGATAAAATACGCAAAGAGATGCAACATCTCTTCGCAGCGCCAGTGAATCGAGCCGATCGGAAAGCACTCGGTCGTCGACGATTCGAGCCGCTCTGCGCTGGATGCGGTCAAGTGGAAGGAGCTGGTACTGGGGAGCCCCAGCCCAGAGATGGGAACAGTATTCCATGTGCGGCAGAACCTGCGCCTTGTAAAGTTGCAGGCGGTGTGCCGGCATGAAATACTGTCCCGCTCTGCTGAGAACGCCAAGCTTTTTAGAGGCCAATTTGGCCTTCCCTTCCAAGTGACCACGAAACTGCACGTCACTCGATATCTCGACGCCGAGGATTCCGATACTGGCTGAGGCAACAAGGGGAGTGCCTTGAAACTGAGGAGATACGACAAAGGGGTTCTTTTTAGCGGTTAACGCGCAAACTTGTGTCTTCTGGGGGTTAAACTGGACTAGATTTAGTCGTCCCCAATTCGAGACTCTGTTCAGCAAAGACTCGACTTCAGACACAAGTTTGTCCCGGCACTCGGAGACGTTTTCCCGAGAAATATTGGCTCGGCCGGTGTAAAGAGCATCACCAGTGCTGTCATCTGCATAGCAATGAATGTTACGGGTATGCAACATATCATTGATATGCAGAAGAAACAGCGTTGGCGATAGCACGCAGCCCTGTGGAACACCAGCATTAATAGGCTTGCAATCGGAGCTTGCACCGTCTACAACGACCTTGATGCTCCGATCTGCAAGAAAGCTGGTGATCCAATCGCACAATTTCTCGGGAAGCCCATAGGAAGGGAGCTTCGAAAGAAGCGCTTTGTGCCAAACCCGATCGAAGGCCTTCGCAATGTCCAAACTAACGGCCAATGCCTCCCCCTTGAACTCTACTGCCTCCGCCCATCTGTGAGTGAGGTAGACCAGAAGATCACCAGCTGACCGACCACGGCGAAAACCGTATTGGCGGTCACTAATCAGCTGGTGATCCTCAAGGTACCTCATGAGCTGGCAGTTTACAATGGACTCCATTGTTTTGGAGAACAAGGAGGTGATGGCGATTGGCCGGTAGTTGGACGGGTCTGAGCGGTCGCCTTTTTTAGGGATCGGGTGGACGAAAGCCGTCTTCCATGATTTAGGGACTACGCCTAGGGAGTAGGAGTACCGGAAAAGACGCGTTAAAACCGGTGCCAACTATGGAGCACACGTCCTCAGCACAATTGGGGGGATTCCGTCAGGCCCACTCGACTTATGGATGTCCAGGGAGAGGAGTGCTTTGCGAACCGAGCGCTGTGTGAACTGCACTTCCAGCATGGAGCACTCACACCGCGGGTTTGAATATTAAAATACCAAGTTAATGAAAGTCACGGTTTTATTAAGTAACGATGAAAGAAATCTTTATTAAAAGTTGGACTCCATGTTGAAGCGGTGGATCAAGTCAACCTGAGAATACCAGCGAAATATAGTAGCATAATGTTGCTGTGTTCCGTATAGTGAGTGGTGACAATCGGATACTATTTTTACTGGAAACGAGGCATTCCATCTTAGTCCTCAGGGGTGACAACACACCCACATTCTGAACCTTAATCGAGGGTAAATGTAGATGTCTATTGGCTATAGCATCCACTTACCATCAGGTGGACTGTGTGCTCGTCTGTCTGTAGATGTCTATGGGCCACAGCATCCACTTACCATCAGGTGGACTGTGTGCTCGTCTGTCTGTAGATGTCTATTGGCTATAGCATCCACTTACCATCAGGTGGACTGTGTGCTCGTCTGTCTGTAGATGTCTATGGGCCACAGCATCCACTTACCATCAGGTGGACTGTGTGCTCGTCTGTCTGTAGATGTCTATGGGCCACAGCATCCACTTACCATCAGGTGGACTGTGTGCTCGTCTGTCTGTAGATGTCTATGGGCCACAGCAACCACTTACCATCAGGTGGACTGTGTGCTCGTCTGTCTGTAGATGTCTATGGGCCACAGCATCCACTTACCATCAGGTGGACTGTGTGCTCGTCTGTCTGTAGATGTCTATGGGCCACAGCATCCACTTACCATCAGGTGGACTGTGTGCTCGTCTGTCTGTAGATGTCTATGGGCCACAGCATCCACTTACCATCAGGTGGACTGTGTGCTCGTCTGTCTGTAGATGTCTATGGGCCACAGCATCCACTTACCATCAGGTGGACTGTGTGCTCGTCTGTCTGTAGATGTCTATGGGCCACAGCATCCACTTACCATCAGGTGGACTGTGTGCTCGTCTGTCTGTAGATGTCTATGGGCCACAGCATCCACTTACCATCAGGTGGACTGTGTGCTCGTCTGTCTGTAGATGTCTATGGGCCACAGCATCCACTTACCATCAGGTGCACTGTGTGCTCGTCTGTCACCTTATTCTATAAAAAAGCGGTCTAGGTGGGACCCGAAAGGTCCACACGAATTCCCAGTGAAAAGAACACGGACATCCCCTCACTGACTTTTAAAACCATACCATTCGACTATAAAGAACTTGAAACGTTATGTTATGTATATCTTCGATCAATAATAGTAATTGATCGAAGATGTATATGTTAAAATTTCCAATTTACAAAATCGGACCTATTACAATAACTTTCCGTTGGGAAGTTAAAAATATTCTTAGAACACCTTCATCGCCACCACCACGTTCAGTTTTATTTGTTTTTCCTGGATTTTACAGTCAACGGAATCATCGATCAACGTACTTACTTGTGAAAGTTTGTTGAAATTTCAAAATATTATCTTTGATCGACTGTTATAACTTATAACCATGTCTGAAAACTTTAACAACAATGAGTAAAAATATGCAGACAGTAATAAAGATTGAAATTAGTTTGAAATGTAAGAATTATAAAACAAAAAGAAAATGTTTTGTTGGATAAAATTTAATTAAAGTATTTTAGTACTTACTAAGTTTTAAGAAACAATCTTGAACATATATTTTATTGTTTAGCTGCTCTGTGGCGCAGTGGCTGAGCTTTGAGTTGCAGCACTAAGGGTCGCGGGTTCAAATCCCGCGCGGAGCAAGTATTATATATTACAATTGTAAGTTATACAAATACTTGCTTCGGTTCTGGATTTTTTTGCTTGTGCAATTTCTGCCTGTAAACTGCATCCACTATAAAGACAAAAATCGTAGTGGTTATACACAATTCTGGATGAGAGAGGATATCCAGCAACGAACTTTTAAAGGTTGACAAAGGGTACATACTTTTAAAAAATTGATTGAACTGAGACCAATACTTGAAAATATATTTTTGTATAAAACTGAAGAGATACATCAACCCACCACACCAGTCAACCTGATGGTAAGTGGCTGCTGCAGTTCAGGGACACCTGCAGCTACTCCAAACAAAGCAGGCTACAGATATGTCGTCAGCTCTAAGGACTTACTCGTATATGGAACTGAAATGTAATGGAGGAATTATATGGATGTAACTGCACTGGCACTCTGTACCCTTATATCAGGACAAAGCGCTGATATTCAGTGGTAAAAATAGGTAAAAGGATGGTATCCAGATGGACTCCCAGGTAGACAAGGAATCCCACTGTGGCAGCGCTATCGTCACGCCACAAGCGAAACCTGCGAAACATATCGAAGCCTAAATCGCGGTATATGTATAGAATAGCTTCGAAATATCTCATGGAGCGTTGGCCGCTCTCCGGGCAGAAGCAGAACTCCTTGCCCGGCTGGGGAGAATCTCCCCTTTTCCGTCCACGGCCTCATGACGGTTATAGGCATCTCCTCACGGACACACAATCCATAGACTTATCTGCATGTCTTATCAGGTCATCACTTCATCTGGTGAGGATGATGAAGGCCACTTAGTCTACCGGTACGAGGCTGCCACACGAGAAGCTTTTTTTCTCCTACAGAGCTACATTGCGACTTCAGCTTACTAATCCGTTGGGCTATGTCGGTCACTCTGATTCTACTGCGGATATTCTCCATCTCAAATTAATAAATGTGTTAATTATATACACACCTGAAACACGTTTAGTTCGATTAAAATTTTGCGACTACTTGTACAAGGTCACTGCTACAAGTTTTATTGTAAGTCGTGTCAGGTGCAATAAGTTAACCAGCAGCGTGGAGCCGGAATTAAGTACTTAATGTTATCGGATCTTTCTAAACTTTTATAAGAAAGATCAAGTTTGCTAGAGAAAAGCGCAAGTTATGCGATGTGTTTTTATAATAAATCTGCAATGGATCTTATTTTTATTTTACTCCACATGTTGTTATGTGCTCATATTTTGCTGTTGAAATTCTTGAATAAATAACATGTTGGTGGATTATTCAAATTTTTATAGAGAGCAAGAGCTGAAGACATAATACAAAAGCAGGCAGTGACATTAAAATGTTACAATAAATGGTACATATTCCATAGAAACTAGAACGATATAATTAAAAGCAATGACTATTTGAGGCGATTGTTGCTAATAAAATGCATCAGGCGTTAACAGACTGCTTAATGAGAGCATCAACAACTTTTTCTGACACGACTTAGGGAGTGAGGGAGGCGAAGTATTTAACAGATTTTATAGCGTGGGAAATTGATTTGTCAAAAAAGTGTAGAGATTCGTATTTCTATACTAATTAGATTACAAATGGATAAACCAAACTACGTATATATACCTAAAAGCAGAATGGTTACAAAAAATAAAAATGAAAAAAAATATATATAAAGCATACATCACTGGGGCATTGTTTAGTGTAAATGCTCGTATAAGGGAGCGTTGATAAATAGAGCGGGTTTGCTGGCGGGATGTTAACTGGAGAGCATACAGTAGCAGTTAGATGAGCAATAAATAACACTTCTTGAGAGTTTCTTCTTGTTTTATTTCTTGATTCCTTATTGTTACATTGTCGGATTTGGAATAATTTACCACGAAAAACGCCCCTTTTTTATAAGCGGCTGTAACCAATCATAATTAAGAAAAAATCGCATACGGCATTAGTGAATCTATTGACCAATCAGAGCGCAGAGTAACCTTTTCTAAGAGAGATTCACAATTTCCTTAATAAACGTGGTAAAACATTCCTTACAATATTTATATTTATTCCTAACGATAGATACAACTTATTTCTATTATTCTAGACATAAATCATTCAATAAACCTTTATTTTACATTTATAAAAAATAAAAATAGTTTCGCGGTCGCCTCACGGTTTAGCTCCGGAGTAGGACCATATTTTTTGCCGAACATACAAGTGGCGCCGCCAAGAGGTAGGAATGTACAACACTTTTTCAGGAATTATGCTTAAGAATCTATACAATATTTTTTCATGAAATTTAAATCTTTCTCATAATGAAATAACATTATACAGCGATTAATTGACATATTAATGTTTCTTTTGAAGTACTTTAAAGGAAAAAGAATTATATTAATCACTTATATGTTAAATAGCTCTTAAAGTTATGATAAAAGAAATCTTACTAGAAAATAAGCTTATACTTGCGTCTAATGTTCTAATCAGACCTAAATAATATTAAATAGATTCATATAAGTCACTTTAAGATAAAAATAGAAGTGTTTAATTTACTTTCCTGTTTTTTTCAGCACTAATCAGTCTTTACACTTAGCTTTATTTTATGAATAGGAAACAGTTAAGATTAATACCATCACCTAATTTTAAATCACTGATAAGAAATAATTATGATTAAATGCTAACACTTAGTTTTAATTCACTGATAATAAATAATTAATATTAAATGTTCGAATTCACTTTGTCGTCGCTAACATTCTCCCCCACGGTGCGTAGCACTGCATCCTCTGGAGGCGACGACTCCGCTGGCACCAGCACGATGACACGTCGAGTTGGACGGCGAAGTATTCCGCCTGATGTCCGCACGTCCAGCACCCTGGTTCTTCCGTCTGATCCGGGATAGGTTTTGACGATTTCACCGCGAGGCCATGAGTTTCGCGGTAATGTGGCGTCCACTATTAGCACGATGTCTCCTTCCCTTGGGTCTCTGGTTTCTTTCCCCTCGAGTTTCCTTGGCATCAGGAGAGGTAAGTATTCTTTAATCCACCTTTTCCAGAAGTGGTCTGCGAGTCTCTGGGTGGTTCTCCAGCTTGCCTTTCCGATGAGCTCCGTGTCGCTGAACTCTCCCGGCGCCATAGCTCCGCATGATCTTCCCAGCAGAAAGTGGTTCGGTGTTAGGCTCTCCTCGTCTCCTGGGTCCATGCTGATCGGGGTGAGAGGTCTCGAGTTGACGATGTGTTCAACCTCAGTCATTAGCGTATGGAGTACTTCCTCGGGCGGGCTCTTGTCGTTGAGGACTACTGCTAGCGCCGTCTTGACTGTTCGTACGAGCCGCTCCCAGGCGCCTCCCATGTTCGGAGCTCCCGGGGGGATGAACTTCCACTGGATGCCCTTTTCCTGTGCGGCCTCCTCTAATTCCCTTTTTGCTCCGACGAAATTAGTTCCGTTGTCGCTATATACGGTTTTCGGAGTTCCTCTTCTGGCTGCCATTCGACGGAGTGCCATGATCATTGAGCTGGCGCTGAGAGAAGGTACCAGTTCTAAATGTACTGCTCTAGTCGTGAGGCAGGTAAATAAGGCTCCCCAGCGCTTCTCGTTTTTTCTTCCGATGGTGACTTGCATCGGCCCGAAGTAGTCTACGGCTGTGCAGGAGAACGGAAATTGATGATGCTGCAATCTTTCACTCGGCAGATCTCCCGTTGGTGGTATCTCTGGTGAACTCTTCTTTGTCTTGCACCATTAACAGCTGTGTGCGACCGCTTTTAGAGTTGCTCTTAAACCCAAGATCCAGAACCTTAGACGAATTTCGTTCATTACTGTAGCGGTGTTTCCGTGAAAGAATTTCCTGTGATAGTGTTGTATTATTAGACGAGTTATTTTTTGTTTTCCGTCTAAAATGATAGGATTCATTATTCTTCCGTTTCGGTCGTGAAATTTCATTGTTCTGCTCCTTAATTTAATTATTCCGTCGTCTCCAATGTAAACGTCGATTTTCTTAAGTCGACTCGAATTTTCTAATGGCTTTTCTGACTTCAGTTTTCTTATGTCTGATGCAAAACTATCGCTCTGGCTTATTTTTATTAATATCTCTTCGGCCTTTTTTAGGTGTTCTGCTTCTATGGGTGAGTATAGGCGCTTATTTTTACTTCCGCTGGTCGACGGGATTGAGGTTTGTGCTTCTTTCTTCTGGATTTTTTGTGGTTTCCAAGACTCATCCTTCTGGCGTGCGGCGGTGGTGGTCGCTTTACGGCTCTTCTTTAGTAGGTGTGTAAAGGCGATCACTCTGGCTGTAGTGCGCAGCAGTCGCTCCCAGCTCGAGAACCTTTCTAGGTTTAATAGGGTGTCTTCTGCTGCCATCGTTGCCAATACCTTTTGCTTGCTTTTTTCTTCTGGCATAGCAATTTCTGGCTTGAAGTCGTGAAATGGCCATTCTTCTTCTGGTCGACGGAGAAATGACGGGCCTTTGAACCATCTGGCGTTGTGGTCGAATTCGGTTGGGGTTCCCCTCGTGGCGTCGTCCGCTGGATTCTCCTTGGTTGGCACCCATCTCCAGTCTTCTGGCTTGGACCTTTCTTCGATCTCGGCGAGTCGGTTGGCCACAAATGTTTTGAACTTCCTTGGTTCTGACCATTGAGTTACAATACCTATAGAGTCACAATCTCTAACTGACAATACTCAAAAAATGTCCGAGCGCCGTTCCATATACCTATATATTTTGATATTATATAGTTCAAAATGACATTTGCTCGAATTTAGACGTTAACCTGCTTGTACAATGTTCAAAGTCGCTCGTATGCAATGTCATCATCATTCACTCAAGGGCACGTTATCGCGGCGCCGCGCGGTCGGCGGTGAGTGATTTAGTTTGCTAATAAAATGAAAATTATTGAAATTTAAATGAAAACATGCACTGTGGATACATAAATACGTAAATTTGGTATGATACTTACCTAAAATATGAAACACCATCCTTTTTTCGCACGTGTCTGCTGTTATTTGGGCAGGAAATCACCGAACACTTTGGCATCGCGGACGTTGTACGAGGATTGTGGTCGCCTTACAACTAAACAAAAACTCTGCGCACTTCGCAGCGTGCGCCGAGTTTTGGCGCGGACATTTTATTTGTCTGTTTGTGACTCTATAGGTATTGTAACTCAATGGTTCTGACTTTATCCATTGCAGCACTGTGCTGGAGTCGGTCCAGTAAACCTTTCTCGTTATGTCGAGCTCTGATTCCTCTTCGATTGTGGCGGCTAGTCTGCTTCCGAGTAAAGCCGCTTGTAGCTCCAGCCTCGGAATTGACACAGGTTTCGTTGGCGTTACCCTTGCTTTGCCGGCGATCATGGAGACATGGACCTTTCCTCCGGGCTCGACTATTCTCCAGTAGACTACTGCTGCATAGGCTTCTTCACTCGCATCGGAGAATGTGTGTAGCTGTCCTTTTCTGCCTTTGGGTGAGACGCACCTCGGGATCTTCAGCCTCGTTAATGTTGACACCTCTTCCAGGTATTTCATCCAGACTTCCTTTTGATGTTCGTTGATTGGTTCATCCCAGTCTATTTTCTTTCGCCAGATGTCTTGGATTAGTTTCTTTCCTTGTATTAGAACTGGTGTAGCAAAACCCATTGGATCGAAGGTGGACATTACTGCGCTTGTGACTTCTCTTTTTGTTGGAGTCCTTCTGCCGTCTTGCAGGTCCTCCGGCGTGTTGCGTAGCCCGACGTTGAAGGCTAATGTATCTTCTTTCACCAGCCATCTTAGTCCCAGAGTCTTCTCTTCCTTGGTCAGTTGTAAGGAGTTTTCTTTGTTTGCGTCTTCTACCTCTGATATTACCCCCGAGTTGTTGCTGGCCCATCCCTTCAGATGAAAGTTTGCTCTTGCGTGAATGTCTTTCACTTCTTTGGATATTTTCTTTGCTTCGATTGTAGATGCGAAGCTCTGCAGATAGTCGTCCATGTAGTGGTTTCTCTTAATTGCTTTCACTGCTTCAGGATGAGTGTTCTTAAATTCCTCTGCGTTCTTGTTCATTACGTATATGGCTGTTGCAGGTGACGACGCTGCCCCGAAGATGATTGAAGACATTCTATACTCTTCAGGCTTGTCGGTTCTTCGGTTTCCGCGCCACAGGAACCTGAGACTGTCTCGGTCGTCTTCTCTGACTTTTACTCGAAGAAACATGTCTTGTATGTCTGCCATGACGGCTACTGGTCCCTCTCTGAAACGCAGCAGTACTCCGAATAATGATTGTAGCAAGTCCAGGCCCGAGAGCAAGGCGTCGTTGAGGCTCTTTCCTTCATATTTGGCAGCTGCGTCGAACACTATTCTTAGCTTCTTCTTGACTGGGTGTACAACAGCGAAGTGGGGTAGGTAGAATGTCCTTCCTTCGTTAGAGGTTTCTGGAGCCTTCTCTGCGTATCCTTTTTCGATTAGACTCAGAATCTGCTCCTCGTAGTGCTTTCTTGCTTCTTGATCACGATCCAATTTTTTCTCGATGCTTACCAGGCGTCGAACAGCTTGATTGTAGTTGTTGGGCAGGTGTTCATCTTCTTTTTTCCACAGGAGTCCCGTTTCATATTGACCGCTTGGCAGTTTCTTGGTAGTTTTCTCGAGGGTTTCTAATGCTCTTCTGTCGCTGTCGTTAGATGGTGAACGATTTTGGATCCCTAGAGACTCTAATTGGAAGTGTTCTCGGACGAGGTCTTCTATGTCTTCCTTGCCGGTGGTCGCTCTGCCATAATGAGTGAAGTGTACTGTGGCAGTTGTTCCTGTTTCACATCCGTGTAACACCCACCCTAAGTTCGTGAGGGAAGCTACAGGATTTCATGGTTTGCCCTTCTTCAGCTTTCTTGTCACTATCAGTCCCCAATTGTCTTGGCCTATCAGTAGCTTGGGCCTCTCGGAGACGTAGAGGAGTTGATTTTCAATTGCCTTCAGGTGCTCACAGTTTCTCACGGTGTCCTTGTTTATGCATTGTTCAGACAGCTTCAGGTCGTCGATGGTTCTTGCTACGATAGTTCTCTTTTCTTTTCTATGAGCCCCTTTTATTTTGAACTCGATCTTCTGTGAACTATCTTTTCTTAACACCTTTCCGCCAACGGTTTCGATCGTGAGTTTTTCTTTCTTTCCTTCGACTCCGATTTTTTCAGCAATTGATGCGTCTAAGAGTGTGACCGTTGACCCTTCGTCTAGTAGTGCTAATACGCGAACTTGTCCTTTTGGGCCATAGAGGTTCACGGGGATCATCTTTAGGTAGGCCTTTTCTTCTCCTTTGGCGTTATGGATTGAAGCGACCTTTTCTTCTGAGATGCTATTGGTGTCTTTTGCTTCTTTTTCTATCGACGCCGGTGGTTTGTCAGAATGTAAGATGGTATGATGCCATCTTTTACACAGCTTGCAGACTGGTGCTTTACAGTTGATTCTTGAGTGTCTGAATCGAAGGCACTTGAAGCATATCTTTGCCTTCTTGGTCATATCCCATTTTCCATTCAGGTTGGCTTCTTTGAACCTTTTACATTCTAATGCGAAGTGTTCTTCCCCACAGAACGGACACGACTTCTTATATTTCTCTTTTGACGCTTCTTGGACCAAATGAACGGGTTTTCTTATTCCTCTTCTTTGTTCTGAGGGCGCTTCGGGCGGGGCGAAGTCTCCGCACATGTCGGCTTCTGTTTCTAGGAACGCTTCGATAAGTAATAGCTCCTGAATTTCCTCGTCTCTTCTGCTTCTGTGGTAGGCGAACGAACGGAACTTCATTGACGTCGGCATCTTGTCTACTATAACTCTTAGCGTTTCAGGTGAACTGAGATACTGTGGTTTCTTCAGGGCTTTGATTGTTTCGACTGCGTTCTTTACTTTGCTTGCAAATATGCATATGTCGCTCGGGTTTTCGCCGACTCTTGGGAGGTTCTTCATTTTTTCTAGTTCTGCTAATGCTAGTGCTCCAGGTCTTCCGAATCTTGCTTCTAGTCCCTTGATCACTTCGCGTGGGTCTTCGGCGGTGAATAGCAGGCTTTGGACGGCTTCTCTAGCTTTTCCTTGGATCGCTATTCTAAGGCGTGCTAGGTTTTGATTGCTACTGAAAGAAGCAGCCGTATCCTCGTATGATCTTTTGAAGGCTAACCATTCTTCGCAGGCCCCGTTGAAGTGAGGTAGTTCTAGGTGCTTCGGTGAAACGGTGTCACGTGATTTTTCTGATAGCTTTAGTATGACTGAAGCTAGTTCCTGGATGTCACTTTTCTTTTCTTCTGCCTCTATTGGTTTGTGGTTCTTATTAGACATGTCTCCGGTCTGGATGAACCAGCGTTCGACTTCTCGAGTTCGTTCGAACAGCTCTTCTCCGGCACCATCTTCATCTTCTGATTCCGCGGTGAGAAGTTCTAATTCCGCTTGAGCAACTTTTGACTGTGCTTCTGCCAATTCTAGTTCCCTTAATGCCATTGTCATCTTTGCTTGCGCTTCTGCTCTCTTCCTATGCGACGAGCGAACGGAAAGCGTGTCTGGATCGCGGGTCGTCTTCTTAGGGTGAGGCTGTTGCAGAGTCTTCATTGTGACACTTCTTTCTTGAATCTGCGGCGTTGGATGACTTCCTTCTTGGTGAGGAACTGACGCTTCGATGGTGCGTGTCGGGGGGGTGGTATGGGTTACGTCCCCTGGTGTTGATTCTTTTCCGGCAATGTCTTTGTTAAGAAGTACGGGTTGTCTGTGTACGCTGCTGGGCGATGCTCTTGTAAGCGTTGATCGATCTGAAGTTGACGTGTTGGTAGCCGTCGTGTTTGTAGAATCACTCGGCGTATTCATGCTCCAATCCGTCGTACTGGTACCCGTAGTGGCGTTGCTTTCACTCGTAGTCTTCGACTGCACTGATTTTGATCTTGTATTTGAAGGCATCTTCCTAGTTTTCCTTAAACCCGATCCGGCTTCTCGAAGGACCAATGTAAATGCTCGTATAAGGGAGCGTTGATAAATAGAGCGGGTTTGCTGGCGGGATGTTAACTGGAGAGCATACAGTAGCAGTTAGATGAGCAATAAATAACACTTCTTGAGAGTTTCTTCTTGTTTTATTTCTTGATTCCTTATTATTACATTGCCGGATTTGGAATAATTTACCACGAAAAACGCCCCTTTTTTATAAGCGGCTGTAACCAATCATAATTAAGAAAAAATCGCATACGGCATTAGTGAATCTATAGACCAATCAGAGCGCAGAGTAACCTTTTCTAAGAGAGATTCACAATTTCCTTAATAAACGTGGTAAAACATTCCTTACAATATTTATATTTATTCCTAACGATAGATACAACTTATTTCTATTATTCTAAACATAAATCATTCAATAAACCTTTATTTTACATTTATAAAAAATAAAAATAGTTTCGCGGTCGCCTCACGGTTTAGCTCCGGAGTAGGACTATATTTTTTGCCGAACATACAAGTGGCGCCGCCAAGAGGTAGGAATGTACAACACTTTTTCAGGAATTATGCTTAAGAATCTATACAATATTTTTTCATGAAATTTAAATCTTTCTCATAATGAAATAACATTATACAGCGATTAATTGACATATTAATGTTTCTTTTAAAGTACTTTAAAGGAAAAAGAATTATATTAATCACTTATATGTTAAATAGCTCTTAAAGTTATGATAAAAGAAATCTTACTAGAAAATAAGCTTATACTTGCGTCTAATGTTCTAATCAGACCTAAATAATATTAAATAGATTCATATAAGTCACTTTAAGATAAAAATAGAAGTGTTTAATTTACTTTCCTGTTTTTTTCAGCACTAATCAGTCTTTACACTTAGCTTTATTTTATGAATAGGAAACAGTTAAGATTAATACCATCACCTAATTTTAAATCACTGATAATAAATAATTAATATTAAATGTTCGAATTCACTTTGTCGTCGCTAACAGTTTAGTGTTTAAGCATATACTAGAAACCGAAAAGCTAATAAAACCGCAACTTTTCAATGATGATGGCACTGTGCTGTACGACCACCTGCTTACCAAATAAGTTCACTTTAGACACAACTAGCGCCATCTAGTGAGCTTAGATTTTCAGTAACGATACTATTATTTTGACGTAGCCGATTTGCGTGCCTTCGCGACTGGGGCAGGTCAAACGCACCATTAGGCCGCGGCGGTAGCACGACGGCGTCTCCGGGCGCATGCCATATATTTATACCAAACAACACATCTCAGCCGGTCTCAGAGTACATCTAATACACCAAACAAAAATCCGAGTATTAAACATTTCCGTTGTGTATACTGTGACGCTCAACACACACTAACTAAATGTCCAACGTTTTTAAACTTATCACCCAAGGATAACGTGACCATTTATTTTTTGACTCAAAACGGGACATTGGTTTATTTAAGTCAATTAAAAGGTAGTATATTTATTCATATATATATATATATATATATATATATATATATATATATATATATATATATATATATATATATATATACATACATATATATGAAACGTTTAGCTGGTGGTAATAGTAAGTAAGAATGAAACTCGGCACGTTTTTTTTATATTCACCTAAATTATCAATATCGCCCTTAGAACTGAAATTTGTAGTTCTCAAAAACTTCTGCGTCTTTTTTACGGTCAATATCCTTTCTTCCTTTTCAATTAATACATCCGGAGATTTTTGAACGTCTTCCCATGCGGGGAACTTTTTTAAATCTGCCCAATAAAAATATCTTCATTTCTTTGGTAATGTTACGAGCTTGAGGTTCGTGACAATAAAAATTGCCGATAAAATTACCTAAATTAACACTTTAATTTACTTTATACAAATTAAAGTTAAAAAACACTAATAATTAAACACACTAATTCACTTAATTTCGCTCCGAAGCTTCGCTTGTGTCGCCGAGTTAAGCTCTGTGCCCCGATCGCATATTGCAGCGCCTATTTATTTAAATTAGCAAAGAAACATCCCGAATCTTCAGGTAAATGCGCGCAAAGGGACGAGTTTGCGAGTATAGATTTTCTAGAAACTTAGTTCTTCGGGTGGCGCTGTGGGTCGAAAGATCTGTGATGTCATTCTTTACACGCTCTACTCGCTCTCGTTCCTGACACTAGATGGCGCTAGTATATCGTCGATTGGAACGCGTAACACTGCCCCCTCCTAAGACATGCTCGTCCCGAGCATTATCGGTCCCATGATAACGCGCCAAGCGATCCACATGGACGATCTTAGGAGTCCCTCTTACGCCTTTCTGTAACGGCTCCGCAATGTCAAGGGATGTCCTATCCCGTGGTGCACCAATATTGTACAATTTCGGTGCTCCTCTACTACGTGTCTGAGGTCCCCGCACAGCCGCACAACTTGTACATGTACGACACCAATCCTCGACATCGTCACGATAATGGAACCAGTAAAACTGTTCTCGGACCTTCAGCAGAGTTCGTTTAACTCCCAGGTGGACTCTTGAACGACCATTATGGCACAGCTGTAGAACATTCGGCACTTTAGCTTTAGGGACAACCATTTGCAAACGACAGCTGTCTCCTCGACCATTGTCCCATTTACGGCACAGGACTCCATCCTGAAGCAGCAAGCTGTCCCATTGGGCCCAATAGCTTTTCGTGGTTGAACTCATCGCTGAGACGTCCCTCCACTTAGGCTTGGTAGCACGGGCCTTCATCCATCCCAGAATCGGCTTGATGTCTGGATCTTCCTGCTGTGCACGTCGTAGGCTGTCCTTCCACCCGTTACTGAGGTGGTCTGTCCTGAGCATCCTCACGGATACCACTTCCTTACTCTCTTGCCTACTACAATGGTTGCCATCTTCAGGACAAGGTCTTCTTGACAATGCGTTGCCATGAGATTTCTCGCTGCGATGTTCGATCTCAAAGTCGTATTCCTGCTGCTGCTGGGCGGTGCTGTTAGCCGCACTTCCTTTCTGAGACCGTTCACCTTCCCTTCCTAGGGTGTGCTTAGGGCAGCTGGACCGAAGATGGCCCCTTTCCCCACAGCCATAGCACCTAGGGCTGTATCCTTTATTGTGGTCGCGAACCGTAACTGCTGCAACCTCCCTAGCGTGAGGTGAACGATGATCCTGTCGCCGCCAGGCAGTGCCGTTAGCTGCACTACCCTCCTGATATCGTTCACTTTCCCTTTCTGCGGTTCGCTTAGGGCAGCTGGATCGAAGGTGGCCCTTTTCCCCACAGCCATAGCACCTAGGGCTGTATCCTTTGTTGCGGTCGCGAACTGTAGCTGCTGCAACCTCCCTGACGCGATGGGAATGATGATCCTGCCGCACGGCTTCTACCTCCAGTGCATGGGCCAAGGCGTCCTTAAGCGTCTCGTGGTGCCCGAGCCTCACAGCAGCTCTGACTTCCAGGTCGCGGATGCCGTCGATGAATGTTTGCACCAGGTTCCCTCCAATGAGCGCAGGTACAGACTGGTATGCTTTACGAACCATCTTCTCCACCTCAACGGCCCACTGCTGCAGGTTTTCGTTGCTGCGTTGCACGCGATCTTTAAGCTGCGCGCGAAAGACGTGTTCTAGGTGAGCGTCACCATATCTCGCCTCCAAGGCCTCAAGAAGCTGCTCATAGGTCACTTTCTTACCGAGAGCTTCCAACACCGTTAAGGCTTGGTCGCGCAGGCCTAGGGTGAGTGCAGTCATGGCTTGGCTTTTATTCCAGCCGTTCGCCTCCATGACTGGATTTTGTAGGCCGACCAGGAAGAGGTCCCGTCGAACGGCGGCACTTTGAATCCACGTAGCGAAGGTGCTGCAGCTACTACGGGAGCTGTAGTTCCATCCCCAAGTTTGAGGACGTTTAGCGTTTTCTTCACGTCAGCCATCACGTTGTCAACCCGATTGTTCACATGGTTGATTCGGGTTTCATGTTCTTCGATTCGGGTTTCAGCTTCCGACAGGCGGTTGTCGTGTTGAGCAACCCTATCCTTCACCTGCCTTATCTCTTTCCCAAAGGTAGCGTGAAGGTCCTTCATGAGGAGCATCTGCTCTTCCGACTGACGAGCCTGTTCCGCCAGCTGACGGGCCTGTTCCTCCTGCCGGCGGGCCTGTTCCTCTTGTCCGTTCTGCAGCTGCTCTTTCAACTGACGGACCTGTTCCTCCTGTCGGCGGCTCTGTTCGTCCTGTCCGCCCCGCAGCTGTTCTTCCAACCGACGGACCTGTTCCTCCTGTCGGCGAGCCTGCTCCTGCAGCATCACCATCAGAGCACCTAAGTCAGGCGCCACAGACGTAGAAGCTGCTGACGGACCGGCTTCCGTGGCCGGCGGCTGGCCCTCAGACATCTGCGGCGTTGCACCACCAAATCTCCTCTGGTCCGTCTCCTGCTGGCGTTGACTTCGGGTACGGACACCCTCCGTTTCCTCCTTAGGTAAAATCGGCATTATTTTATCCCACTTCTGACATCAATTGTTACGAGCTTAAGGGTTCGTGACAATAAAAATTGCCGATAAAATTACCTAAATTAACACTTTAATTTACTTTATACAAATTAAAGTTAAAAAACACTAATAATTAAACACACTAATTCACTTAATTTCGCTCCGAAGCTTCGCTTGTGTCGCCGAGTTAAGCTCTGTGCCCCGATCGCATATTGCAGCGCCTATTTATTTAAATTAGCAAAGAAACATCCCGAATCTTCAGGTAAATGCGCGCAAAGGGACGAGTTTGCGAGTATAGATTTTCTAGAAACTTAGTTCTTCGGGTGGCGCTGTGGGTCGAAAGATCTGTGATGTCATTCTTTACACGCTCTACTCGCTCTCGTTCCTGACACTAGATGGCGCTAGTATATCGTCGATTGGAGCGCGTAACAGTAAGAACGAAATTCTACTGCTCCAGATATTCACGGCTTGTTTCATAAAAGTTTTAGCCCCCTTTTCACCAATTTTTCATCTATGTCTGTAACATTATCTTTCGATTTCACTTTTAATTGACGGACCTGATTGAATAAAGAAACTGATTAGTCTGTTTCTGAGTCAAATTGTCTTTTAGCTGATTTTTTTGCAGCTTCTATAGCCGATACGGTCTGAACTTCAAGTTTCAATACAGCTTGATAAAAACTTGCTGACTGAGCGTGTAAAAAATAAAGCCATAATTCGGATGTGGGATCCTAAAAAAAGTTTTTTAGTGACAACAACACAAATTTTCGCGCGGTTTCAGAAAACGGGACAATTTTTCGTCCCAGAGTTTATTTCAGGGACACCGGGACTCGTAACTATAGAAAGGGACAGTCCCGTTCAAAACGTTACCCAAGGAGCGCTATTCGTTAATTTGTGATAAAAACATTAGCTTTAATTGTTTGCATGTTGGACACGACGTTAAGCAATGCAGCAACATCACCATACGCTAATTCATTTCGATAATGAATCTTATAAATTAATGTAGGTGCTACCGAGACAGCTGATCCGCGTGACAGCTCCGCTTCACTCCCTCCCACAGCGTACGATCCCGCTACGTCGAACGGTTCTCAGCTGGTTTATGACGTCGATAAATCACAATACTCGCGACGCTAGCGCGCAATCTAGTTCTGCTCCGTCGCTACGAACGAGTACAGTGCTACTGTCAACAGCGCTCATCGATGTTTACGTAAATAATCATAATGGCCCGGCCACACTAAGGAGAAATGCCGTTAATTATCGCGTTGATGGACGTTGAATCTAGGTGTGGCCACGAATTATCGCGATAATTTTACAACTGCATTAACAATGCCGTTTCCCGTTTGCCGATAACTCTAGTGGCGGTACATCAAAGCATTAACGCGCGAATTATCGCGTTGAAGCGCCACACTACGTTATTTGTCTCATTGTGCTCGGTGAGTGTCACGGGGTTGCACGTATGACTGCGATGGAGTGGAGTAATGAAAAAGCTTTTCGAGATTGAATTAAAAAAAGACGTGTGGCACTCGGGGACTGCCGCGTAAAGCTATTGCATAGCAATTTTTATCAACTTATGCAATTATAATTAATTATTTACTTTATTTATGCAGTTAAGTCTTTGATATTAAATCAAGTTACACTTTTTGAGCGTGGTGACCGATAAGAAAACAATTTTTTTTCTCTTATTGTATAAATGAGAAGTTAATATTGTTTAAAATATTTTTAATATCTTACAATACATGTAGGTTATTCAGGAACTTTTATCATTCAGTTAGCAGCTAGTGTACACGCATACGACTAGTCGCACGCAAACAAACACCGTGCCGAAGTCTGCCGAGTGCCGAAGTTTGCCGAACTGAAACGACGTTAGACGATGCACGGCTTTCAACGCCACACCTCCGTGCCCGTCGGAGTTTACCGATAATCTGACGTTATACGACGTAATTCAAATAACTGCAAAACCAAACATAATATCTTAATTTAACAAAAATAGCCTTTCAAAAAATGAATCTAGTTAAGTATAGAGTAATTTTGTACAGATTAGGTAAATAGTTCGCACTCTTCCTTAAGATAGTCATCATAAAAAGTAAACTCGCAGTGAGAGCACAAAAACTCAACACGATCAAGTAAATAAATTATATTTTTGGAGTAATTTATGTCAGCAACAATACGCCACGGTCTATTGTAGAAATTAACAACCCATTGGCAGTCATTGCAGTGAAACCTTATATTAAAATGAGTTTCTTCCCAAGGTAATATTAGGTTATTAGTCACAATATAAGAAAATGAACTTCTATTAAACCTGTCAATATCTACAATTAGTACTTATTTACAATAGTAAAATAAATGATAATATAGTCAATCTGTAATGTATCACGGCTGGGGAATCCTAGATATTTTTTCGTATTTAGTAAACGAATAACTAGTTGATAAATTAATCATGACATATATCTTTTTTTATCGCCGGAGACTAAAATGATATTGCTTTTTTTCGTAACTGCAGATTCTGTGGATTTATTTCATTATTTTGAACAATATACGAAACTTAAGTGACTAAAATTAAATCTAATCTGAACCAGAATCATAAAAACTGTATTATTCGGGCTAAACGAATCTAATAAAGATCTGTTATTTTTGTCTCCTGCGAAAAGAACAGACTATAGGAATCTATCGAATACCTACATAAACAAAATATCACCTATAAATAAAATATTACGAAGCGGAATAACTAATAAGAGTGGCAACGTCGCACTATACAAAGGAATTGCGTTAAGACGATGTCGTTGAGAGTCGTGGTAGCTCACATGGTTAGCGCTCGTTATAGGTATCACAGTACGGGAACAACCTGGGTTCGATCCCCACTGGCACCAATGAAATTGTTGCGTGCTGATTTAGCTATCAGTTGGAAAGTCTGTTTTTCTGGGCCGTTTTGTTTTGTTACACTGACATCTCGCAAGTCACCTAGGGACCTAGGAGGTTGTCGGTTGCTTATTTTTTACTTTTCTTTAAAATTTTCGTCGGTAAAATAACATATTTATAAAAGTAAAAAAAAGTAAAGTTACAGCCTATATACGTCCCACTGCTGGGCACAGGCCTCCTCTAATTTCTGAGAGGGTTTTAAGGCAAGGAAATGTCCGCCACACTGCCTCAATGCGTGTTGACGAACTTCACATTTCTTCGAAATATATATTTTTTAATTTCTCAGACATGCGCTAACAGCATGCGACGACGCGGCCCGCGCCTTGCCGCCACTTGCGTTTGCCGCGCTTTGTCTCGTCACAGAGTGGCGAAATCACAGTAATATAGGTATTTTATAAACAGCACCTGTCTAATATTATGAAATATGTAGATAAAACTTAAAACTTACCTTGATAAATGTATACCCTTTTGTTTGTAATATTTTTTTAGACCTCTCTTCAATCGTTTCTGCTTATTCCCCATGTTTTACAAACTAAACTTAAACATTAATAAAACTGTACAATTAATAAAACTATAAAACACTACTATTAAACAAGAATCAGAAAAAACCTACTCCACTGTTAACAAAATTAAATTTTTGCAGTAATATTTTACGATTTTAATTTCGTAGTGCTGAGCTCTCGCAACGCGGCGTACGTCCACCTAGCAACACGATGCGCTCCGCACTGAATTCGTGGACGAATGCGGGGGTGATATAGACGCAGTAATTAATTGGGACGCATTTTTAATTTATTATCATAAAAATAATATATATTTCTAAAAAGTAACCAAACCAAATTATATTGCAAATTTTGTATTGCAAATCAGTAGATATTTTTTTATATTCCTTTGATAAACAATGAAGGAGTAAAGTGGTTTCACCTCAACGATTTGGAGGTGATTTGGGTATTTTTTATTTATTATGTGACACCGATAGAAAAATTATGGCTAAACCAAATTACGTATTAGATCATGTAGATTACTAGCTATTTTTTTCATATGTAATTTCTCTGTAAGTGTCGACGAAAAGTTGGTTCATCTGCACGCTTTTTTCAAGCTTTTTGCGAGAGAGCAGCCTTAATAATAAATGCACTTTGTTCATTCATATTCAAAATTTCAAAACTCTTCGACAAAGACAACAAAGACTGAGGAAAAGAAACGACGTTAGACCATCGTTAGACAATGCACGGCCTTCAAGCCACACCTCCGTGCCCGTCGGAGAGCGTGAGGTTTTTTTCGTTACGAAATTTCTGGATTTTCCCGCACTCAAGGCCCGCGATAGAAGCTATGCAATAGCTTAATAAAAATTTCTTCAAAAGTATACTTTAATTTACGGTATGAAACCAAGAAAAATAAGCAGGAGAAAAAAAAACATTTTTGCAGGTCAAAATTCATAGTGTACAGTGGTACGAAACCATAGATATAATACGAAACCCTGGGTACGTGTATCTAATTCGCACTTGACCAGTATTTATGATTGGCTTATTAGTTATTATTTCGATAAAATATATTTACGTTTGTCTTATTATTTAGCTTAAACCATTGGACATCTTTCTGGTGCAATTTGGGTGCAGGAAAAAAACAAAACATAAATAGATTTACAGTGTACGTTTCCTGTGCATTTGTAGCATCCACCATCTTCTTTTCCTTGTATTCTTTTTTTCTTTGTTTATTTTTTTATTTTATAAACTATTAACTATATATTATATTTGTTTATTTTTTATATTATAGAAACACAGCAGCATTAAGCTGCTATTTTACGATAGTATTCTGTGAGAGCGTGGTCCTTTCCCGGTCGAAACATTTAACAACGGCAAATTTAACGCCGTTCAAATGGGAAACGACGTTGACCGTTCAAGTGTAGCCACTCATTTTATCGCGTTAAATTTAAGGCAATAATTGTTGCGTTTATGGGCATTGACGCTCAGACGAAATAAAAACTCTGACGTTGCTCGTTAGTGTAGCCGCAGCATACAGCCGACCGTGCGTTGTCTCATAGATTCGGGAATTCCTAATTCCTGTTTACGGTATTAATGAAAACAAACCGGTCTATCTAAAAGGCTTAGTTACATGCGATATTACACCAAAAAATAAAACTCAACCTTCGGTACAAATCAATGCCTTAATCTTACCGAAGCTTATTAGTTACTACACAAATGCCTTCTTGTAATTTACCTTATAAGGAATAGTCACACATTAAAAATTTGACATTGGCTGATCCAGATTTCTTCACACCTCAACCAGTAGAAATTTTGCTTGGAGCGGACATACTTCCCCAAATTCTATTACATAACACGGTGATCGGGCCGCCGGGTACACCCATAGCAATAAATAGTATTTTAGGATATTTGCTGTTAGGCAAGCTAGATTTTAATATTCAGTTCCCAGTTTTGTTCCCTGTTCACGTGTTACACAGCTCTGTTAACGATGAATTTGATCTCCAGCAGTTTTGGGAATTAGAATCAATTACAGAACAAAGGTCTCTCTCTCCCGATGAAGTTTTATGCGAGTCAATTTTCGAAAACACGCATACGCGTAATGATTCAGCTTCCTGAACCATTACGTATCTTCATATGTAGTCGCTCTGCCTTTCAAACCTGACGCCTTGCCCCTTGGTGAGTCGCGTGATATTGCTATCGCCAGATTTCGCAGATTAGAATATAAGCTTGAGCGCAATCCACCACTGAAGTATAGCTATCATGCATGTCTACAGGAGTACTTGGATCTAAATCACATGGAACCTTGTGATGGCCCTTCATCAAAATCTGGTGGCTCGTATTATATTCCGCACCACTGCGTGGTGAAGGAGTCTAGCGAGACAACAAAGATGCGAGTGGTCTACAATGCAGGTTGTAAGACTACCGACGGGAGCTCCCTGAACGACGTTTTATTTACGGGACCCAAACTTCATCTGGATATAATCGACGTTCTATTGAAGTTTCAAATTCATTCTATTGCTTTCACAGCTGACATTAAACAGATGTACCGCAACATTTTAGTCCGTGATACAGATAGGGATTTTCAGCGTATCGTATGGCGTACTTCTCCTGACGAACCTATACGGGATTATCGTCTTCGTACTGTAACTTTCGGAGTTAGTTCCTCGCCTTACCCGCACTTCTTACAATGCGACAGCTTGCGCTTGATGAAGTCCCGCGCTTTCCACGTGCTTCTCATGTCATAAAAAAATACATATTCGTGGATAACATAGTGTCAGGTGATAATATGGAGGCAGAAGCTCTGGCTCTACAACAGGAGTTAATAAACATATGTCAGGCTGCAGGCTTCACTCTTCACAAGTGGCACAGTAACTCGCCTGCATTACTCACTGCGGTTCAGCCCACAAGTTCTCATGGTGAGCGGCACCATAACGTACCTTTTGCGGAGATGGAAAATGATATGAAAACTAAAGTACTTGGTCTTCAGTGGAATCCCCATTCAGATTCATTTACTTTCAGTGTTCAAATTACCTCTAACAAATGTACTAAGCGCTCGATTCTATCAGAAATTGCTAGAATTTATGACCCACTTGGCCTTGTATCGCCAGTCACAGTTTTTGCTAAACATTTAATCCAGTTGTTATGGATAGCACGTGTAGGTTGGGATGAACACCCACCCCAAGATGTAATAAATTCATGGGCCAATTTTACTAATGAGCTCCCACTCCTATCAAAAGTGATTTTTCCGCGTCATGTATTTACCCACACTCATTCTGTACAGCTTCACGGCTTCTCAGATGCATCTGAGAAAGCGTATGTCGCATGCGTCTATATTCGCGTGCAGGGAGACATGGGTGCAGTGGATACTTACCTTCTTCTAGCTAAAACGCGTGTGGCGCCTACTAAACGTATGTCCATACCACGTCTAGAGCTCATGGCGGCTCTATTATTATCTCGATTAATGAAAGCTGCTTTAAACATTTAGGGGAATCGCATACCTCGCGATCAGATATACGCGTGGTCGGATTCATCTGTGGTACTAGCGTGGTTGCGTTCTTCTCCACACGAGTGGAAAACCTTTGTTTCCCATCGCATAACAGAAGTTATAAGTAATATTCCGTATTGTTGTTGGCGGCATGTTCCGTCTGCAGACAATCCGGCAGACGCGGCTTCACAAGAAATGCTTCCCGCCAATTTTTTAAATCACATCATATGGTTCCGCAGTCCTCACTTTTTACAAGAGGACGAGACTACTTGGCCTGTTTCCGAAGTTACCCGGACACAAGAAGAAAAACGGAACATTGCAATTGTTTCCAATCCGTGTACTTCTTCTTCCACTAACGAAGACGTAGAAATTATATCACGTTATTCATCCCTGGGAAAACTGGTTCGTATCACTGCTACGTTATTCCGTTCCTATAATAAATATAAGAAGGTGCAAACTCCTCTTTCTAAGCACATTTTCGTAACCGAGTTCAATTTTACTTTAAATCGACTTATATTTCTTGTTCAACATTCTGTATTTCGTGATGACATTTATAACATTTCTAAGGGAAAAGTTCTATCAAATCAAATAAGACGTTTAAATCCCTTTATTGACTCAAACAATTTTCTTCGCGTGGGTGGGAGGATACAAAAGTCCCTTTTACCATATGATTCAAAACATCAATTAATTTTACCTAAAAAACACCCGTTAACTATTCTAATTATTAATTACACTCATGAATCTCACTTACGTGCTGGTGCGCAGAGTACCCAATACATACTTCCACAAAAATATTGGATCTTATCCGGTCGTGACGTCATACGGCAATGTATTTATCGCTGCGTCCGTTGTTTCCGAGCACGTCCCGTGCGCCCGCAGCGCAGCATGGGTCCATTGCCTGCCGCACGCTTGCGACCTGAACGTCCCTTTCTTAAAACTGCCGTAGATTTCGCTGGCACTTTCTACATCCGAGCTAACAAAGTAAAAAATGCAATAATAGTAAAATGTTACGTGTATGTATTTGTTTGTTGAACTTAAACAGAGGGTTTCCTAGCGGCATTACGACGCTTCACATTACGCCGAGGTCTATGTAAGGATATTTACTCCGACTGCGGTAAGAATTTCATCGGCTGTGACAGATATCTAAAGGACTTGTATGCCTTCCTTCGGAATGACACTGTACAAGGCGCGCTCCAGAACAAGACCCTGGAGGAAGGAATAACATGGCATTCAACCACCGTATGCAAGTAATTTTGGTGAACTTTTTGAAGCGGGCGTCAAAAGTTTTAAACACCATTTTCATCGGGTAGTAGGTCCTCGTATTTTAACCTATGACGAGATGCACACCCTATTGTGTCAATTAGAGGCAGTTCTAAACTCGCGTCCACTTAACCACTTTGCGTATTGAGCTCCGATGCGCAAGATCCCCTCCCTTTAACTCCGTCTCACTTTTTGATAGGTGAACCGCTAACAGCAATCCCCGACATTTCGCTTGTGGATGAAAATCCGAGTAGATTAGTCAGGTGGCGTTTAATACAAAAATCGGTTCTACATTTCTGGAAAAAATGGTGCTTAGAGTATTTGCATGAAGTTCAGCAACGTAGCAAATGGTTTACTGACCGTGGCGATATGGTCAGTGAAGGCATGATTGTGATGGTATGCGATGATAACCTTCCACTTTTACAATGGCGGTTTGCACGTGTACACTGCCTACATCCAGGCTCTGATGGGATCCCGCGTGTTGTAACCTCAGACGAAATAAAAACTCTTTTTTTTTCGACAAATTTTTATTTCGTCTGTGGTTGTAACTCTCCAAATTGGGAAAACATATTTGAAGCGACCAGTTAACAAAATTTGTTCATGATTAAAACTACTTTTACGGATTTTATCGCGTTTATTTTTACTTTTTATTTTTAATTCCCGACGTTTCGGGCGCTTTCCAGCACCCATGGTCACGGGGGACTGAGATGACTGACGTCCCGATGTCATTGTTAAACCCGGAGTACCTTCAGCTTTTCTAATTATTGTTTATGGTCCGATCTATGCAAAATGAACTGACTATGTCTTGAGGTCTTGCAGTGGTATGCTTGGGTTTAGTTTTAATTTTATTGATTATAGGATCCCAAGCAGGTGGTAGTACCCAGCCTCCTTCTCTATTGAAATTAGGATGTTTTTTAATTTCAATAGCCTCACGTATCATCCTTGGTAGGAATCGGTGTTCTTTCCTACCAAGGATGATACGTGAGGCTATTGAAATTAAAAAACATCCTAATTTCAATAGAGAAGGAGGCTGGGTACTACCACCTGCTTGGGATCCTATAATCAATAAAATTAAAACTAAACCCAAGCATACCACTGCAAGACCTCAAGACATAGTCAGTTCATTTTGCATAGATCGGACCATAAACAATAATTAAAAAAGCTGAAGGTACTCCGGGTTTAACAATGACATCGGGACGTCAGTCATCTCAGTCCCCCGTGACCATGGGTGCTGGAAAGCGCCCGAAACGTCGGGAATTAAAAATAAAAAGTAAAAATAAACGCGATAAAATCCGTAAAAGTAGTTTTAATCATGTGTAGTGTTCGCGTAAATATAAGAAATCATTAAAATTTGTTCACTTCCAATAGAGTAATAAAAACCGGCCAAGAGCGTGTCGGGCCACGCTCAATGTATGGTTCCGTAGTTTCCCGTCCGTCACAATAAATGTTCCCACTTATGAGTTTAAAGGTGGGTATCCATTATGTTCGTGCTCCAGCAGTGCTCCGCGCTTCTGCAACTGCTCCCGGTAGTGGGTACCGTTGTTTCCATCCAAGTTCAAAATGATTTTCCTAGAAAGTCCTTATAAAGTTCTACTTTTCAGATTTTTTTCATATTTTCTAAACTTATGGTTCAAAACTTACAGGGGGGGGGACACATTGTTTTTTACTTTTGGAGCGATTATTTCCGAAATTATTGACATTATCAAAAAATGATTTTAGTAAACCCCTATTCATTTTTAAATACCTTTCCAACAATATATCACACGTTAGGGTTGAAATTAAAAAAAAATCACTTCCCACTTTACATATAGGGGGGTGAAAAGGAACCTAGCGGAACTCGACTTTCGATTAAGAAACAGAAGGGAGGAATCGAGGCTTCTCTCGATCCGGCCTCCTATAACGCCTACGTTGGGTTCGGGAACAACGTATGTGATCTCCGCAACGGAGTAACACACTAGGGCGATAACCTCGTTCCTTTTCAGCAAGTAGGTTCAGACGGGGATTACGGGTCTTCCGAAGTCGTCCCGGTCCCGACGCCTTAATTCTTCGATGTGGTCTGTATAACTTAAGGGATGAATTACTTGGGAATAAAACAGCAATTATCTTCAAACCGTTCCGTGAGAGAGTAATCACTTTTCCCTATCACTTCCCTACACTTTTTCTTCTTGACTGCTGGTTTTCACTTTTCCCGAAGGATTTTCTTGTTTTTCCGAACTATTACCCCGAACGAATTGCAATAAAACCCGTTCACTAAGCTACCCCCAGAACTATACGCGAAAGTGAGCCGGGCCATTCGCGTGCCTGCGCAACTTAACAACATGAATTTATACTATTACTCTCTCACGTTTCACTTAATTTCTTTATTCACATAAATCATACATAAATACAAGTTATCTATTTAGATAGCACAAAACAATATCTACACCATGATATACATTGTTTTTTCGTATCACAAAAATCCTTTAATTTATAAAACAAAATATGCCTACTTTAATCACAAATTCGAAGTTCAAACTTTTTAAATATTTAACACAGAAAGTTAAAACAATGTTTCTCACTTGAATTTATACATATATTAACTAATACAATAGTTTAATTTACATTTTCTCTATTTATTTCACTATTTAAAACACTTTTAAATTTCTTATACAAAACTATCATTATTTCACTTATACACAGGAATTTTCACATAAAAATAACACAGAATTCACCTTTTTAGCACGTACGATCAACCTGAAATGTTTTACAAGTCATTTTTACATAAATTGCTGAAATTACAAACATTTTAAATTTTTACATATTCGGCCTCCTAAGGGCGTGGTCAGCGTGCTTCCGTGAACTCACACTATTTGAACAACTAACTTTGCACGGCTCTCGGCTATCAAAAAAAAAATGAAATTCTGAAATGCACTTAATTTTAACAATATTATGTAAACAAGTGCTTCTACATAATTTTCAAACTGTAGGAGACTATCTCTGATAAGATTCTTATTCGTTATCATGCTTTTTATCAGATAACAATACAAGTGAATGTTTTCATTAATCAATCATAACAAATAGGCATTTGTTTTCGTACAAACATATCATACTTATACAAGATAATACTTATGCAATTAATTTCCGTTAATTCTGTTTATGCACAGAGTGATCATCTCGACCGGGGAACCAATCCGATCTCTAACTTCACTTTAATATTCCTTCGAATTTACATCGTTGGAAAGAGGATTTCAACCGGGGAACAAATCCGGTAACATAATTTATAACATAAAATTCCCTATATGAATTTATTGAAAATATTACTTAGAAAACAGTAAACTAGTCCGGCCTGGGAGTCGAACCCAAGACCTTCATATCATTAATTCGACATTTCCTTAAAATTTAACTAAGCATTTTCTTATCAGAACATCTGTATTGGACAATAAGTCTTTGAAAAGTTATTCGTCATCGGTCGACTTAATAAACTGAAATATTCTTATAGGCGCGTCGCCAACAATCTCCCCCCCGTGCGCTAGCACCATCATTTGGGAGGCGTCGCGGGTACCAGGACTATTATTCTGGATGTAGGTCTCCTCAAGATACCTGTGCTAGTAATGACGTCAACCACTCTGGTGTGACCGTCTGGTCCCGGTAACGTTCTACTAATTTTGCCTTTCGGCCACGTATTTCGTGGCAACGAATGATCTATTATCAAAACAATATCGCCTTCTTTAGGTTCCATGAACTTTCCGTTATTACCTGTTCGCGGTATTAAGGTAGGCATGTATTCCTTCAGCCACCTTGTCCAAAAATGGTCGGCTAACCTCTGTGCAGCTTTCCAATTGAGTTGACCCGTCAGATGCTGCTCTAGAAATAATCCAGGTGGTCGATCACCACATGAGCGTCCCAGAAGAAAATGATTGGGTGTCAAACCCTCTTCAGGACTATCCATACTGAATGTTACCAGAGGCCTGGAATTTACTGTGTGCTCTGCTTCTAAAAGCAACGTATGTAGAATTTCCTCTCGTGGGCTTCTTTCTCTGAGCGTAGCGGTCAACGAAATTTTAATCGACCTTACTAACCTCTCCCAGGCGCCACCCATGTGCGGAGCTCCCGGAGGTATAAATTTCCATTTAATGTATTTCTTAAATGACTCATTTTTCATGCCTTCATGGCATTCTTCGCATGCTTTCAATAATTCCTTATTTGCAGCTTTGAAATTTGTCCCGTTATCGCTGTATATAACGGCTGGTTTTCCTCTTCTGGCGATAAATCGCCTCAACGCCATTATCATTGACGCTGGTGTCAATGAGGCGGCTAATTCCAGATGTACTGCTCTGGTAGTCAGACACGTGAATAAAACACCCCAACGTTTTTCGTGTCGCCTTCCTATAGTTACACTCATAGGACCGAAATAATCCACAGCTGAGCATGTAAAAGGTGGTTCATGATGAGCTATTCTCTCCAGAGGAATATTTCCTTGTGGCACGTTCTGCGGTTTGGATCTGTATGTCCTGCACCACTGACAATGATGTGACACACTACGTACTACATTACGTAAGTTCAAGACATAAAATTTCTGGTTCACCTCATTCATCACCGTCTGGTGATTGGCATGTCCAAAATGATGATGAACTTCTCTAATCATCATTTTAACGATTTCGTGTTTACCGTCCAATATGACAGGTTTTCTACTTTCCTCGGTCAAATTAGACTTGAAAGGTAAACGTCCATTTAAACGGAGTAAGTTATCTTCTCCTATTTCCATAGATAATTTACTTAAGCGTGAACTTCTTTCAACACTTTTGCCTGCTTTCAAGCACTTTATTTCCGAATAAAAACACTCGTCTTGAACGAACTTCCAAATTAATAATTCCGCTTTTTTCAAAAGCGCTATGTCCAACGCGCCATCGGGTCCTTTAACCGACTTTGCTAAAACTTTGTTGGAACACATAACCGACTTTTCGGCTGCGTCGTCGGTTCCTTTAACCGACTTTCTTAAACTCTTGAATTTTTCTACCGCTTGTAAGGTGCGTGTAGTTGCCCCAAGGAATTTCTTAAAGCTGCTAAATCGTCCGTAGTCGGGTAGACTTAACGGTTCTTGCTTTCTTAACGTATTTACGCCCTTTGGCGATTTTTCTTCACCTGTTTCTAAGCTTTTTATGGTGTCCACTTGTTTGGGCCATAAATCAGGACTTTTCCTGAGGAATTCAGGTCCTTGAAACCAGCGATGACTTACATCGAAGGTGGAAGGGAAATTTCTAGTGGCGTCGTCTGCCACATTTTGTGACGTTGGAACCCATCGCCATTCACATGGTTTACTGTGATCTTCGATCTCAGCCAATCGATGAGCAACGAATGGTTTAAAGGCGCGAGGATCTGACTTAATCCACGCTAACACTGTACGTGAGTCTGTCCAAAATACTCTCTCGGACATCTCGTACTTGCTCTCTTCACTAACCGAGGCAGCCAGCCTGCTGCCCATAAGAGCTGCTTGCAATTCAAGCCTTGGAATCGAAATTGGTTTCAACGGCGCTACTCTTGCCTTTGCGGCGATCAGCGTAATCCGCCTTATTCCTAGCTCATCCGTGGTGACGTAATACACCGCGGCAGCGTATGCTTTTTCACTAGCATCCGTGAAAGTGTGTAACTCTCCCTTGCCGACGCCTTCAGCAACGGGTCTAGGTACCTCTAAATGACCTAATTTCTTCACTTCCGATATCCATTTACAAAATAACACGTGTAATTCGTGTGAAACTTCTTCATCCCAAGAGATGCCTGTCCTCCATACTTGCTGGATCAGCGACTTCCCTTGAATCGTTATGGGTGATGCGAGTCCCAAAGGATCGAAAACTGACATCACAGCGCTAGTTATCTCCCTCTTCGTAGGCGGTCGTAAACCTTCCATCACCTCTTCCGGTGTGTTACGAAGACTTGTGGAGAAACTTATTATATCCCGTTTGATATTCCAAATCAAACCTAACGTGCGCTCTGTGTGCTCTTTATCTCCCAGCGAAGCACTGTCGCTCTTATATTTATTTTCCATTTTACTTAAAACTTCGGGTCGGTTGCTAGCCCATCCCCTCAGTTGGAAAGAAGCATGTTTATGTAATTCATACATATCGTTTACTATCCTTTCGGCCGTCGTCACGTCGGGAAATGCCTGTAGATAGTCATCCATATAAAAATTGCTTTCCGTAGCGGAAGCTGCTTCTGGATAGATATGCGCGTTGTCCTGCGCATTCCTATTCTTTACATATATAGCGATGCATGGTGATGATGCCGCTCCAAATATGAGTGACGTCATTCTATACTCTTCCGGTGGCGCGTCACGATTGTGCCGCCATAAGAATCGAAGGCTATCCCTGTCTTCATCCCGGATTTTCACTTGCAGGAACATTTCTTTAATGTCTGCCATTACTGCCACGCTTCCTTCTCTGAATCGTAGCAGAACTCCGAACAACGACTTCAATAAGTCCGGTCCGGTTAACAATGCATCATTGAGACAACGTCCGCCCGTCTTTGCGGCGGCGTCGAAAACTATCCTTATTTTCTTTTTTTGTGGGTGAGTCACTGCGAAGTGAGGAAGGTACCACGTACGTGGGGAAATGGGAATATGGTTCGCTTTCTCTGCGTAACCATTAATGATGAGATTTTCAATTTGCTTCTCATATTCCTTCTTCAACTCGCTATTTTTGTCGAGCTTTTTTTTAATATTCAACAGGCGACTTTCAACCTGCGCTCTATTCGACGGCATGCACTCATTGTCTGTGCGCCATAACAAAGCAGTCTCGTACCTATTATTAGGTATACGACGTACCGTTTTGTTCAAAATACTTAAAGCTCGTTCTTCTGGGTCGTTCGCGGGCTTTCTAGCCGACACTCCCAGAGATTCCAAACTAAAATAATCCTTGATCAATTTATCCATATCTTCCTCCTTCTTGGTGGAAATGTGGTTAACGATCTTGATCGGTTTAATACCACCCGATATGTGACCATGTAAAACCCATCCAAGTTTGGTGAGCGATGCTACAGGTAGGCTCTTACCTCCTGAAATTAATTCACGAGTAACTATGAGATGCCAATTGTCCTGACCAATTAATATGGTAGGTTTGGACCTCTCATACATCAACTCATCCTTAATCGGTGTCAAATGAGAACACCGTTGCAATAATTCTCGGTTTACCGACTGCGGAGAAAGGTTAAGTGACTTAATTGTTTGTACACTTATCTCTTCCAAGTCGCTCGAGTAAATGCCTTTTATCTTAATGTTTAAGCGATACGAACTGTCGTCGTTAATTCGCTTTCCTCCCACGGCTTCGATACGTAATCCCTCTTTACGTCCGCGAGGTGCTAATTTCTGAGCCATCCACTCCTCTATGAGTGTCATGGTCGATCCCTCATCCAGAAGAGCTGTTGTCTTGACCTTTCCTCTAGGTCCATACAACTCGACCGGTATAATCTTTAAGTATGCACATGCCAGTGCATTCACTGTACTAACAGTTGTAATCTGAGCATCTTTACCCCCCTCGTCCCCTTGTGGCGAGGTTTTTTCATTGGGGTATCGGTGTAGCATTCGATGATGTGACATTCTACATCCCTCTACACCACATTTTTTCGCTTTGCACTCTAACCTCCTATGGTTAGGTGACAAACATTGGAAACATAATTTCGCTTTTTTGACCGCTTCCCATTTCTCGCGAATATTCATGTCCTTAAACTTGTAACAACTCACTATAGAGTGCTCCTTGTTGCATATAACACACTTATGTGTTACCCGACTTACAGGCTTATCCTGGGTTGTCATAACCACCTGTCGGTTGTGCCCTTTACTATTTCGGCGTTCTAGACGCTCGCTCGAATTACTTCGGCGCATATAGCGCTCGCTCACGGCACATCTGCGTACACCTCCCTTTGCAGTGTGTACAGTTTGCTTCCTGAATTCAGGACGCTTCCTTTTTTCAGGCGCATTTTCATTGTTTAAGGACGCTCCAAATTGTTCACTCAATAAATTTAAAAACTTGGCCATCTTTTGTAACTCTGGCTCCAAAGGATACTGAGCTCGATATTCAAACCATTTAAATTTAATCATAGTTCCGAGCTTCTCCACTATGCGGCTCACTAACTCCGGTGAGTACAAATACTGTGGTTGATTCAACGCTTGTATCGTGGCAACCACGTTCGTAATACGACTTGCAAAAGATCCTATATTCCGGCAATCTTCTGCCAATCTTGGCATACGCTTTACATTCTCGATTTCGGCTAGAATGAGCATCTCAACCCTACCGAATCTTCTCTCGAGAGCGTTCATTATTTCTTCCGGTTCACACAAAGTAAACAACAACGACTTAACCGCTTCCTTAGCAGTGCCCTTTAATGCCCTCCTAAGGCGTGCGACATTCTGCACCCCTGAAAATTGGCTTCTCGTGTCTTCAAACACCGTTTTGAAAATTATCCATTCACCCGGGTCTCCATCGAACACCGGTAATTCCTGGAGGAAATGAAGCTGGGAAGACTTATCTTTACCCGCTATTTTTATTGCACTCACAATCGCTTCGGTCAATTCTGACACCTCACTCGCGTGTGTTTTCTGTGCATTTCCTTGGTTGCGCTCGATCTCCGCCCCTTTGCGGCGTGATCCTTTACACGCTTCCTTATCAGTAATATCGGGTTGTGCTACACTAACCGGCGCGCTCATTATGGTCTGCTGAACCCAACTCCTTACGAAAGGTTCCACCTGAGTATTCCGCTCTTCATCATCCTCACTCGAGTCGATCTCCTCTTCTCGGTTGAGTCGTGCCAACTCCAATTGAGACTTGGCCAAGGCAGCAGCTGCCTGTGCTCGTTCGAGCTCTGAGCGTTCGAATTTAATCCGCGCCTCTAATTCGGCTTTCAGCCTCGCCGATCGCGATGACCTACTACCTCTTTGTGACCCTTTATCACTAGTGTGCCCGATTACTGTCCTTGACGATGCCGCTTCTTCGGTCCTTTGACCTACTTTTTCGACCACCGTTTCACTCCTGGATATAACGGATTGTTGTGCGGTGCTGGCCTGCGTACCACTGGTGTCCGTCCTGTTGCTTGTCGTTGCCACGGACGTCCCTGTGTCCCACGTGCATGTGGACGTGTCGGTGGTGGCTCCACTTGAAGGAGTCGCTCCATTTGACGCAGTAGCTGTGGTCGCTCCAGATGGTTCCGCTTCTTTAGCTTTTCTTGAGAGCCCTGTCCTTGTCCTGCTCCCTTCGCTTCTCCCTGTCTGGTCTTGTGCCTTCTTCATCTTGCAGGAAGGTGATTGTTGGCCTACGGTCCCTAACTGTCCCTACGGTCCCTACAATCCCTTACCTACAACCCTCTACACCCCAACCTAACACCACTACCCCTCCCCCCCTTTATCTCCCAACCCTACAACCCTACTACCACCCTAACAGCCCTATCAGCCCTATCAATCCTGGACGGGGCCTACCGAGGTGAGCCGTCCAGGGATGGAGTCGTGCAGGAATGGAATGGAGGAAAGGTTTAGGAACTGCCCCGCCAAAGAATATGACGAAACAGTCGAGCGGTAGTGCAAGCGCAGTCTCGCTCGAGAGAACTGCTCCACCCGAAGGTGTTGTGCCAGAGCCCAACCGTTTGGCACCGTTAGGTGGTCGGGATGTATGCTGTGCTCGCCGCCCAGTTGCCGGTGACGCCTCGTCCAAGCGCCCTCCTCCGGCCGCGATGCAGTCAGGTGCCCACGCGCACCCTCGCCCGGCAGCAGCAGCGGTGGATGCTTCGTCCAGCACCCTGATGATCCGACAGGAAAATGCCGGACACGGTCGTCCGACAGGAAATGCCGAGCACGCTTGCCCGACAGGAAAATGCCAGACACGGTCGTCCGACAGGAAAAATGCCAAGCCCTGCTTGGCCACGATGAGTGCCTTCACAAGACACCTGCGCCCGGCTGCGATACGTGCCCCATGCGAGCACACGCCCCAGGCCGCAATCCCGGTTTTCTTTCTTCCGGTAGTTCCAGGTCCAGTCCTTCAGCGCTGACGTCCTGGTCTTCTGGCCTTTGGTCCTATTGCTTCAGCTCAAACCTCCGGCTTCCTTCGGTTGCTGATCTTCACTCGGCTCCGAAGGTCTTCTTTTTCACAACCAGCAGTCCACAGCTGGTTCCTTGATCCAGCTGGCGGGGTTCGGGTGGTCCTTTTAATCCGGCTCCGAAGGTCCAATTGAAAAGGAACCTAGCGGAACTCGACTTTCGATTAAGAAACAGAAGGGAGGAATCGAGGCTTCTCTCGATCCGGCCTCCTATAACGCCTACGTTGGGTTCGGGAACAACGTATGTGATCTCCGCAACGGAGTAACACACTAGGGCGATAACCTCGTTCCTTTTCAGCAAGTAGGTTCAGACGGGGATTACGGGTCTTCCGAAGTCGTCCCGGTCCCGACGCCTTAATTCTTCGATGTGGTCTGTATAACTTAAGGGATGAATTACTTGGGAATAAAACAGCAATTATCTTCAAACCGTTCCGTGAGAGAGTAATCACTTTTCCCTATCACTTCCCTACACTTTTTCTTCTTGACTGCTGGTTTTCACTTTTCCCGAAGGATTTTCTTGTTTTTCCGAACTATTACCCCGAACGAATTGCAATAAAACCCGTTCACTAAGCTACCCCCAGAACTATACGCGAAAGTGAGCCGCGCCATTCGCGTGCCTGCGCAACTTAACAACATGAATTTATACTATTACTCTCTCACGTTTCACTTAATTTCTTTATTCACATAAATCATACATAAATACAAGTTATCTATTTAGATAGCACAAAACAATATCTACACCATGATGTACATTATTTTTTCGTATCACAAAAATCCTTTAATTTATAAAACAAAATATGCCTACTTTAATCACAAATTCGAAGTTCAAACTTTTTAAATATTTAACACAGAAAGTTAAAACAATGTTTCCCACTTGAATTTATACACATATTAACTAATACAATAGTTTAATTTACATTTTCTCTATTTATTTCACTATTTAAAACACTTTTAAATTTCTTATACAAAACTATCATTATTTCACTTATACACAGGAATTTTCACATAAAAATAACACAGAATTCACCTTTTTAGCACGTACGATCAACCTGAAATGTTTTACAAGTCATTTTTACATAAATTGCTGAAATTACAAACATTTTAAATTTTTACATATTCGGCCTCATAAGGGCGTGGTCAGCGTGCTTCCGTGAACTCACACTATTTGAACAACTAACTTTGCACGGCTCTCGGCTATCAAAAAAAAAATGAAATTCTGAAATGCACTTAATTTTAACAATATTATGTAAACAAGTGCTTCTACATAATTTTCAAACTGTAGGAGACTATCTCTGATAAGATTCTTATTCGTTATCATGCTTTTTATCAGATAACAATACAAGTGAATGTTTTCATTAATCAATCATAACAAATAGGCATTTGTTTTCGTACAAACATATCATACTTATACAAGATAATACTTATGCAATTAATTTCCGTTAATTCTGTTTATGCACAGAGTGATCATCTCGACCGGGGAACCAATCCGATCTCTAACTTCACTTTAATATTCCTTCGAATTTACATCGTTGGAAAGACGATTTCAACCGGGGAACAAATCCGGTAACATAATTTATAACATAAAATTCCCTATATGAATTTATTGAAAATATTACTTAGAAAACAGTAAACTAGTCCGGCCTGGGAGTCGAACCCAAGACCTTCATATCATTAATTCGACATTTCCTTAAAATTTAACTAAGCATTTTCTTATCAGAACATCTGTATTGGACAATAAGTCTTTGAAAAGTTATTCGTCATCGGTCGACTTAATAAACTGAAACATTCTTATAGGCGCGTCGCCAACAGGGGGCTACCCTAATAAAACATTTTTTTCCAACTTTTATTTTTACCACTTGGTCGGCGTCATTGATACACATATTGGTACCAAATTTCAGCTTTCTAGTGCTAACGGTCACAGAGATTAAGCGAGGACGGACAGACGGACAGACAGACATGGCGAAACTATAAGGGTTCCTAGTTGACTACAGAACCCTAAAAATGTAAATAATAATTAAGATTTCGTATCATACTTTCTTTAGAAATAGCTTTAAACTTTTATCATTAATCTTAAGACATAGTTTTTAGTAAGTAGGTACTTTCGGGTACTACCACAGATTAATAAATAGTTTACCAACATCAACATCTCCCATACAGAAGCGAAAATACCTACGTTATAATAGCCTACAAAATCTTAATAATAATATCTGCTGCTCGTAGCGAGAAAAAATGTACTATAAGTACGCGACCAAAGAGTCGAGATTGTGTTGCCCGCCGTGCGACTCACGTGCAAGCGTGTCATCGCACGATTGCGCTAGGGTTGTACCTATGATGATTATTGTAATAAAACAAATGTTGCGAAATACATAACCATATTTTTTATTTGTCTTTTAAAATTTTAGTCTTTTAATATTTGAGTTTTATAAAATGTTACTTAATTTTGTCGTTAAAAATATCCTTAATCTCGTAAATAATTTTAATAAATAATCATGAAGAAAACAGTACAAAGCAGAGGAAAATCAATGCAACATGGCGCTGCCAGGCCGATTCATTATGACGTTGTCAAAATTATTTAGGAGTGCTCTTTCTAATTCTTCAATATAAGTAATTATTAAACGTTTCTGGTGGGACTTTTAGATATAGACCATAAAAAGATGAAGCCTGGCTTTGAAATGAGTAAACAGTGTTTTTTCGTCAACATCAGGTTTCTCCTGTAACAAAACATTGAAGCTAGTGCAGTTATGTTTTTTTACTACACTTATATTAATGAATACCTTGGATACATGAATCAACTCAAAAACAAGACAATTTTTCATTTGTTTTTTTGACTTTGACGCCCATCCGCTGCACAATAATTTCATGGTTTCGGCATTGCGACGAAAAAGCGCGGGATAAGTGCGCGGTGTAAGCGCTCAGGCGGGCGTGCGGCAGCCCTGTATCGGTTGTGTCGTGGGCGGTACGCAGAGCGGTAGGCATAACGCGTGGCCCAGAGCGAGTGACGGAGGCCTGGTACTACTTTCAATTTTGCTTATACATTTTCATTTTATGTCAAGGTACTAGTTTGTATTGAAGAATCGTTTAAATTTAATTAAAACGTACTTTTAAGGTGAGCGGCATATTACATACATGATATTGTATTATTATTTACATTTTTTCATTAAGGTTTAGGTATAATTCTTACAATTAAAAATAGTGCAATTTGAAAGGAAAGCATTTCGTTTTATTTAAAATGTTTCAAATCAATATATTTTCTTACTAGCAAGCACTCTTTAACTTGAAGCGAGCTACCCTTTTTGAACCACACCCACAACGATCACTAGTAACGGCCAACTTCTTCGTGAACACAAGCATTAACGCTTTTGACGGTACACATTACGTACGCGCTCCGTTACTGGTAGCAGACAAGATCTCATTTCCCTGCTTCATCGAATACTAAGGCAGTTTTCTGTACCTGTTCTGTGGAAAAAGAAATAATAGTGGACACATTTGGCCAGAATCCACATCACACCGGGCCCGATAATCGCCGAGCAGGTCAAAGGTTACCCAGGTGAGTGTTTGCCAGGTCTTATGTGTACATAACAACTTCTATGACAGAACGTTGTACAGCCTATCACGCATATCATTTAGCATTTTCTTCAGTGGTGGCACTTATGTTTACAATAAGCCACCACCTTGGATTTTACGTGACTTTATACTATAACTTGCGGAAGAGAAAGTTGTTTCCAACAGTACCTCATCTGTCAATACAGACCGAGTAATTTAAAAAATCTGAAGAAACATATGTATGATCGCATATGTAGCCTGCTAAAATCATAACCCTCCTTTTGGCGTTGCCATAGTCGGATAAAATGGAACAGCAATATTGTAGAAATTTTATTCTAAATTTGACAAACGATTTATTCCAGTTCTATGTCAATGCGTTTTGCTCTTTTATGCGTGGGTCATGCGATAGCTGACAGGATGCTGAATATTCAACGTTCCCGCATGCACTGGCTGACACAACATTTTTGCTCTGATGGCAAACTAAAACATTGTGCCAAAATAGCTCCAACACTTCGAACTGAAACGATGTTCGTAACTTAATCAACTAAACTGCATCAACGTATTGCATGTTTCATCTGTTACATATTACAAGCCAGGCGTTTGACTATAGCAGTTAGTAGAGCCTTACCTACTACAGGTATATTATAGCTGTAGCACAAATAGGTCGACTCGACCTGGGTAGAACCACGGTCTTACAGAATACCTGTATAAAACAACAGTTTGATACTACTGTTTTACACTGGTATTGTGTGTTTCGGTGAGTGAACAGAACCGGAGACCCTTTTTACTGGAAACGAGGCATTCCATCCTAGCCATCGGGGGTGACAACGCATCTGCACTTTGATTCAAGAATAATTGTAGATGTCTATAGGACACAGCATCCACTTACCATCAGGTGGACTGTGAGTTCGTTTGTCACCTTATTCTACAAGAAAGCATTTACATTGAACTCTGTAACGTTAGTGAAGACCAACCTCATTTTTCCGAAGCCTATAACTCAATCTTCAACCATTGGAGTAATATGTACTATGAACTAGAACAGGCGCCAAGACTTGGTTGTTTACAACATACGTTGGAACTTATTTAATGCCATACAAAAATTCTCACTGCCTCACAAATTTTGTTCACGGTGTCTGTTCGTACGTAGTATATACTAATTCAATGTCTTCAACAATCTGCTTCAGTTGTCCACAATTTCCTTAAACCAAACTGTTCTAGCGCGAATAAAAAGTCGTCCTACTTACACAAGTTTGTTTCACTTTTGAGTTGCTCGGCTCTTTTTACTTCAGAAAAGTTTAAAGTTGTGTTGTGGCCTGGACGGCCGCGGGTTCGAATCTTGCACGTGTATAACTTGAAATTATTGGTTTGTTTATCGTGGGAAATTTATGTAGGTATGTAAACTGCCTTAACGATACAGAAGAAAATTCTAGTGTGTGGGAATGTTTTTCAAATAATTAAACGCTGCAGTATGGTTGTAGCACGAATGGGGCTCGACCGACGAAGGACCAGCTCTTACAAAATACGAGCATGAAATAGCAGCATAATGCTACTTTGTTTCGTATGGTGAGTGTAGAGAACTAGGGATACTTTTTACTAGCAACGAGACAGTCCATCTTATATTTCAGGAGTGGCAACGTATTGCATTTCGATTCTTAATTGAGGATAGATGTAGATGTCTATGAGCCACAGCATCCACTTACCCACTATGTTTGCTCGTTTGTCACTGGTGGAGCCACGTGTCTAAGGCTGCCGAAAATCTAGTTCCCCGGTCGAACCTTAAACCTATTACGCGAGATATTAACTAAAGTGGACTGTATATGCGATTGCTTCTACGCTTACGTAAAAGCGACTACTATAGCATGCGGTACAATGCACTCGCTCTTCCCTAAACTAAAACTATTATTGTGCCAAATCGATGAAAAGGAATCCTGCCTGATTAGGAGAACACAGAATTGGAGCGGGTTAAAACAATTATATTAATCAGGCAGTAAATAAAGGAATATTGACTCACCGGGGTTTCTTCTATCCTGTAGAGCACTATAGTGGCGACTTCCGGAACTTCTTCTGGACAGACACTCTGAGGCCCCAGGGGTGCGTCGGGAGAGAAGCGTTGTAGTTTCAACGACGACTGCGGCGGGAAGAGGCTGTGTGGTTTCAACGACGACTGCGGCGGGAAGAGGCTGTGTGGTTTCAACGACGACTGCGGCGGGAAGAGGCCGCGCATCGGTCGCGCGTGCCTTATATATCCTCGGTTCCGATGATTACGTGACATTCTAGAATCATCTTCTTGCCCCTCCCACCCCACTACCCCGATGTGTCGATAGGATGGTATGAATGATATCGGTTTCGGAAAGGAATAAGCGACTTGGCACCTACCGTCCAATATAAAATAAATACGAATGGGTTTCCGCGCAACCATCTCCCCCGCCCTTGAAGGATTTCCTTCAAAATTAACTAAAACAACTAGAGCTAAGATCAACTAACAAAATAACTAACTAACGCTAAGATTACCTAAATTCAACTACAATTTTAATCTATAGAAAGCTAATTTAAATTATGGAAGAGGCAGGGGGCACAAACGGACAACAGGACGCAGGCAAGACCCAACCGTGGTCTTAACGCGAGCTATCCTAATGACTCCGTCGGAACCGGGAAAGACCTCCTCGACAATTCCTAACGGCCAGTGGAGAGGCGGCGTATTCTCTTTGGTGAGCACAACTACAGTTCCTACAGCTAAAGACTCAGTTGCTGTGTTCCATCTTTGCCGAGACTGCAAAGTATGCAAGTATTCCATCCTCCATCGTTTCCAAAACGATTGCACTAACCGATCTAATAATTTGTGGCGTGCGGAAATGCTAAGTCTGTTCTCATCCATATCTGCGGCTGGCAAATACTTTAAAGGCGTTAAATTCAAAAAATGTGCTGGAGTTAGAGCCAGCGGTTCCGAGGGGTCACTAGACAACGTACGACAAAGTGGGCGACTATTCATTACGCATTCAATTTGAGCGAGCACCGTACTTAGCTCTTCGAAGGACAAAATTTGATCTCCTATTACTCGGTATAAATGACTCTTTAGACTCTTGATATTAGTCTCCCAATTGCCCCCAAAATGACTCGCGGCTGAGACGTTCAGAGACCACTCAATGCGGTTCTCGGCTAGAATGTGAGCGAACTCCGAATTATAATACTTGCTAGCTAAGAGCTCATGTAGTTCCGATAGAATACGTTTTGCACCGACGTAGTTCGTACCGTTATCCGAATACAATCTACTTACAGGGCCACGGCGGGAAAGAAATCTTTTAAATGCACCCATAAAGCCTGCTGTGCTTAGATCACCAACGAGTTCTATATGCACCGCTCGAGTAGTTAGACATACGAAAATGCAGACGTAAGCCTTTGTGGACCTTATACCACGCCCGCGAGTGAGCGTGACCTTAAACGGACCAGCGAAATCAGACCCGGTGTGCGTGAAGGGCTTTACTGATTGCATTACTCTACAAGATCTAAGTTCCGCCATTTCCGGAAATGACGGCTTGGGGCGTGCCCGAAAGCAAGCTATACATCTGTGCACCCGATTGCGTATTAAGCTACGTGCAGAAAGAATCCAATAATTCTGACGCATAATCGACATCAACAAGTCGGGGCCAGCGTGCGAGTTCAATTTATGATGGTAATCGACTAATACGTTCATGATATGATCTTTACGCGGTAAAACAATAGGGTGCCGTTGGTCGAAACTCAATTGCGAGTTGGACAAGCGTCCACCTACCCTTACAATCCCATCCTGTAAAAATGGCTTAAGGCGTTGAAAGGCGCGACTACAAGCTCTATTCGATTGTAATCTTCTAATTTCTTCAGAGAAGTGCGCACGTTGAAGTTCACGTAATACTAGCGACTCGGCATAGTTGTAATCGGATGCTAAGACATACGAACGTCGCGGTAAAAGCTTCGCGAATCGACAAACGTAAATTACGCTACGCAATAATTTCGACCAAGAGGACAAGCGGTTCGCCAAGGCAATGATTGGAGAAACCTCGCTCGAAACGTTCGCCACTAGAGCGTGTCTCTTCTCTTCCGGCGGTTGTGACACTGACGAAGGTTCGAAATCGGTTATCGGCCATTGCGAGGGATCCAAGTGAACCCAAGCAGGTCCGTGGAACCAAAGCGGGTGGTCCATTATTTGCATCGGAGTGAGTCCACGGGATAGACAATCGGCGGGGTTTTCCGTACCAGACACGTGATAAAAGTTCCGCGTTTCTAACTCGTCTTGTATCTTGGCCACTCGGTTCGCGACAAACGTATCCCAACGGTGGGGTGAAGAATGAACCCAGCATAAGGCGACGGTGGAGTCGGAAAAGGCAAATATCCTTTCTATGTGAACTCTATCCCTACATGCGCTGATAACTGCGGTAATAAGCTTGGTGAGTACTAATATTGCGCAAAGCTCTAAGCGCGCCACAGAGACAACCTTACGGGGGGAGACTCTCGACTTGGAACTAATGAGGCTAATCGAATTTCTACCATTATTCTGGACGTGGAAATATACAACGCCCCCGTAAGCCTTCTCGCTGGCGTCTGCAAACCCAACGACCGTTATGACGCTATTTCTATCTACGTTTATATGACGCGGTATCTTAATTTCTCTTAATAAAGGAAGTTCCTCTCTAAAGCGCTGCCACAACCGAACAATGCTGTCAGGCGGCGAGTCATCCCAGTCGGATTCCAATAACCAAAGTTGTTTAATTAAAAGCTTAGCGTATAATACCACCGGAGCTACGAAACCCATGACGTCCCATAATCTAGCAACGCATGACAGCATTGTGCGCTTTGTGCATTTCTCTACGGGCAGATTTACCTTAAGGCTAAACACGTCGGAGTCTGGTGACCAACACAGACCGAGCACCTTGTGCGTATCAGAATCGTCGAATTCCTTTATCGCCGAAAGACGGTGTGATAGTGGGATTGTATCCAAAACCGGACGCGAATTACTAGTCCACTTCACAAGATCGAATTGACCCGATTTCATGAGCCTTATAACCTCGGCGGTGGTTAGGGTGGCCTCCTCCACGCTATCGACCGAGTACACAAAATCATCCATATATAATCCGCTCTCAATTGCCCTCTTAGGTTTAGGGACCTTCATCGTGAGCGAGCTGTCTCACCGTGCGTAACGCATGAAATGGGCTCGACTTTAAACCAAAACAAACGCGGTTAAATTCAAACACCATTAGAGGTTCCTTTGGGTTGAAACGATATAAAATGCGTTGGAATCTACGGTCGCATTCACGGACCCCTATGCAAAGAAACATTTGGCGAATATCGGCGGATAGTGCTATACTAAACAAACGAAAATTGGCTATTATATTAAATAAACAGCCCTGTAAATTTTGCCCACTATAGAGGATATCGTTAAGCGACAGGTGAGTGCTAGTTTTAGCACTAGCGTCGAGCACTACACGTAACTTAGATGTAAGTTTATCCTCTCTAATGACTCCGTGGTGTGGTATGAAATACGACGGTGTGTCTTCGTAGTTATCTAATTTCGAAGCCACAAGTGATATGTAACCTTCTCTTATATATTCGTTAATGACGCCGTCGTAAGCTTCCTTTAACTGGGGTGAAGCGAGCATCCTACGCTCCAACCTGTAGAAACGTTTTTCCGCCATTTGACGCGAATCGCCGAGAGATAAAACATCTCCTTTAAAGGGTAGCGCTACACTATATCTACCGTCGCGATCACGAACGGTCGTGCGGACGTAAATTTCCTCGCATAACCTGTCATCTGAGCTAGCTATGGGTGGGACGTTCACCTCCTCCATCTCCCAAAATTTGCGGACTAACGACTCGAGCGGTTCGACAGCCATAACACAATAAGAGGTTGCCGAAATACTATTGTTATGCCGCGCTCAAATCAGCGCCATCTAGTGTCGGGAGCGAGAGCGGGGGGGCTTTGCAGAGAATGACATCGCCGATCTCTCGGCCAACAGCGCCACCCGAGGAACTAAGTTTCTAGAAAATCTATACTCGAGCTCTCGGTACCTTACGCGTGTTTACTTGAACATTCCGGATGTTTTGCTGATTTGAATAAATAGATGGCGCAAGATGCGATCGGGACAGAGTTCAACTCGGCGACACAAGCGAAGCTTCGGAGTGAAATTAAGTGAATTAGTGTGTTTAATTATTAGTGTTTTTTTTAACTTTAATTTGTATAAAGTAAATTAAAGTGTTAATTTAGGTAATTTTATCGGCAATTTTTATTGTCACGAACCTCAAGCTCGTAACAATTGGTGTCAGAAGTGGGATAAAATAATGCCAATTTTACCTAAGGAGGAAACGGAGGGTGTCCGTACCCGAAGTCAACGCCAGCAGGAGACGGACCAGAGGAGATTTGGTGGTGCAACGCCGCAGATGTCTGAGGGCCAGCCGCCGGCCACGGAAGCCGGTCCGTCAGCAGCTTCTACGTCTGTGGCACCTGACTTAGGTGCTCTGATGGTGATGCTGCAACAGCTGCGGGGCGGACAGGAGGAACAGGCCCGCCGACAGGAGGAACAGGTCCGTCGGTTGGAAGAGCAGCTGCAAAGCGGACAGGAGGAACAGGCCCGTCAGCAGGCGGAACAGGCTCGTCGGTCGGAAGAACAGATGCTCCTCATGAAGGACCTTCACGCTACCTTTGGGAAAGAGATAAGGCAGGTGAAGGATAGGGTTGCTCAACACGACAACCGTCTGTCGGAAGCTGAAACCCGAATCGAAGAACATGAAACCCGAATCAACCATGTGAACAATCGGGTTGACAACGTGATGGCTGACATGAAGAAAACGCTGAACGAACTCAAACTTGGGGATGGAACTACAGCTCCCGTAGTAGCTTCAGCACCTTCGCTACGTGGATTCAAAGTGCCGCCGTTCGACGGGACCTCTTCCTGGTCGGCCTACAAAATCCAGTTCGAGGCCGTCATGGAGGCGAACGGCTGGAATAAAAGCCAAGCCATGACTGCACTCACCCTAGGCCTGCGCGACCAAGCCTTAACTGTGTTGGAAGCTCTCGGTAAGAAAGTGACCTATGAGCAGCTTCTTGAGGCCTTGGAGGCGAGATATGGTGACGCTCACCTGGAACACGTCTTTCGCGCGCAGCTTAAAGATCGCGTGCAACGCAGCAACGAAAACCTGCAGCAGTGGGCCCTTGAGGTGGAGAAGATGGTTCGTAAAGCATACCAGTCTGTACCTGCGCTCATTGGAGGGAACCTGGTGCAAACATTCATCGACGGCATCCGCGACCTGGAAGTCAGAGCTGCTGTGAGGCTCGGGCACCACGAGACGCTTAAGGACGCCTTGGCCCATGCACTGGAAGTGGAAGCCGTGCGGCAGGATCATCGTTCCCATCGCGTCAGAGAGGTTGCAGCAGCTACAGTTCGCGACCGCAACATAGGATACAGCCCAAGGTGCTATGGCTGTGGGGAAAGGGGCCATCTTCGATCCAGCTGCCCTAAGCGAACCGTGGAAAGGAGAGTTGATCGATCTCGAGAGGGTAGTGCAGCTAACAGCACTGCCTGGCGGCGACAGGATCATCGTTCACCTCACGCTAGGGAGGTTACAGCAGTTACGGTTCGCGACCACAATAAAAGATACAGCCCTAGGTGCTATGGCTGTGGGGTAAGGGGCCATCTTCGGTCCAGCTGCCCTAAGCACACCCTAGGAAGGGAAGGTGAACGGTCTCAGAAAGGAAGTGCGGCTAACAGCACCGCCCAGCAGCAGCAGGAATACGACTTTCCTATCAGACACTGCAGCGGGAAATCTCACGGCAACGCAGATGCATTGTCAAGCAGACCTTTTCCTGAAGATTACAACCATTGTGGTAGGCAAGAGAGTAAGGAAGTGGTATCCGTGAGGATGCTCAGGACAGACTACCTCAGCAACGGGTGGAGGGACAGCCTACGACATGCACAGCAGGAAGATCCGGACATCAAGCCGATTCTGGGGTGGATGAAGGCCCGTGCTACCAAGCCTAAGTGGAGGGACGTCTCAGCGATGAGTTCAACCACGAGAAGCTATTGGGCCCAATGGGACAGCCTGCTGCTTCAGGATGGAGTCCTGTGCCGTAAATGGGACAATGGTCGAGGAGACAGCTGTCGTTTACAAATGGTTGTCCCTAAAGCTAAAGTGCCGAATGTTTTACAGCTGTGCCACAATGGTCGTTCAAGAGTCCATCTGGGAGTTAAACGAACTCTACTGAAGGTCCGAGAACAGTTTTACTGGGTCCATTATCGTGACGATGTGTAGGATTGGTGTCGTACATGTACAAGTTGTGCGGCTGCGAGGGGACCTCGGACACGGAGTAGAGGAGCATCGAAATTGTACAATGTTGGTGCACCACGGGATAGGACATCCCTTGACATTGCGGAGCCGTTACAGAAAGGCGCAAGAGGGACTCCTAAGATCGTCCATGTGGATCGCTTGGCACGTTATTATGGGGCCGATAATGCTCGGGACGAGCATGTCTTAGGAGAGGGCAGTGTTACGCCGCGCTCAAATCAGCGCCATCTAGTGTCAGGAGCGAGAGCGGGGGGGGCTTTGCAGAGAATGACATCGCCGATCTCTCGGCCAACAGCGCCACCCGAGGAACTAAGTTTCTAGAAAATCTATACTCGAGCTCTCGGTACCTTACGCGTGTTTACTTGAACATTCCGGATGTTTTGCTGATTTGAATAAATAGATGGCGCAAGATGCGATCGGGACAGAGTTCAACTCGGCGACACAAGCGAAGCTTCGGAGTGAAATTAAGTGAATTAGTGTGTTTAATTATTAGTGTTTTTTTTTTAACTTTAATTTGTATAAAGTAAATTAAAGTGTTAATTTAGGTAATTTTATCGGCAATTTTTATTGTCACGAACCTCAAGCTCGTAACACTATCTATGATGGGGGCGGAGCCAAGGATCACATAGCCCAATACGGTTTCCAGTGCGTAAGGCGCGGTATGCGAGGAGTTGCCCCTGACCTTATTGTTTAACAAAAGATGAGGGAAAAGCGATGCTCCAATGAGCATGTCTATGTTTCCAGGAACGGCGTAAGTGTCGTCCGCCAGAGTCAAATTCTTAAATTCAATCATTGCCGAGGTGTCAACCGAAACGGTTGGCAACCGTTCAGTGACCCTATCTACTACTAGTGCATTTATATCAAAGTTAACATTACGATCTATCCGAGAATAAAATTTTAAATTTATATATCCCTGTGTCGCTTTACTAGTACCTCCGATGCCTTTAATTACAGGACATGAAAGTGACCTATTTATTACTAAGCCTAAGCGCTGACAACATTGTCGCGTTATAAAGCTATTTTGGGCTCCGCTGTCCAGCAGTGCACGGACGCTTTGTTCGTTTCCACGCGAATCCCTAACCAAAATACGTGCCGTACCCAGTAACACGGTTGAAGGAGGTTGTGCTCCCATATTTGCCAATGAGCACAGAGCGATATCACCAGGTCGACCGCTAGAATCGTTGACCTTAGTAGGGGCGAATTCCTTGTCCGCTTTACTTGACGCCGCTATGTTGCTATTTTCAAAATGTAATAGCGTGTGATGTTTCCTGGAGCACTTGCTACATACGGAACTCGAATTGCATTTTGCAACTAAATGCTTATCGCTTAAGCAGTTCAAACATAGGTTGTTTGTCTTTACTAATTTATAACGTTCGCTTGGTGAATATTTACGAAAAGTCGCACAATTATATAAATTACCGTGTTTATCTTTACATACTATACAAGTATGCTGGAGTGATGTTGGCGTAGCGGTTACGTAAGTTAACGACCCTGCTATTTTAGATGGTTGAGTCTGTCTACGGTCGACGCACCGTTTAACGTTCGGAGAGCGCTGCATCACCTTTATTTGATCTCGCACGAACGATGCTAATGAATGAAAGGAAGGCATCTCCGAGCTACGATGCTCCATTTCAAACGCACGCACGGTGTCGGGGTCTAATTTCTTTAGTGCAATATGGAGAAACACCACGTCCATAAGATCATTAAATTTTAAATTCTTAAGTGCAGCCACCGATGCCACAAATTTATCTAGAAACTGCTCTAAGCCGTTGATGTTCACGGATGATATAGGTTTAAGATCGAATATCTGGTTCAAATATTCGGAAGCTAACATTCTCCTATCTTCATATTTAGTTTTAAGCGTTTCGAATATTAATAAGTAATTGTTTGCTGTAGGTGTAAAACCAGAACAGATCGACTGTGCCCTGCGACTAAGTTTCCTAATTAAGTAATATAATTTTTCAGCGTCCGATAACGATGGGTTATTGTGTATATTGTTTTGAAAACTACTGAAGAAGAAGGGCCACGTCTTAATATCACCATTGAATACCGGAATATCTATTGGCGGCAACCTAATTGAGTCACTTGGACGTACCTGTGTTTCCGGCTTTGCTTCGTTTTGAGATTGTAGGGATTTCGCAGTTCTTTTCACGCGACACAACATATCTTCGAATGCCAGCAGCGGTTGGTAGTTCACTATGTATATCGGGTCGATTTGTAATTCCAAATGATTAATTTGGTCTAATATTCTTTCGTAATCTATCCGCAAAGAATCTACCGTTTCGATTTCATTCAAAAAGGTTTCCCGCACTGCTTCTATATTAATGTTCTTTATATAATCACTTATATTCTGCATACGCGAAAAGAGTATGTCCCTCTTGGCATAAAGCGTTTTAATTTTGATTTCACTTCCACTAACTGCCATTTTAAATTATTATAATAAAGTTATATTAATCACAATTAATCACACAACGCACAAACAATGAAGGATGGACACTCGGTATGCCGTATTACGTAATTAAATCGAACACCTGCGCAGCGAGTCGAGGTGACGCGTCTTTCGCTAAACTCAATATTTTTATCAAGATTGTGGGGTAAGCGTATCAAACGGTTCCTATTACACTGTTTCAATTATTTAATAAGCTTTAAATTTAACCAAATACGAGCGCTATAAAACGAATAATTCTGTTTGCGAGTACCTAATCAAAATTTAAATTTAAACGAACACTATTTAAGTCTATTCCATAAATTAGAGTGCATTATCTAATTAATTCATTCAACAATTCGACCAAATCCTGCCGAAGTGACCATGAAATGGTGGAGCCACGTGTCTAAGGCTGCCGAAAATCTAGTTCCCCGGTCGAACCTTAAACCTATTACGCGAGATATTAACTAAAGTGGACTGTATATGCGATTGCTTCTACGCTTACGTAAAAGCGACTACTATAGCATGCGGTACAATGCACTCGCTCTTCCCTAAACTAAAACTATTATTGTGCCAAATCGATGAAAAGGAATCCTGCCTGATTAGGAGAACACAGAATTGCAGCGGGTTAAAACAATTATATTAATCAGGCAGTAAATAAAGGAATATTGACTCACCGGGGTTTCTTCTATCCTGTAGAGCACTATAGCGGCGACTTCCGGAACTTCTTCTGGACAGACACTTTGGGGCCCCAGGGTTGCGTCGGGAGAGAAGCGTTGTAGTTTCAACGACGACTGCGGCGGGAAGAGGCTGTGTGGTTTCAACGACGACTGCGGCGGGAAGAGGCTGTGTGGTTTCAACGACGACTGCGGCGGGAAGAGGCTGTGTGGTTTCAACGACGACTGCGGCGGGAAGAGGCCGCGCATCGGTCGCGCGTGCCTTATATATCCTCGGTTCCGATGATAACGTGACATTCTAGAATCATCTTCTTGCCCCTCCCACCCCACTACCCCGATGTGTCGATAGGAGGGTATGAATGATATCGTTTTCAGAAAGGAATAAGCGACTTGGCACCTACCGTCCAATATAAAATAAATACGAATGTGTTTCCGCGCAACCAGTCACCTTATCAACCAAAAAATCTCACACCAACTTCATTTCTCCACCTAAACTTTGCAGCGATTCTATTGCTTAAAGTATTTAATACTTTTTCTCCGTTGTTAGTTTACTTATTGCATCCGACGTGGCTTACAGTTTTCTTTACCTTCGCAGGGGGTGAAAGTTGTCTGCAATTGCAACTCCGATTTATGTACTTGATTTTAAAGTTGAATAAAATGAAAGTAAAATTGGACTTATAACCAAAATTCATGACACTAAAAAGAACAACCAATTTCCACATCATAGCTTCTGAATTCGTTACCGTGAGTCCACTTTGAACCTAGACCTCCCCCGTAGATCGCCTCATGGGGGGGGGGGGGATATTTGTCACAGTGTCCACGCTTGGCAAGCGGGATGACAATCGCAGTTTTTATTTTTAATCGTTATTGGGAACACGCTGCTGCCCGCGGGATGGCATGGAGCTGTGGATATTCTTACACTGCGTTCAAAGGTAAAGTGAACTATAAATATCCCGACGTCAGAAGCTTTGTTTTAGTTCTTAGAGGTCGGTTTTAACTTATTGATAGATAAACTTCGTAATATGTCAATGTAAGAGAAAAAAATCTAAATTGTCAGCGCCAAAGACTTCTATTTCGTTCATGTGTTACACCCTATTTTTTCCCCGACGGTGAAGACGGTCATTTAGTAATATATATATATATATATATATATATATATATATATATATATATATATATATATATATATATATATATATATACATGGTAAATGACCAAAAAATGTTTCAGATATATAATTCTTTAAGTTACCGAAGGATCGAAGTATTTTAGTATGTAGTTATAAAAGGTTAATTTTAGTATATAGCCACTCTTTGGGGTAGAATTTTATCTCCAAATTTGTACGGGACAACTTCCGAAGTGTAACGTATTTATTGAATGAAGAATCCTTTATATCAGTTCACATCAACAACAATATCGCGTAACATAAATACAAAATGGAATACAGTCAAATTTATCACCTCCTACTTTTTCGAAGTCGACTAAAAATAGCTGTAAATTGGTCTGATTGAATTATTTTGGCCTACTAAAGTAAAAGGTAGCTTATTATAAAAAATGCTCTCTTCTTTATTTTTTATTTGCAATTTCGATCGATTTTATCGCGTTTATTTTTACATTTTATTTTTAATTCCCGACGTTTCGGGCGCTTTCCAGCACCCATGGTCACGGGGGACTGAGATGACTGACGTCCCGATGTCATTGTTAAACCCGGAGTACCTTCAGCTTTTTTAATTATTGTTTATGGTCCGATCTATGCAAAATGAACTAACTCTGTCTTGAGGTCTTGCAGTGGTATGCTTGGGTTTAGTTTTAATTTTATTGATTATAGGATCCCAAGCAGGTGGTAGTACCCAGCCTCCTTCTCTATTGAAATTAGGATGTTTTTTAATTTCAATAGCCTCACGTATCATACTACTATCATACTACTACAGTTTGTGATCATATCCTAGACGGCCCCAACCATTACATCAGATTTGATAGACCACAAATCCTCGCGAAAGAACACCGATTCCTACCAAGGATGATACGTGAGGCTATTGAAATTAAAAAACATCCTAATTTCAATAGAGAAGGAGGCTGGGTACTACCACCTGCTTGGGATCCTATAATCAATAAAATTAAAACTAAACCCAAGCATACCACTGCAAGACCTCAAGACAGAGTTAGTTCATTTTGCATAGATCGGACCATAAACAATAATTAAAAAAGCTGAAGGTACTCCGGGTTTAACAATGACATCAGTCATCTCAGTCCCCCGTGACCATGGGTGCTGGAAAGCGCCCGAAACGTCGGGAATTAAAAATAAAATGTAAAAATAAACGCGATAAAATCCGTAAAAGTAGTTTTAATCATGTGTAGTGTTCGCGTAAATATAAGAAATCATTAAGCTTATCTCTTACCCAGTTCTGCCGTACAGATAGTATTGCTTGTTCAGTAGGCAATAAAAAGTCAGTGAAATTACAGGTTGAGAGGCATTGCACTTTAGTCCTCAGAGGTGACAGCGCATCTGCCTTCCTTGTTTGAAGTTAATTGCAGATGTCCATGGGCTGCAGCAGCCACTTTTTAGAATAAATGCAAACAGGTGGACTGCGTGCAAACGATCACGTTTGCACGCAGTCCACCTGATGGTATGTGAATGCTGTGTCCTATGGACATCTCCATCTATCCTCCGTCAAGGATCAAAATGCAGATGTATTGTCACTCCTGAAGACTAAGATGAATTGCCTCGCCTTCAATAAAAACCATTTCCAGTTCTCTTCACTTACCATAGGGAACTCGACCACATTAAGCTGTTATTTTACGCTGGTATTGTGTGAGAGTGTGCTCCCGACGGTCGGCCCATTCGTACTACAATTATATATTGCTAGAACGTGGCTCTACCACGTAGAACCATGAGTTTATTTATTAACCTGAACAAATATGCACAGAGTTTTTACTGTTCAGCTACCTGTTAACTTCAGCAACATTACAAGAGTCAAACAAGTAATCCATAGAAATTTGTTGGAAAGTTTTGCAAAGACTCGTGAGGTGAGGTTGTGTTATGCGACTTGAATGATAATGGAGAAAAAAAATGTAGGGTGTATTTACATTGATCTAAACATAATTAAAAGTGTTTATTGTAAGTACATTAAGTTGCTAAGGAAGTTAGAAATGAAGGTAAATAAATTTCGCTCACTAGATGGCGTTAGTTGTAACTGAAGTAAAATAATTATTCTAATGTTGTGTTACGGTAAGTAAAATGTAGCGTTTAGCCTATGTAATAAAAAAAATTAAATAAAATTATCTTTTTATAACTACATACTAAAATCCTTCGATCATTCCGTAACTTAAAGAATTATATATATGAAACATTTTTTTTGGTCATTTAGCATGTATATATATATACCTACCTAACCTACTATGTGTATAGATACACACATAACAATGCCTCTGTGGTTGCTTTATTGCTTTACACGTATTTAAATCACTTTTTAATTCTATTGCTTTCAGGAGTATCCGTGGTTATAATTAATATAATAGCGTAATACATATTAGTTATTATTACTATAATTGAATAAAAGTTAACTGAATAACGGACTGAATATAAAAGCAAAACCAATGAACTGCTTATATTATTTGTGTACCTAACTGTAATTTTAAATTGTTTTCTTGTATAATGTGCTATGAATAAGTTGTATCTAACGATTGAAAAATCGTCCACTAATCGAAATATAAAATATATAACTAATACTTCAGAATGATTTAACTTTCCCTCAATTCTAAAGTGAGGCAGCTCTGGTGGCAACAAGTTGTGGATGTGCACAACTTTTTACGCCGCTGATTAATTTTTCTGGCTTTTCTAAAACATCCGGCTCCGGTAATTTTTTTAGGCCTACTTGTACACTAGTAAGTGTACAATTGAACTTTAATAATTAGTTGTCACATTTTTATATTGTTTCATACGCCTTAATCATAATCATCATCATCACCATCAGCCGGTAAAATTTCACAGCTGGACATGGACCTGTCACGCTCAGCACGAAACGATACACCCCGTCGCTGTTCAGGTGGTAACACCGCCAGCTATCGGATGCCATAAGATCTTTTTAGCATACCCGATAGTCGCCTCTTACGGCACGTACTTGGGACTACAGGATGAAATAGGGTGGTAGATTACCATACACCGTCGCGACACGGCTAATACACCTGTATCTAGTAGTAAATATCACCATGGAGATAACGTTTTAACAATTTTAAAAAAGTGTACACATCAAATTAGGAGACTCTAAGGTAAACAAACACCCTTGATCTTTTCTCATCTTCCTGGGTGAACGGTACCTTACCGTTTAAGTGACTTACAATAAATTATTTAAAAAAAATGGTTCGTGTACGTTTACGTTTTTATTAAATACTCTGAGCTTATAGCGCAGCGTGAGCTGCGTGAGTTTATTCATATCTAATTATTCGCGTTTGCGCCATCTAGCGACTTTTCTACGTAGCACTGTCACCTCATGTCTTGTGAGTCACATCAACCCATTTGATCGATAAAATGATCTATAGAATTAAATAGATGGCACTGCCATTCAGAAATAGATGCACCACAGAGTACATTATATATACCTGGAATAGAGTTGCTAGTCGATTGCGTGGTACAGAGACATCTATAGTGGAGTTGTCGAACTAAACGGACGATATTCTATATATAGTATAGCCCAAGCCCTGGTGTACTGATTATTTTTAATTAATTTTACAAGATCACATAATTCAGCAACTAACTAGTTTTGTGCATATAGGCACAAAACTAGTTAGTTGCAGAATTATGTAATCAAAGGTAAATCATAAAAAAGAAAACTCAATTTAAAAATAATAATCATCTTTATTCAGGTAATTTACACCCATAACCAGTAAAAAAATTAAGAACTAAGCAATCTACACAATTTCAGAAATAAATAAATAAATGTCGATCAGTCAATATATTTCATCAAAGTAACAATTTTAAATTAATAAATCCAACAGTAATTATAAGTAGACAGTAATGACAGTATACAAAGTAAATTAATCGAAATAAAATAACATAAAATTTAGTTTATTTACCTAAGATCTTGGTATTTAAAATAATATTGCAACTTATCTACTACACAAAAGTTATAAGAAAAATAAAATAAGACGCACAAATTACAAAAAAATAGTACAATGGACAAAAGTTGACAATTTTTATAAAAAAAGAAACTTAAGTATCCAATATCTTGAAAACGGTTAGGTTTGATGTATGGTGTTTCATAGTCGTAATAGTCGGTAATGATGCAAATTACAACCCCCTAAAGGATCTAAGTCGACTTAACCAATATAATTTATATTGAAATATATATACAGGGTTACCCTGTATATTCAATTTTTTTTTATAATTGCTCTTAGATGTTGATGCGGGAGAAAATGAACTACTGGATGATGGATAAGTAAGCAGACATAAGTGTAACCTGATAAAATACCTAAAATTAAGAGTAAAGCACGAATTTTAACCAACGTGGATTAGGTTGCAAATAAAACTTTACAACTGAAACATATTCATAATTAATGTTAAATAAATATTTGTCTTTAACAACTTTGTTTTGATTTGTTTTCAAAACATTATTAATTACCCCAATGAGAGCAAAGATACTGCAGGTATGACTGACTGACTGAATTTAGTCACTTTTGCTTAATTCCTTTAATCAAAGATTTTATAAAAAATGTCTAAAACATAATTCGGAGCATATATGCTATGAAACAAAGTTTTTCCTATTATTTTACCTATTATGTTACCCTGTATATTCAATATTTATCTACCACCATATTTCAATATTTATCTACTGTAAATGTACTTTATGTTCCACTTGGCACTAACATTTGATGTTCCCTGGTCACATACAGTAGCAAGGATTTTAAAGCCAGACCCCTTCAATTTTCTTATATTTCTTTTAATCATTAAGGCTAATTCAGCTTTTTTTGTACTGCAAGCACAAAATGAATATGATATCGGCTGTTTATAGTTTTTAGAATACCTCTATTATAAGTTCAGTCCTCACTACATCACCATTGTCAACTAAACCAGTAATTGAAATAATACTAGTTTTTACGGATTTTATCGCGTATATTTAACTATAAATACCCGACGATCCGGTGCTGTAAAGCGCTCGAAACGTCGGATATTTATATAATAAATATACGCGATAAAATCCGTAAAAACTAGTATTATTTCAGTGTGTAGTGTTCGCGTAAATATAAGTAATCATTGTGTAAACCAGTAATCTTGTCATTTTTCCTGTCATAACCAATATGTGGTGTTAAGGCCATTTCATCAAAAACCAGTGTACACAATTTATCATTGGCTTTCATTTAAGATAGATGCTGGTAAAATATGTTTTCATTTATACCAGGCTTAATATTGGCCTTAGATACCATCCTGCTTAAGGTGAAAGGTGATGGCAGAACAAATATCTTTTGCAGCATTCTGTAGGCTCTTGGCCCATGTTAAAAAAATGTAATGCCATCACTTTTTCATCAGGTGTGAATTGTCTGTCCCTTTTGTGTTCACCACATTCTCGAAATTGTAGCATCGTAAAAACTGTTGCCATTGAGGTAAAACTTTTAAATGCTTAATGATTTCTTAAATTTACGCGAACACTATACATTGAATAAAACTAAATTTACGGATTCTATCGCGTTTATTTACCTGATTTTACTTATTTTTAATTCCCGACGTTTCAGTTCACGACGTTACAGTCCACCCCGTGACCATGGGTGCTGTAAAGCACCCCAAACGTCGGGAATTAAAAATAAGTAAAATCAGTTAAATAAACGCGATAGAATCCGTAAATTTAGTTTTATTCAACTTTTAAATGCTTTCAAGAAAGTAGTATTTTCTAATAGATTCATTTTCTTCTTCAGTCTTTTTGTTCTTTCTTCATACTTTCTCATTTGCTATGTTCAAGCTTTTAAGTTTCTTTTTTAACATTGTAATTCTTGTACCAATTTGAGTCCTTTTGGGCTTAGTCACTGTTGGCGCGACTACTAACGCCGCCTAGCGACGCACCGGAACACCAAACTTTTATCTACGAATCAGAGCTCGTCATTGTTGGCAACCAATCACAGCACGTCGTGCAATTAGTTATAAGATCTGTCTGTTTAAATTTTGATTATTACCTGATACACACTGTTAGCAATAAGACGACTTAAATATAACCAACAAACGTTCAATACATCAATCATTGAAGAGCACCTGCCTCCCGTTCCTGTACATAAAGTGGTCCTATCAAGCCGAATAAGGAGTTCAAGCTTGAAATCTCCGAAGATTCGTCGCATCAAAATACGACGAATCACTGACCATAAATGAACCAGAAATCACCTGCCTCCCGTTTCTGTACAGTCACCTTCAGGCCTGAAATTAAAATGCAAAACATTATATTTATATAGACCAAGAAAATTTGTACTATAGTTTAGTAAAAATAAATTTAATTGTAGCAAGTTGATAGCATTTTGAATCATAACACCATACACGAAACTGAACCGTTTTTAAGATATTGTATATTTTAATAATGCAATAGTGGAGTACTTGTGCAGGCGAAACATGATGAAATATAATGGCAAAAGTGATAAAATATGTTTACTTATTGAAGTAAAAAAAAAACATAAACACTCACGCCTGTCACCCAGAGGGGTAGGCAGAGACTACGGACTTCCATTTGGCACGATCTTTTTTTTTTTTTTGCGGATGGAAAATCATCTTATGACGCCTTTCGCTCTGGGTGGAGCGTAAGGGAGTGTCAGACTTTTACTGACTAAAAACCATCCGTGTTCCTTCAGTGCCCTTACGTTCCGGAGCCGCGGTATCTCTTTCGAACAGCCCGCAGCCCCGGCAGGCGTCGGCCCTTGCGGGCCCCTTCACGCTGCTGACAGCTCTTTGAGGCGCGCGTGGAACAAAACGCGCCGTCGACACGGCCTGTCGTCGTTAGACGGACGGACGGCGAGCTACCCATTGCTCGCCGTCCACAGGCCCGCGCCTACGGTGGCCGGGGGCCACGACGTAGCCCCCGACGCCCAGGGCGTCTCCCGCGGCGGCCGGGGAGGAAAGCTGCTGCTCTCTCCTTCTCCCGCTCCGCCACCTCCTTCGCTAGCATCACTGCTTCGCAGAAGGTGGTGACGGCATCCCGTTCCGTCTCGCTTCGGACCATGGCTTCGATCAGGGCCGGACGCGAGAGGTCGCCGCCGCCTATCGCCGCTACGAGGACACGGCGGTGCTCCGCCCAAGCAGGGCACACCTCCACGGTGTGTTCCACCGTGTCCTCCGGTCCATCCTCGCAGTGGGAGCACCCGGGCGTTTCCTCCCGCCCGATTCGGTGCAGGAACCTTCCGAACACACCGTGTCCGGTGAGGACCTGCGTCAGGCGGAAGGTGAGGATGCCGTGGCGTCTCTCAAGCCACTCCTCAAAGAGAGGTCTTATCGCCGCTATAGTGGCGTGCCCAGCACGGGGTTGCGACAGTCGCTGTCTCCATGTCTCGTGCAGGCGCGCGAGGACTATCGCCTCCAGATCCCATGGCGGCAATCCGGCAAGGAGGCTCGCCGCCTCGCGGGAGATCGTGCGGTAGCCGCGAACCATTTTCACGGCAATCACCCTTTGGGGCGCGTTCAGGTGGTGGACGGCAAGCCGCGCCAAACCACGCGCCCACACCGGGGCCCTGTAAAGGGCCATGGACCGCACAATTCCCGCGTAGAGCCTCCGGCAGGAGGCGTTTGGCCCTCCCAGGTTCGGCAGGAGCCGCCTGAAGGCAGCCCCGGTCCGTTCCAGTTTGGGAGCCAAACGTCGGAAGTGCTCAACGAAGTTCCATCGGCCGTCGAGGACGAGTCCTAGGTACTTCAGCGTCGACTCGACGCCGATGGATACCCCTCCTACCATCACTGAGGATCCCGGTGGTGGCCTGTTCCGAGGACCATGGAAGTGCATGGCCTCGGACTTGTGCAGAGCCACCTCGAGACCCAGTCGCCGAATCCTCTCAACGACTATCGCAACCCCGCGTGTCATAGTTTCCGCCGCCGCCTCGTACGACCCCCCTTGTGCCAGTACCAGCGTGTTGTCAGCGTAGCAAACTACGCTGACGCTGGTAGGGAGGTCGGCGCGCAGCACCCAGTCGTAACCGATGTTCCACAGAGGTGGCCCCAGAACCGAACCCTGTGGGACACCGCACGACATCTCTCGTCGGTTCCACTCACCGTTGCGACCGGGGTAGATGACGGCCCTGTCCGTCAGGTAGTCCCCGACTATACGACGGAGATAGGTCGGCACCAGGTGATACCGGAGTGCCTCCCTAATGCAGCTCCAGGGCATGGAGTTGAAGGCGTTGGCGATGTCGAGAGACACCGCCAAGACAACCCCCCATCTGGCCACTGCATCCCCCGTCGTGAGGGCTCTCACGCGCATGATGGCGTCCACCGTAGAGCGCCTCTTGCGGAAACCAAACTGGTGTTCCGCAAGATCCGGCCCCGTCCCCGCAAGGTGCTCGGCGAGGCGGTTTGCAATGACTCTTTCAAAGAGCTTGCCCACCTCGTCGAGCAGCACCACGGGCCGGTATGCGGACGGAGAGTCCGCAGGGCGCCCCGGCTTCCGAATGAGGACCAGCTTCCCCGTCTTCCAACGAAGCGGGAATTGGCCTCTCTCCAAGCATGCGCTTAGGAGCCCCTTCAGTCGGGGCCCGAGAGCCTCCGAGGCCGGGACCCAGGCTTTGCCAGGCAAGCCATCGGGTCCTGGGGCGGTATTCCTGGCCTTGAGCCTACGTACCGCCACTCTCAGGTCTACCCCGGTCCCTTCCGGGATGTCGTCGTCGTCGTCCTGGTGGTCCGCTTCCGGCACCGCAGGTGGCGGAGCCATAGGCGGGGGCGGATGTTCCCCTCGCGCAGGGAACAGAGCGCTCACCACGTCCTCCACGAGCTGGGGCCGGAGACTTTGCATCAGCGGGGGGCCCAGGTGCGGAGTTTATCCCGCACCATCTTGTAAGGGCGCCCCCACGGATCTCTGTTTAGAGTCTCCAGCATCTCCTCACGGGCCCGATCCCGGGCCCGCAGGACAGCCTCCCGGAGGGCGGTTTTTGCCGCTCTGTATCCCTCGTACAGCTCCGCTTCAATGGCTGCCGCATTCGGTGGACGAATGCGGAGCCTGCGATGCCTGGTGTACAGGTGCCGCGCGGCGACACACGCCTCGCGCAGAGACGTCAGCTCACGTGACCACCAATACACCTGACGCCGGGCGCTTCCTAGCCGGACTCGGGGCATTGCCACGTCACATATCTCGGACATGGCCTCCTGGAACCACCCTGCCTCATCATTGACGTCGGCAGGCCTGTCCGGTGATGACACCCAGGGCTGCACGATCGAGGCTTCCAGGAGGAGCTCCCGGTCCAGCTGCTTCAGCGCCCAACGCGGGCCACTCGGGGCCTGTTGGACTGGCGCGCTCGAGGGCTGGGTGGAGACATCAAACCGGATGTACCGGTGGTCGGAGTAGGTCTCCACCCCCTCCATGACACGCCAGTCAATGGCACGCGGCGACAGAGCGGGGCTAGCGAAGGAGATGTACACCACCGACTCGCCCCGCATCCGCACACACGTGGGGACAGAACCCCGATTTAGGACGACCAGGCCTGTCTCCAGAGCCCAGTCTTCCACCATCCTACCCCGCACATCTGTACGACGAGAACCCCAAGCCAAGTTCTTGGCATTGAAGTCCCCGAGGACAAGTACGGGGAGGGGATAACTTCCGACGACGACTGCTCTCAGCTCTGCAAGAGAGTTGTGGAGCTCGGCGAGAGATCGGTTCGGGGAGAAGTACACCCCCACAACGAATTTGGCACGATCCTGACATACCTCTTTCGCCTCCTTTACATCCATATATCTACGCATACATGCTCGTCGGTTAAGGGTACTTCTAGCGTCGCCCATTTTCAAAATATCGCCAATTTGGTCGATAAACTTTTTTCTAGGGCGTCCCTTCCCGACTCGGCCGTTCACATCTGCCATATAAATTTGCTTTGTCACTCTTTCCTCATTCATTCTTTCTACGTGACCAAACCACCGAAGCATTCCTTTCTTAATCCTGGTCACAACATCATCTTGCATACCACATTTATCTCTTATCACGCAATTTCTCACCCTGTCATTCAGATTCAACCCTAGCATATTCCTTAAAGACCTCATTTCTACAGCATTTATTCTACATTCGTGCTTCTTAAAGTAATTATTAAAGTTAACATTTTGGTGTTTTATTTGGTACAAGAGCGAACAAAGCAAGCTCGGGACTTGGGGCACACCAACCCAGATAGGTTTGGTTAGAAAGATTTGTGGTTATTTTTTCATAAACCACCCAGAAATAACGGGGGCTCCATCAACTAAACTTTGGTATTGCTTCGGTGAAGAGGGGTCACGCCCCCTCCCCGACTACCTATTAAGGTGATTTTTCTTATAAATTATTTTATAAAGTTTTTATCTCTAACATTTAATATAAAAATACCATGCATCTCATGGTGGGGGGGACAGCTGGGGGACGAATCTACCCCTCTCCACCTCCCTTCCCCCCACCCCACAACCCCCTATTAAAGCAACTTGATATTAAAGCTTTACCAGAACCAGCACAAAACCCAGTGGGACTTTTTTTTAAATAAAATTAATTTACAATATATTATCCCCAATTTAATTTATGCAATAATTTTTATTTATAAATAATATATTATCAATTTTAACTTACTGGATGTTTGAGCAGTAGTTGTCTCTTGCACATAACTTGATGTTGAAGCAATTTCTTGTGTATAACGTGTTTTAAAAGTATTATTTTTATTTGTAACTTCAGCTAAGGGTGATATCTTAGCAACAGCACCTGTAAAATCAATATATACAATGAATGATTATATTGTACTTGAAATATATTGACAACTTAAGAATAGTACAAAGACAAATGTGAACTGATGGCTCTAATAAAAATTCTAACCTGCTTGGGTTTATTAATTGCAAAGATTAATTCCTCTACTACCAATCAGCAAAAAATTACAGCATACACATATTAGCCATGTAGAATTTGAACGACTAAGGCTGAAGGACTACCAACATCTTCCAACAGACAATATCAAACAACAAATACCACAAGTAGCATAATAAAATAAAACAAATAAAAATGAAGCTAAAAGTTACACATTCCATTTTATTAAAATGGAAGTTTATTATTAGTATTAGTTGTACAATAGAACACCTGTGAAAAATATGCATACTATAATGTAAATTATGGATCTTACAGCAATTTCGAATTTTACAAAGACGGATCCAAATCAAGTAACTTCTCTTGTGATTAATTAAGTTTGGTAATAAGACCCAATGAAATACTAACTTTTTTGTTCTGTTTCTTATGAATACTGCACAAATTTGGGCATCTAAACTTTAAATATGATATTCTAAGATTGAATGAAATGAAAGAATGGGATATCAAATTGAAGATCATCATAACTTTAAATAGATACTAAAGGACAATATGATTAAAAAATAATTAAACATTGAACATATTGTACAATATAGTATGTTGGTGCAATATATATTCTCATTAATACTGGAAAAGGTCTTTAGATCACTATATATTTGTTATTATAACATAAACTCATGTTTCTTCCCAGTTGTACTCTGAGCAAGTTTAATATTTATAAACTGGTGTAGATTTTGATATTCATATGAGCTTTGAAAAAGCCTTAATTTATAAGCTTTTTATTATCATTTGAATCAAACTGTTAATAAGAAATAACAAACTTTCCATAAAATTGCTTTACATGTCATACATAATATTTCATCAACATGGAAGTTGAAAATTAGTATTGCAGAACATAGTTTAACAATGATTCAAAATTTATACATTCAATTATTCATGTTTGATAGTAAAATTAATAATTTGAGGAACAAACTTCCATATTAACTTTAACATTCATAATATTAAGAATAGATCATTACAATGTTAATGCAAAATTTTACTAACCTCTCATATGCAATGCTGGTATTGCAATATTACTTAACATTTTACTCCGGTCCAGTACTTGGATTCAAAAGGTGTATGACAAATTCTTCGGTACTTAAACACATACATATCATCTAAGCACAGAAAGTTTCCACCAACTGCTTGAACCCGTGTACAAAAGCGTGTTGAATCTTTTGTAGAGTTTGGAAATTTGTGAAGTATATAGTCATCTTCACCTACAAAAAAAAATTAATATTTTAGAAGCGTTTTTGAAAAGTGTAATGACAGTAGTATAAGTAGTAGTGTTATAAGGGTAATTCTTTAGTAATCTGCTGCACGAATTATTGGTCGCCGAGTGGACGGGTAGATGGGGGGAGGAGTAGGAACCTCCCCCTAAAAGAATTAAGTGCCGGAACCCCCCCCCCCATTTTTTATGTATGTAAGAATACATAGCAATGTATTGGCTCTAAGGGTGTAAAAGTGATGCAGAACTCTTGGGCTACCTGCGTCTGCGCTAGGTATCACATTGTTGCCCAAGGTGACACTGACTTATATATAAAATAGAAAGAAGAAATAATATATTGACTGGTAAAACCTGTAAATAATTAGATTTACTCACAGCTCTTGGTACATCCTGAAACATAGCAAATTTTATCCGCGGCCATCACTAAACTATACGAACTATGGCCGAAGGAAAGAACAGATAATCGAAGTCCCTTTCACGTGCATGGGCCACTATATTAAGCAAAGATAATCAAAGTCCAAGAATAGCCAAGTTGTAAGAAAATATAGGAAAAATATAAAAAATTCAAAACATTCAAAGCACAATCGTTACGTCAGAAAAACAAAACGCCAATGTCAAATTCAAAATTTTTGAATTTGACATTGGCATTTTTGAATCAAAAACAAACAAAATGGTGGTAGAGGGTGCTGGTCACGTTTAGAAATTAAAACACCAATATTCCATCTTCCAATTAAACGAATAAACTAGACTTAAAGCAGCCAAATCTTAATAAAATTAGTTGTTTAACTCATTTTCTGGTGAAAATATCTAAATTCACATTATTAACACGTAGATTTAGTCAATGTGATACGATCATTTAATTTGATTTAATTATCTAAAACAATGCACTTCCGAACGTAAACCTACTCCAGCGCTGTCCTTTGGAGAGTTGTGGAACTAAATATGCAATGCCAGTTTCTATAGAACAGAAAAATGTTCTAACTACAAAGGCCCTGAGATGCACGAACGAGGATATGTTGCGAACGACGCTAAGGCAACAACCATAAATAATATCGACAAACTTGTTGTGGTATTGTATCCATAATTTGTGATTCGCGGGGTTATTTAAATTCGATTCGACTCGAGTAAATTTCCAAAAAACAATTAGGACTGTATTATACTCGTAATTATGCAATAAAAATACATAATCTAATGTATAAAAAATAATTTTTGATTGTTCGTTTTTTATGCGCTGACATAACGTTCAACAGATTGCGGTGAAACATTTTCTACATAACATATTTCTTGCACTTCCGCGAAGGTTATGGGCAAAGAGTATAGTAAATATATAAGCAAAGTTATGGGTATGGGCGTAGTTGGACCCCGTTGGTGGCGCTCTTGTGGAATCCAGATATCACCCGTGCGAAGCCGGGGCAGATCGCTAGTAGACGTTAAAAAATCTATTAAAATTGTTTAGAGTTAGCCCATTATTAATGGCCCGTTATAATTATATTTAGTGTGTTTAAATAAGATTTTTAGTAAAATTAATTGTAATTGTTGTAGCACGAATGGGTCGGCTCAACCGGGGAAGGACCACGCTCTCACAGAATACCAGCGTCAAATAGCAGCTTAATGCTGCTGTGTTTCGTATGGTGAGGGTAGAGAACCGGAGGCCCTTTTTACTGGAAAAGAGGGATTCCATCTTGGTCCTTAAGGCCGACAACGCATCTGCATTTTGATTCGCAAACGAGGATAGATGTAGATGTCTATGGGCCACATCAACCATTTACCATCAGGTGGACTGTGTGCTCGTTTTGTCACACTTATCCTACAAAAAATTATTCTTAGAATACCTTCATCGTCACCGCACGTCCAGTATAATTTTTTTCCTGGATTTAATAGTCAACGGGGATAAACGTACTTAACGTGAAAATTTGTTGAAATTTCAAAATTGCGTTTTAAGTTATCCTTGTTCGACTTTTATTACAATGTCTGGAAACTTTAATAATAATGAGTAAAAATGCAGACAATAATAAAGATTCAAATGTAAGAATTAATAAAATATTTTGTTGGATAAAATTTAATTAAAGAATTTCCAATTGGTACTAAGTTATATGAAATCATTTTGACCATAAAAATTGTAGCTTGAAATAAAATTCACTTTATGATATTTTATTAATTAGCTGCTCTGTGGCGCAGTGGCACAGGTTTGATTTGCAGCACTAAGGGTCGCGGGTTCAAATCCCGCACGGAATAAGTATTGTATATTACAATTGTAAGTTCTACAAATACTTGTTCACTTGTACAAATCTACTAGCTATCTAGCTATTTATTATTAAAAGTCTACCAGCGTTTTGACATTAGGTTATTATTTGCACACCAACAGCAACACTGCTTAACTCAATAGGATACAGGGCAGTCTGTCAGCAATACGACCTGCTTCGCTTGTACTAGAAGAATTACAACGCACAGCATCACGATAGTTATTTAAACTCGTAGAATGACTTCGAACGACGAAATCCTCTGCACGGCACCTACGTTGAACTACATACACAACAATACCAGCGTAAAATAGCAGCTTTGTGCTGCTATGTTTAGTATGGTAAGAGTAGAGAACCGGAATCCTTTTTTACGGGGAAACGAGGCATTTCATCTTAGTCCTCAGCGGTGGCAACGCATTGCATTTTGATTCCTAATTGAGTATAAATGTCTTTGGCGCACAGCAACTTACCATCAAGTGGTCTGCATGCTCTTTCGTCACGCATATGCTATGAAAAAATAAGAAGAAGTTTAAATTAAATGTACACAATGCAATTTGGAATATTGTTTTATGTACTAAATTATCCGTTACTATTTTACAGTTCAATATATAATTTAAAAATTCTGCCAAGTTTTACTTTTCAGTTTCGCTGAAAAGCAAAAGTTGAAACGATATTAAATGCTTAAATGTAAATATCCCATTAAGTCCAAGTGCCGTATAATAGCGATATAAATAAAGGAAAAGATGAGAACCTTCGTAGCTCTAGTAAACTTTCGCTAAACTTATTTCATAGATCAATTACGACGGAGTGTTGTGTTTCAATGAATAAATAATATTAAAATCAAAAATATAAGCAAGAAAACGCAGATCACTTGTATTTACTTTAGAATTAAATTTTCATTTTATTTTTACACAACAGAAGTCACAAACGAGAACACTGTGCATCTGATGGTAAGTGGGTGCTGTGGCCCATAGACATCTCCACCTATCATCAACAAAGAATGAAACTGCAGATACGTCACCCCTGAGGACCAAGATGGAATGCTTAGTTTCCAGTTAAAGAAGTGTCCGGATCTCTACACACACCGTACACACAACACAGTATTAAGCTTGTACCACTCATACGTGCTACAACTACGATATACTTACAGAATGGCTCTACCAGGTCATACTGTTTTGTTTTTATATTTATCTTTTCGACGAACAGTTCTAAACATCAGTCTTCAATCCCGCTCAGCAGCCTTTTGGACCATTACGGACTCAGAGAATACGGCTGTGGCGCTCCACGCTGAATTCCCGCCCAGAATAGCTGACACAACTACCGGCAGGGTGAGGTTCCTACGCTGCACGCACCTCATGATCCAATCGCGCTTACGACCTCTAGACCAACGATGCACACAAGGTGTGTAGTCGACGGACTATAATTGACCTAACGCAAACTCTAAGAAAGTTTACCTAATGTGACAGCTGACAATATTGATTCTCCGTGTGTTTTTTATGGACTAAGAGAGAAAAATGAGCACAAGGTCCTGATGGTAAATGGATGTTATTTCCATCCATCCATCCTGGATTAAAAATAAAAATTCAAGCGTTGTCACGCCTCAGGACTAAGATGCAATGCTTCGTTTCCAGTAAAAAGGATCTCCTCTTGTTTTCTGTTATCTCCTGTATAGTTGCAGCGTGACTCTACCACTAAAAAGCGTGTATATAAGAAAAGTTAGCAAAAAGCTTTGACAAAAGTTTTAAAAATAAAATAGCGATAACCTTTAACTTAAAAGGGGAAATTAATAATCTAGAAAAGTTAAATAACAACAGAATTAATATTTACTGAAAGCTTGCTAACATCCTCGTGGTATTTATCGACTCCAAAACTGAACCATCCCTTATTCATCATTTATCAGGTGGGGATTGTAGCCAGTCACTAGCTTATAATTAGGAATAGAAATGAATAGGCGTGGATACGATTCTTTTCAATTTAAACATTATACTAATAAATTATTAGATATTAAAACAAAGTATTGGGTGTAGGGTGGGATTCTTAGATGGTGTGACGACTTGGAAAGACGATGATGCAGCATTTAATAATTGATAATGAAAAAAAATTAAAAGATATTAAATATGGTACCGTATTATAACCGTAATATATAGTTAATAGTTTATAAAATAAAAAATTAACAAAGAAAAAAAGAATACAAGGAAAAAGAAGATGGTGGATGCTACAAATGCACAGGAAACGTACACTGTAAATCTATTTATGTTTTTTTTTTCCTGCACCCAAATTGCACCAGAAAGATGTCCAATGGTTTAAGCTAAATAATAAGACAAATGTAAATATATTTTAATGAAATAATAACTAATAAAACAATCATAAATACTGGTCAAGTGCGAATTAGATACACGTATCCAGGGTTTCGTATTATATCTATGGTTTCGTCCCACTGTACACTATGAATTGTGACCTGCAAAAATGGTTTTTTTCTCCTGCTTAATTTTCTTGGTTTCATACCGTAAATTAAAGTATACTTTTGAAGTAATTTTTATTTAATTCAATCTCGAAAAGCTTTTTCATTACTCCACTCCATCGCAGTCATACGTGCAACCCCGTGACACTCACCGAGCACAATGAGACAAATAACGTAGTGTGGCGCTTCAACGCGATAATTCGCGCGTTAATGCTTTGATGTACCGCCACTAGAGTTATCGGCAAACGGGAAACGGCATTGTTAATGCAGTTGTAAAATTATCGCGATAATTCGTGGCCACACCTAGATTCAACGTCCATCAACGCGATAATTAACGGCATTTCTCCTTAGTGTGGCCGGGCCATTATGATTATTTACGTAAACATCGATGAGCGCTGTTGACAGTAGCACTGTACTCGTTCGTAGCGACGGAGCAGAACTAGATTGCGCGCTAGCGTCGCGAGTATTGTGATTTATCGACGTCATAAACCAGCTGAGAACCGTTCGACGTAGCGGGATCGTACGCTGTGGGAGGGAGTGAAGCGGAGCTGTCACGCGGATCAGCTGTCTCGGTAGCACCTACATTAATTTATAAGATTCATTATCGAAATGAATTAGCGTATGGTGATGTTGCTGCATTGCTTAACGTCGTGTCCAACATGCAAACAATTAAAGCTAATGTTTTTATCACAAATTAACGAATAGCGCTCCTTGGTCCTTGGGTGATAAGTTTAAAAACGTTGGACATTTAGTTAGTGTGTGTTGAGCGTCACAGTATACACAACGGAAATCTTTAACACTCGGAATTTTGTTTGGTGTATTAGATGTAGACTCTGAGACCGGCTGAGATGTGTTGTTTGATATAAATATACGGCGTGCGCCCGGAGACGCCGTCGTGCTACCGCCGCGGCCTATTGGTGCGTTTGACCTGCCCCAGTCGCGAAGGCACGCAAATCGGCTACATCAAAATAATAGTATCGTTACTGAAAATCTAAGCTCACTAGATGGCGCTAGTTGTGTCTAAATCTAAAGTGAACTTATTTGGTAAGCAGGTGGTCGTACAGCACAGTGCCATCATCATTGGAAAGTTGCGGTTTTATTAGTTTTTCGGTTTCTAGTGTGTGCTTAAACACTAAACAATGCCCCAGTGATGTATGCTTTATATATTTTTTTTTTCATTTTTATTTTTTGTAACCATTCTGCTTTTAGGTATATATACGTAGTTTGGTTTATCCATTTGTAATCTAATTAATATAGAAATACGAATCTCTACACTTTTATAACAAATTAATTTCCCACGCTATAAAATCTGTTAAATACTTCGCCTCCCTCACTCCCTAAGTGGTGTCAGAAAAAGTTGTTGACTGTTGACGCCTGACGCATTTTATTAGCAACAATCCGCCCCAAATAGTCATTGCTTTTAATTATAACATTCTAGTTTCTATGGAATATGTACTATTTATTGTAACATTTTAATGTCACTGCCTGCTTTTGTATTATGTCTTCAGCTCTTGCTCTCTATAAAAATTTGAATAATCCACTAAAATGTTATTTATTCAAGAATTTCAACAGCAAAATGTGAGCACATAACAACATTTGGAGTAAAATAAAAATAAGGTCCATTGCAGATTTATTATAAAAACACATCGCATAACTTGCGCTTTTCTCTAGTAAACTTGATCTTTCTTATAAAAGTTTAGAAAGATCCGATAACATTAAGTACTTAATTCCGGCTCCACGTTGCTAGTTAACTTATTGCACCTGACACGACTTACAATAAAACTTTTAGCAGTGACCTTGTACAAGTAGTCGCAAAATTTTAATCGAACTAAACGTGTTTCAGGTGTGTATATAATTACCACATTTATTAATTTGAGATGGAGAATATCCGCAGTAGAATCAGAGTGACCGACATAGCCCAACGGATTAGTAAGCTGAAGTCGCAATGTAGCTCTGTAGGAGAAAAAAGCTTCTCGTGTGGCAGCCTCGTACCGGTAGACTAAGTGGCCTTCATCATCCTCACCAGATGGAGTGATGACCTGATAAGACATGCAGATAAGTCTATGGATTGTGTGTCCGTGAGGAGATGCCTGTAACTGGCATGAGGCCGTGGACGGAAAAGGGGAGATTCTCCCCAGCCGGGCAAGGAGTTCTGCTTCTGCCCGGAGAGCGGCCAACGCTCCATGAGATATTTTGAAGCTATTATATATATATATATATATATATATATATATATATATATATATATATATATATATATATATATAGCGCGATTTAGGCTTCGATATGTTTCGCAGGTTTCGCTTGTGGCGTGACGATAGCGCTGCCACAGTGGGATTCCTTGTCTACCTGGGAGTCCGTCTGGATACCATCCTTTTACCTATTTTTACCACTGAATATCAGCGCTTTGTCCTGATATAAGGGTACAGAGAGCCAGTGCAGTTACATCCATATAATTCCTCCATTATATTTCAGCTTCATATACGAGTAAGTCCTTAGAGCTGACGACATATCTGTAGCCTGCTTTGTTTGGAGTAGCTGCAGGTGTCCTTGGACTACAGCAGCCACTTACCATCAGGTGGACTGTGGGTTGATGTATCTCTTCAGTTTTATACAAAAATATCTTTTCAAGTGTTGGTCTCAGTTCACTCAATTTTTTAAAAGTATGTACCCCTTGTCAACCTTTAAAAGTTCGTTGCAGGATATCCTCTCTCACCCAGAATTGTGTATAACCAATACGATTTTTGTCTTCATAGTGGATGCAGTTTACAGGCAGATCGCACAAGCAAAAAAATCCAGACCTGAAGCAAGTATTTGTATAACTTACAATTGTAATATATAATACTTGCTCCGTGCGGGATTTGAACCCGCGGCCCTTAGTGCTGCAACTCAAAGCTGAACCACTGCGCCACAGAGGAGCTAATAAACAATAAAATATTCAATTTTTATGTTCAAGATCGTTTTATATAACTTAGTACTAAACTACTTTAATTAAATTTTATCCAACAAAACATTTTCTTTTTGTTTAATAATTCTTACATTTCAATCTAATTTCAATCTTTATTACTGTCTGCATATTTTTACTCATTGTTGTTAAAGTTTCCAGACATGGTTATAAGTTGTAACAGTCGATCAAAGATAATATTTTGAAATTTCAACAAACTTTCACAAGTAAGTACGTTGATCGATGATTCCGTTGACTGTAAAATCCAGGAAAAACAAATAAAACTGAACGTGGTGGTGGCGATGAAGGTGTTCTAAGAATATTTTTAACTTCCCAACGGAAAGTTATTGTAATAGGTCCGATTTTGTAAATTGGAAATTTTAACATATACATCTTCGATCAATTACTATTATTGATCGAAGATATACATAACATAACGTTTCAAGTTCTTTATAGTCGAATGGTATGGTTTTAAAAGTCAGTGAGGGGATGTCCGTGTTCTTTTCACTGGGAATTCGTGTGGACCTTTCGGGTCCCACCTAGACCGCTTTTTTATAGAATAAGGTGACAGACGAGCACACAGTGCACCTGATGGTAAGTGGATGCTATAGCCAATAGACATCTACATTTACCCTCGATTGAGATTCAGAATGTGGGTGTGTTGTCACCCCTGAGGACTAAGATGGAATGCCTCGTTTCCAGTAAAAATAGTATCCGATTGTCACCACTCACTATACGGAACACAGCAACATTATGCTGCTATATTTCGCTGGTATTCTCAGGTTGACTTGATCCACCGCTTCAACATGTAGTCCAACTTTTAATAAAGATTTCTTACATCGCTACTTAATAAAACTGTGACTTTCATTAACTTTGCATTTTAATATTCAAACTTGTTCATCTGAATTAAAACGACAACTTCCAGCAGTATTGCTTCTAAACAGAAATAATTCGTGCTCTAAATGACACTTGAGAATCGCCCCGTCAACGAGCCGCGAACTAAATTGTAAACTAAGCTTGCATAATTGAACAGCGAAATAAAAATTAAGTTTGACTCAAAAGGAAAGTCATTTTTAGACATCTTAGATGAAAATATTTATTTTACTTTGAGTTATTTTACAACTGTATGTTTCACTTAACACAAGAATTATTAATAGAACAGTAATAAAATTGAATGGAATAGAATGGAATCATTTTTATTCAATAAAGATTACTAAGATACTTGTTGAAAGTTTAAGCTTTACCACTGATTCGGAAAAAACTTCTGTCCTGGGAAGAACCAGCAAGAAACCCAGCTCGAAATTGAAAAAAATACAGTAGGTATATTATATACAAATAGGAATGAAAGGATTCAGAAACAGCATGGTAGTTATCATATGATTCTCAGAGGTTATTATCAGTCATGTACCTACGCTTTAGTAATATAATAACCATTAATAAACAATTTTTGCTTAGTAAAAATTTGAAAGTTTTTAATAGATGGGCTCTGCATATTTTGCGAGACTTTGTTGTATAAGCGACATTTTAAATTTAAGAAATAATATTGAACCTTGTAGTGGTAGTGTAAGACTATCCTATACCACATATCGTCCAGGGGGCACCGCAAGCGGCGACCGCGTGAATCTGAAACGGGAGATGGTCAACAGCATCTTCATGTTACAATCAAAATTATAATGGCAACAATACCAATATGAGGCACGAGGCCTACATAGGAATTTAATTCATCCAATGAACGTTTAATTGATGAAATAAATGATAATGTATTTGTTAGCAAGATGTTGGGATCACGATTAAGAAAGGAACGCCTCGGTCGGACAAACATGCACATGCGTAGATATAAAAATATGAAGCAGGCGAAAGAGGTGTATCGGGACATCAAACGAGAGATTGTAGTCTCTGCCAACCGCTCTGGGTGACAGACGCCCCGACTCCTAGGTAGGATCTATTAACGTGGCGTCGTTTTGTTTCAAGACGATCAAAGACTATTTATTCTATCAAATTTTCGTTTTTTCAACAAACAAAAACTCCAAGTTTTCCAAAACAAAAAATATAGCATTCTGGCTCTCTGTGCTCGTGAAGTTTCTTCACCTACCATCGGTTAAACGATTCCAAAGATTTGCTCGGACAGACAGACAAACACTTTAAAGATGGATATCCATAACCTAATGGAATGTGAACAAGCCCTCAGTTCACATAAGGCAGTTAAAATTACTTTCCAAGTTTATTAACATACGTTCCGTCGCTGAGAAAAACATTTTTATTTCTAACGCTGAGCAGAGCTTGGTACTAAAAATCTTAATTTAAACACACTAAATCTAATTTTAAATGCCCATTAAGGGGAAATATAACGTCAAATGGCTTAGCAAGATCCTTCGTTATGCCGAAAATATTGCAGCATTAATTTTGAAATAAATATATGGTAAAGTTGAGGATTAATGTTAGTGATTATGTTAGACGAAAACACGATTTCGTAAAATTTTTTCGATAGAAAAAACATCCAAAGTTACCTCCAAAATAAACAATAAACCGCTGTTATTCATAAAATACTTTAAATAAGATCATGAAACTTTGCATACTAACTGAACTAAGTATAAAGCAGTGCTTATGTTATTTACTTTTTTTTAAATACCATTATTTTCACTGTAAAAAGAAATTACCTAAACTATCGGCGTCTTGAGCTTGATTCCTGTCGTTCCGTTAGTATCGCTTAGGCTTTTGAAAGGAGAAGTTGTGTCGCTTACGATCAGAATATACATTACGCAACAGTACGACGTAAAATTAAAATGGGAAATAACCGTGATAAAAATAAGAAGCGGCTGGCTTGGCGTTAAGAAACAGGCATAAATATGATAAACCTAATGAAATAAGTGTCTAACGACCTTTCTACTTACAGTATTAGTGATTACAAATATTTCGGTACATAGCATACGACGCGCGGGGAAGTTGGGGCGAAATTAGAATTTGAGCTGACTTACTCTAACCTCTTAAAACAAAGGGCCGGCACTGCACCTGTCTGCTGTGTTATTTTTAAAAGAGGACTCATAAAACACTGACGATTTTTACCATAATTAATGCAGTGATTATACATGATCTTTGGGACTTATTACATATCAATATCATATCATAAATAGAAATGTTACCATCAAGTTATTTTGAAAAAATCTTTTGATATGAAAACACGAAAAATGTTTCTACCTATGTCCGTTATGAAACCATCCAAGCGATTTTGATGAAATGTTTATGTGTGTTTGAATGGGTCTCTATATGATTCATATTCACATATGGACTCGGTAGGTGGCGCTGTTGTCGAAATCCAGAAATCACCTGTGCGAAGTCGGGGCGCATCGCTAATAGTAAATACAATTAAACTATACCTGTGTGTTTGTTATCCTGGCACAAACAGTTCAAAACATCTTACTTCCTCACTATTTATCAGTGTGTAATAACAGATAAGCATGATATTACCTAGTCATTTTAAGACGTATAATTAGGTATTTAATAATCAACCAAAGCATATTAAAAAAAAGTCTTGACCTGTCTTTCTGTCTGCATTAATAGATCTGAATTATATGTCTGAATTATATAGACTATGTTGGAAATGACGATTTACTATCTATAAATACGGTTGCATTATAACTTGTTTTTTACACAGTCAGTTTAAAACATCTTTCTTACTATATATAACGTGTGTTCGTACTATTGTAAATATAAATGGACATATTATAATTATAATAATAATAATAATAATAATAATAATATTCCACAACTATCACACAACGCCATCTAGTCCCAAGCTAAGCAGAGCTTGTGTTATGGGTACTAGACAACTGATAAACATACTTATATATTTCTAAATACATAAATATTATAGATAAATTACACCCAGACAGAGAACAAATGATCGTGCTCATCACACAAACATTTGTCCTGGGTGGGAATCGAACCCACGACCTCCGGCGTAGCAGTCAGGGTCACTAACCACTAGACCAACAGGCCTGTTATACCTTAGTCATCTTGAATTTAATCATATTATTTTAACGGTAATTGGGAAGTACACTCACAATCAATAAATTATGTAAAAAATAGTATCCATACCACATTTGTACACAGACAGGCACTATATTTTGCCGTAACTACTAAAAATATAAAATCATGGAAAATCTTTTTATAAATATTTATTTATAAAAGGATTTTCCATGGATTTTGAAGTACCTGAAAATGCTGAATGTACCTACAACTTGGTTTTATATGAACTATTATTCAACAGTGCACTATTTTAACTTAAAATACAGGTAAAACCACTATAAATAGGTTTTAGTTTATTTCTAGGTTATTTTAAAATTCATATTTTAATTGTTAATTTCTCAGTTTTCCGTTTAGATGTGGTAAAACTAATATTACTTTTGTAATCTATAGATTATAAGGAATAAATCGACATGCATTTCATTGCGTGACGCGAAAATTTGTGGTGGGCCCATTCTCTATACAAAAATTGATTGTCTCCTTTGTACGGGACAACTTCCGAAGTGTAACGTATTTATTGAATGAAGAATCCTTTATATCAGTTCACATCAACAAAGATATCGCGTAACATAAATACAAAATGAAATATAGTCAATTTTATCACCTCCTACTTTTTCGAAGTCGACTAAAAATAAAGTAGCTGTAAATTGGTCTGATTGAATTATTTTGGCCTACTAAAGTAAAAGGTAGCTTTTTATAAAAAATGCTCTCTTCTTTATTTTTCATTTGCAATTACCACCGTGTATGTGCGTTCAGACCAGCATAGAACATGCTAACGACGAACAAGAACAAGATAATGAATGAAATGTGTATATTTTTAAATACTTGTTTTAGGTTATAGAATTTCTTTTCTGCTTTCTCAATAGCTTATCTCTTACCCAGTTCTGCCGTAGAGATAGTATTGCTTGTTCAGTAGGCAATAAAAAGTCAGTGAAATTACAGGTTGAGAGCTTGAGAGGCATTGCACTTTAGTCCTCAGAGGTGAGAGTGCGTCTGCCTTCCCTGTTTGAAGTTTTTAGAATAAATGTGATCGTTTGCACGCAGTCCACCTGATGGTATGTGAATGCTGTGTCCTATGGGCATCTCCATCTATCCTCCATCAAGGATCAAAATGCAAATGTATTGTCAACCCTGAAGACTAAGATGAATTGCCTCACCATCAATAAAAACCATTTCCAGTTCTCTTCACTTACCATAGGGAACTCGACTACATTAAGCTGTTATTTTACGCTGGTATTGTGTGAGAGTGTGCTCCCGACGGTCGGCGCATTCGTACTACAATTATATATTGCTAGAACGTGGCTCTATCACGTAGAACCATGAGTTTATTTACCTATTAACCTGAACAAATATGCACAGACTTTTTACTGTTCAGCTACCTGTTAACTTCAGCAACATTACAAGAGTCAAACAAGTAATCCATAGAAATTTGTTGGAAAGTTTTGCAAAGACTCGTGAGGTGAGGTTGTGTTATGCGACTTGAATGATAATGGTGAAAAAAAATGTAGGGTGTATTTACGTTGAGCTAAACATAATTAAAAGTATTTATTGTAAGTAGATTAAGTTGCTAAGGAAGTTAGAAATGAAGGTACATAAATAAATTTCGCTCACTAGATGGATGGATGAATGGCGTTAGTTGTAACTGAAGTAAAATAATTATTCTAATGATGTGTGACGGTAAGTAAAATGTAGCGTTTAGCCTATGTAATAAAAAAAATTAAATAAAATTATCCTTTTATAACTACATACTAAAATCCTTCGATCATTCGGTAACTTAAAGAATTATATATCTGAAACGTTTTTTGGTCATTTAGCATATATATATATATATATATATATATATATATATATATATATATATATATATATATATATATATATATATATATATATATATATATATATATATATATATACTGGGTGGCGATTAGGTTATCGCATTTTATAGCACAGCAGTTAATGCAAGTATACGTCTGTTGAAATAATAAAATAAACCATAATACCAAAAGACAAAAGTGCATCTTTCAAACAAAATAACCTGGATAATATTAGTTTACTGACCTGTATAAGCGGCAACATCGCGGCGACACGGCGGCATTGACAAAGGCTACCTACACTTGCTCCATACATAGGCAACTAGGCACGTGTAAGACGATGCTCATGAGATGTTATAAACAAATCACAAACTTTATGGTATTGTGTTTATCCAAATAATCACTCTTATCGGTCACTATAGTTTAATAAATAAATCAAATTAAACTTTTAGATTTTCAAAATGTCCGCCGTGTGCCCGAATGCATAACTGACATCGTCGCACGATATTATTTCGGACCTTGCGAAGAAGGTCACCATTGGCGGCAAACATTTTTATTTTGTCGAAAGCCCGAATAATCCTTATTTTTATGTCCTCGACAGTCGTTACTTCCGTGGAGTACACCTCATTTTTCAAATAACCCCATAAGAAAAAATCTAACGGTGTTAGATCCGGTGTCCTTGCTGGCCACCGAGAAGGTCCGTATCGGCCAATCCACTGCTCTCCGAACATTTCAGTGAGGCGCTGTCTGGCAGCCACCACTGAATGAGCAGGTGCTCCGTCAAGCTGATACCATAACCGGCTATTTTCCCCTAACATATTTCTTTTTGACTTTTTGATTGACTTCGAACGTTCTTACGAGGCGGACGTGTGTTTGATCCTCTTAAATATTTAATTCAGTTGATTACGCAAATATCGCGACTAAACCAAGTAAAACAGTACTGTTTGTGATCAGTATCCCTTGTAGTTATACAGTGTCTCTAATAGTCAAAGCCAAGTGTATTGACAGTTCGCGGATGCAATAAGCGAGCGGGGTGCCCGCATTCCTCACCGCTGCGATACGAGAGGGCCTACATAATTGACGTCTTTATCTAATTTTAACCTACAGTGTCTCGTTATTATGAGGAATTGTTCAGCGTGTACCCGCGAAGTCGGAAAAGAAGATTATTTGCAATGCGCAAAATGTAACGAAATATTTCACTTTTTATGCCTTAACATACGCCCAGAGAATATTGCGGGCTTGCTTCCAGACGCATTATTTAATTGGATTTGCCCCATGTGTATGATTAAACAACCGAAAGGTAACAATTCCGAATCGGTAGCTCGCCCCTCAACACCTACATCGTTTGCCGAAATGTCGTTTAATAACGTGTCCCGACGCAAGGCGCCTGCAAAACTTGATACTAATATCATTGATAATACAAGTGATTATGTGCGTCGTTCAGAACTGCGAGAAATACTTCGCGAAGAAATAGCAACGGGGTTAAAGTCTTGCACCACGGAGTTCACAGTTGGCATTAGCACAATTAATGGACAAATAAGTAATCTTAAATGTTCTATTGAATTTATGAGCGACAAGTTCGATAAGATTTCAGACGAATTTAAAATTCAACAACAAGAAATATTGGTATTAAAAAAAGAAAACGATTCTTTGCGTTACGAGATTAACACCCTCAATAATAAATTGAACCAACTCGATCAACTTTCCCGTGCATCTTCCTTGGAGATACAGTGCGTGCCCGAAAGAAAAACGGAGAATGTTGTAGGCATAGTAAAACAGCTAGGATGCGCCATTAACCATACAATGAGTGACCATGATATTCTGTACTGTTCACGCGTCGCTAAGCTTAACCCGGCCAGCCCCAGACCACGCACAATTATAGTGAAGTTTAGTTCACCACGAATTCGAGACTCGGTGCTTTCTGCAGTCAACAGGCATAACAAAGTAAACAAGGAGAACAAGCTCAACACTCATGACCTTGGCTTCGACACAGAACAAAAGAAACCTGTCTTTGTTATTGAGAACCTCTCCTCCGAAAATAAGCAGCTGCATGCTGCAGCTCGTAAACGTGGGAAGGAGCTCAAATACAAATACACCTGGATTCGTGCTGGTCGCATTTACATGAGGAAGTCGGATACAAGCGAAGCAATTTTTATTCGTAACACCGAAACACTTGATAAGCTTAAATGACTATGTTTTATTGTTATCAGTATAATACTTCTTCCATATACTCGTATATGTACTTTCGTTAATATGTTGTATCGGTACTGTTTTTTCTTCTTTCCTAACATGGTATGTAAAAACACAGCAAAATCGTATCACAATTACGTATTGTTGTGTTTGTTAGAGTGTATTGTTTTATTTAGGTTTGCGGCCTATATGATGTTCTTATATATTAATAATAGTATTCAAAGGTTTTGGACTGTTGGCAGCTCACATGTAGTTTATCACGATAAATTACAAAAATACAATTTCGCATGCATTTGTAAGTATTTTTTTTTTTTTTTTTTTATTATTCAGCAAGGGTTTTGCACGATAATTATTTTGTATTGTCATAATATTGTAATCTTTAATATAACCAAAATTATACTGAAACTAATTTATTTTTTTTACCTAACCTGGATGTGTTATTTACTAATAAATCAACTCTTTATACAACAATTTGATACAGAAAATGATTTCACGATGCTTGCTCTCTACTGTGGTGATCTTTATATATACAATATAACATTAATGTCAATCGAAGTTTCTCTTATTAAATATATCTACAGAAGTTAGGAGGGACAAAAGAATATCTGTGTATTATCAAAATGTGCGTGGACTTAGAACGAAATGTGTAGATCTTTATAAACAAATTGCGAGCAATAGCTATGATATTCTATTATTTGCTGAGACGTGGCTTCAGAGTGACATTCTAAGTTCTGAATTATGTGATAATCGTTATGACGTCATGCGTTTAGACCGTAACTTACCCCAAACACAGAAAAAAACTGGTGGTGGTATAATGGCTTGCATAAGGAGCGAATATGGAGCTGGACAAATGCATGGTTTTAGTTCTAACTTTAATACTGAGTTACTCTGTATAACGTTACCTGCAGGTGAATTGGGAACTAAATGTAACCTAAATATTATTTTGGTATATATTCCTCCTGACTCATATAATATACCATCGCAACTAAATGAAGTAAACAGCTTTGTCACATCATTAACTGAGCGGTACCCAGAGGACACATGCCTATTGGTGGGTGACTTTAATCTTCGTTGCTTTAAATGGCAGGATGGTCATCACGAATTACTTCATAACATGAGTATGGAAATTCAGGATGCAGCACTATCGCTTGTGGAGGGTATGACTTTCTTGGGCTTAAAACAATTTAATAGTATTTTAAATGGTAACAGACGTACACTGGACTTAGTGTTCTGCAATCTAAACACAGAAGTTCTAAGATGTTCTTCCCCTCTTTTGACAGAGGACAAACATCACCCTTCTTTGTATATTGACATCACTGATCTATTTGTGACCCCTTTCAAAGAAGTCGTCACACCGCGACGTGATTTTTACAAATGTGATTATGTTGCAATTAATAACTTCTTTATACAAACTGATTGGGATGGTACGCTGCAGAATAAATCGATAGACGTGGCTACGACATTATTTTACAGTAAATTAGAAGAATGTCTTGATCAATTTGTACCTTTAAAAAATAAAACTAGCACTAAAGAATACTATCCCATTTGGTATAACTCTGCTTTAATAAAAGTCACACGTGAAAAGAGCAAGATACATAACAAATGGAAACGCTTTAGGAATCCTCGAGATTACGATGAGTTTGCTTTGCTACGTTCTCGTGAAAAATTACTTCAGCAACAATGTTTTAATAAGTATATCAACTGCATAGAGGATAGGATTCATCTCACTCCCAAGGCTTTTTGGTCATACGTTAAATCGAAGCGTGGTGGTTCCCGATTCCCCAAGCAATTAAGTTACCAGGGTAAGTCCATTACTGATGGCAATGCTATATGTACTGAATTTAATAATTACTTTAAGAGTACGTTTTCTGGTTCTTGCCCTCAGAGTGCTAGATCTGTAAATGGTGACGGTGAATGTTGCACCTTTGACACAATATCTGGTCTAACCGTAACAAAGGATGACGTTTTTAATATGCTTAAGACGCTAGATGTTTCTAAAGGCCCTGGGTGTGATGGAGTAGCACCCGTATTTTTACGCAACTGTGCTGAGTCATTGGCATATCCTATATATTTATTATTTAAGACATCGTTAAACCAATGCGTCTTTCCTACATTGTGGAAAAAAGCATTTATTATACCGATTCATAAGAAGGGTTCAAAAGTGGAAATAAGTAATTACCGCCCCATTTCTATTTTATGCACAATTAGTAAAATGATGGAAAAAGTTGTTTATAATAACATTTACCCTGTAATTGTAAAAGGCATTTCACATCATCAGCATGGCTTTTTAAAACGAAAGTCTACCATCTCTAACTTGGCAGAATTTTGTGACTATGTTATTAGTGGGATGGAAGACTGTGGACAGGTTGATGTGATCTACACGGATTTTGAGAAAGCTTTCGACCGTGTAGATCACAGCATCCTCTTAGACAAATTGTACAGGCTTGGAATTCATGGTGACTTACTAAGATGGACTACCTCTTATCTCTCTAATCGCTCTCAAGCTGTTGTCATTGGTGGTTTCAAGTCTGATTTCATACAAATTCCATCAGGTGTTCCTCAGGGATCACATCTAGGTCCACTCTTCTATTCTGCATATATATATGATATTAACCAATGTTTTGAATTTTCAAATCATCTACTATACGCTGATGACAAAAGGTGTTCCTGAAAATTAACTCGATCAAAGACTGTGAACTAATTCAACGTGACTTGGATAACTTACACTCATATTATGTCCGAAACAATATAACAGTAAATATAAGTAAATGTCAATGTATCAGTTTTAGCCGAAAGAAAAATAAAATTGTTTTTCCGTATCACTTTAAAAATGAAGGCATAAAACGGACTGAGATAGTAAAGGATTTAGGAGTTCTCCTTGATTCTAAAATGATGTTTTCTGAGCATGTCAACCATATCGTAAATAAATCATATCGCAATCTGGGGTTCATTATGAGGACTTGCAAACCTTTTAAAAACATAAACAGCCTCAGATCTATCTACTACGCATATTGTCGCAGTATTCTAGAATATGGTAGCTCCATATGGTCGCCGCAATATGCTTTGTATATAAACAGATTGGAAAGAATACAAAAACTCTTCATAAAGCACCTCAATTACAAAACCGGCATGCGTCGTTGTGAAACTTATAATGAGGAGTGTATTAAATACGGTCTCTTGTCGCTGGAATCTAGACGAGAATTACTTGATATGTGTTTTTTGCATGATATCCTTCACAGTAACATTTATAGTCCTAATCTTCTCGCAGGTATCCAGTTCTGCACTCCTAAGTACCGTACTAGAAAGACCCCACTTTTCAATGTACCTAAACATCGTACCAAATATGGTATGAACGCTGTCATGACTCGTCTACCCAAAATTTATAATAGTAAATATAGTAATGTTGATATTTTCAACTTTTCTAAGTCTAACTTTAAACACAAACTTATCCTGAAGCTGTCTAAGAAGCAGTAACTATCACATAATGTACATCTATTCTATAACTCCATCTGTATTATCACAATTCTGTAAAAATATCAATTTGGAAATCATGTCGTTATATTAATTATAATAGAACTATAAAGCATACAAAATAACATGCAACATATTTATTTTATGTATTTATATTATTTATTCTATTTTACTCAGTGAATATCATTTTATTTTTGTTGTTTTATTAATTTTATAAAAAGCTGTCAACTTAAACTTAAATTTAAATTTAAATCTAAACATAAATGTATACAAATCACATAATATAGAGCCATGTACTGCAATCGTGTGTAAAATATTATGTATTTGGATAATATGTATTAAGTTACAATTTTACCTCTCTGCTTTGTAAGTGTTATTCAGCATGTTGTGAAACTCTGTTATTGGCTAAGTGTGTTAATATGTATTTTAAGTATGATTGTTAAAAATATGCTGTTGAGTTTCCTAATAATAAAAAAAAAAAAAAAAAAAAAAAAAAAAAAAAAAAAAAAAAAAAAAAAAAAAAAACAGTAATCCATCAACGTAATCCGCCACTGGGCCGTCAAGCAGTTCCAAAAACTTAGGCCCACTAAGGTTTCCTTCGATAAACACGGGACCAATAATAATTTGATCTCCGTGTATTCCAGCCCAAACATTAACGGAAAATCTGTATTGGTGCATAGACTCTCGACACAGTTGCGGATTTTCTTCACTCCGTTCCATATTCCGTTGCGTTTGAATGTGCTCTCGTCAGTCCACATTATGTTAGCTAAAAAGTTAGAGTCATTAGCTACTCTGCTCAAGATCCATTGGCAGTAGGCTTCCCTGACTGGCTTATCTCTATCCAATAAAGCCTTTACATATTTGAACGACCGTTGCTTGTTTTTTCTTAATATTTTGTGAACAGTCTTGTGGTGTACACGGAATTGGCGAGCTGCTCTACGGAGACTTGAAGTTGGATTACGAGCGAAATAATTCAATATTTGTTCTTCCTGAGCCACGGCTACTCGCGGAGGAATTTCAACCTGACGCGGGATCAAATATTGACCGTCGCGTAACCTTTGGACTGCCCGTATAAAAATACGTGAGTCTGTAGGACATACACGTGTGGTATGATACCTCTCTCGATATATTCGTAATGCCAAAGCCGCGTTTTGGTGGCACTCTCCGTAAATCAAAATCATGTCGGTGTATTCCGACGTCGTAAAATTGACACGAGGCATCTTAAAACTTATAAAAGTTAAAACGTTAAAAAGAAAAAGCGTACAATTTTAAGCGAGCTGTTACACCACTTCACTAAGTTATTAAATATTTAAATATGTTTTTTATCTAGCGTAATAAACGTGTCCTATCACAAATAAAAAATATAAAACAGTAAAAGTAAGCGTCCAATTTCGCACAATTTGTCACACCACCTTATCACAACTATTATTATCTTAATAAAAGTGTCCTATAACAAACAAATCAAAAAAGTTATCAAAATGTCCACAAAACTAAAAAACAACAATTAAAACTCAAAGGACGCCTACGCGAAAATTAGGTCAAGTGACTCATGAACCATCCAAGGGTACCGGCGTCGGACTAAGTGACTTAAATCATCGTCCAATGCGGCAGAGAAATTCGAATATAAACAACACGCATCTTCACACCACTCCCTTCCATTTCTTATCACTTCACACATAGCGAATTATGCCTTCGGACATCTATTATAAGTAATTATTTTTGCTTGGAATTTCTTTTCACACACTCACATCACGCGGTCCCTTTGTTTTTAATTTCGTGCATAAGAATTATGCCTTATATCGTTAGTCTTAAGTATATTTTTGCTTGATTTTTCCTTTATTTTTGTATTTCGGAATGGCAACGTTTGAACTAGGTATCTTCGCCTTTGCTGGCCTTGGGTCTTTGACCCTTTAGTATTCGTCAGGTGATAAATATATGCATTTATATACATGATGTTGTTTAATAATAAATATATATATATATATATATATATATATATATATATATATATATATATATATATATATATATATATATATATATATATATATATATATATATATATATATATATATATATATATATGTATATATACATATATATTAAATTAGTGTGTAAGTACCTATTACGAGTACCACAGAATAAGTAATAGTACCTACCTACCCTACTATGTGTATAGATACACACATAACAATGCCTCTGTGGTTGCTTTATTGCTTTACACGTATTTAAATCACTTTTTAATTCTGTTGCTTTCAGGAGTATCCGTGGTTATAATTAATATAATAGTACAATACATATTAGTTATTATTACTATAATTGATATCTTTAGTTTATCCATTTTAACGCCGATTTGTCAATCGTCGGATAAAAGTTAACTGAATAACGGACTGAATATAAAAGTAAAACAAATGAACTGCTTATATTATTTGTGTACCTAACTGTAATTTTAACTTGTGTTCTTGTATAATGTGCTATGAATAAGTTCTATCTAACGATTGAAAATCGTCCACTAATCGAAATATAATATAAAATATATAACTAATATTTCAGAATGATTTAACTTTCCCTCAATTCTAAAGTGAGGCAGCTCTGGTGGCAACAAGTTGTGGATGTGCACAACTTTTTACGCCGCTGATTAATTTTTCTGGCTTTTCTAAAACATCCGGCTCCGGTAATTTTTTTAGGCCTACTTGTACACTAGTAAGTGTACAATTGAACTTTAATAATTAGTTGTCACATTTTTATATTGTTTCATACGCCTTAATCATAATCATCATCATCACCATCAGCCGGTAAAACTTCACAGCTGGACATGGACCTGTCACGCTCAGCACGAAACGATACACCCCGTCGCTGTTCAGGTGGTAACACCGCCATCTATCGGATGCCATAAGATCATTTTAGCATACCCGATAGTCGCCTCTTACGGCACGTACTTGGGACTACAGGATGAAATAGGGTGGTAGATTACCATACACCGTCGCGACACGGCTAATACACCTGTATCTAGTAGTAAATATCACCATGGAGATAACGTTTTAACAATTTTAAAAAAGTGTACACATCATATTAGGAGACTCTAAGGTAAACAAACACCCTTGATCTTTTCTCATCTTCCTGGGTGAACGGTACCTTACCGTTTAAGTGACTTACAATAAATTATTTAAAAAAAATGGTTCGTGTAGGTTTACGTTGTTATTAAATACTCTGAGCTTATAGCGCAGCGTTAGCTGCGTGAGTTTATTCATATCTAATTATTCGCGTTTTCGCCATCTAGCGACTTTCCTACGTAGCACTGTCACCTTATGTCTTGTGAGTCACATCAACCCATTTGGTCGATAAAATGATCTATAGAATGAAATAGATGGCAATGCTATTCAGAAATAGATGCACGAACGAGGATATGTTGCGAACTACCCTAAGGCAACAACCATAATATCGACAAACTTTTTGTCGTATTGTATCCATAATTTGTGATTCGGGGGGTTATTTAAATTCGATTCGACTCGAGTAAAGGAGACAATCAATTTTCCTATGGAGAATGGGCCCACTACAAATTTTAAAGATTCTCAATGAAATGCATGTCGATTTATTCCTTATAATCCATAGATTACAATAATATTATTAGTTTTACTGCACCTAAACGGGGTCATGAGAATTTAACAGATAAAATGTGAATCTAGCAATAACCTAAAAACAAACTGAAAGCGATTTTATACTAGTATTCATCGGGATTATAAGTTAAAATAGTGCACATTTGAATACATACAAAACTAAGCTGTAATATACCTATATTCAGCGTTTATAAATATTTTAACATCGATGTAAAACCTTTCACTAGTTCCGGCAAAACATAGTGCCTGTCTATGCACAAATGTCGTATGGATTCTATTTTTGACATGTATTGATTGATTGTGAGTGTAAATTCTAAATACCAAGATGGCTAAGGGATAATGTCTATTTATACTTATGATATTACCAACACACAGTAAGAAATATGTTTTAAACTGGTTGTATTACAAAAAACAAATTATATGTAGGTAACTCTATTTATTATTGTAAATCGTAATTTATTTAAGTATTCTATTAACAGTAGTAGGTACAGAAACAGAAACCTTTTATTCAATTTAGAATATAAATAATTCTTATTGAAAGTCACTTTTTTAATTTACCACTGGTTCGGAAAAAACCTCCGACTTGAAGAGAACCAGCAAAATACTCAGAGGGTCTTTTAAAAAAAGCCAGCTTACAATCATGTATGTCATAATTAACGACACAGAACAAATTAGAAATAGCCTGGTAGCGATCACCTTACCCACGGGTTATTGTCATCCATAAATTCCTCTATACTATAATAACCCCTTTTATACAAACTTAATTTAATACATTTTTTGAACTTTGATGATTGACTGACATATATAGACAGGAGCGGGGTCAAGACATTATTTTAAAATGTTTTGGTTGATTAGTAAGTAGTAACATCATAATAAAATTACTGGGAATTAACATGCTTATCTATGTTATTACACAATGATAAATAGTGAGGAAGTAAGATGTTTTAAACTCTTTGTGTAAGGATTACAAAAACACAGGCTTAATTTAAATGTATTTATTACTAGCGATGCGCCTCAGCTTTGCACTGGTGATTTATGGATCTCGACAACAGTGCCATATACCGGGTCCAAATGTAAATATAAAGCATCTAGGGATCCATCCAAACACACACAAACATTTTCATTAAAATTGGATGGATGGTTTCTTATGTTTTGTCTATAACGGATATAGGTAGAAACATTTTAGTGTTAGATATATTTCTGAAGGTTTTTTTGAAAATAACTTGATGGTAACATGTACCCACATTTATGATATTGCAAGCAATTATAAGGGCATTTTCAATTATAAGAGATATGATATAATACTGTTGTCTTCAATATCCATACACTTTTTGTCTCTGCAAGCTTTCAGCTTGCAAGGCATACAGATTTGTTCTAAGCGATCCACCTGAAAAGAAGTTAATGAAAATTGTAAAGGTGTCTTAACTAAATAATAATTCTTATCAATATATTATTTTTTCTATATTATATAGGAATTACAAGGACATTTTTAATAATAGATATGAGATACGACTATGCCTTCAATGTCAATAAACTGTATTTACATATTTCTGTGAGCATTTTCTTATATCTGCCTGTTCATATGTTAAATAATAAAGAAATTATTATAAATTATACAGCAATAATCAGCTCCAGCTGATCAAATACAGAAGCAGTAATTATTGATTGACATCAATGATATTCAACTATGTAAAAGTTGTCTCACATTTTATTTTCATAGATTTTATGTACATAGGAGAGAAAGATATTATTGTTATATTAAGTATATCTGATTCTAGATGACAACATAATATTCCTTTCTGCAGAGTGAACAACACATCTGTCTAAACATAATAGATAGAACCATTACACTTTTTTTATGCAACCTATTATTATTAAACTTTATATTTGCTTCGAGTACAAATAATTACTACATATTTTACACATACATATATGTACCATTTATATTGCCTATCTTCTATGGCCGGTATAAATCCAAGATCAGTGTCTGGCTTAACAAAAAAACCATTTAGTATTAAGCAACTTGCTGAATACATAAGGTACACAAATGCAGTTATATGAATTGCTCTTCAAAACCCTCTTTAAGTCCCTTGACCCAAAGATTCTAATTTTCTTTTAACATTATAATAACTTCTTTTGTGCATTTATTCTATTTATTATTTAATTTAGATTTTACTAATAACATAAACTTAATACTTTGTCACTTTTAACAAACTAATAAGGTTCTAAGACCTGTTTGTTATTTGTTTTAGGTAATTCAACAAACTTTATAATACATTTTTACAAATTCTAGGTGTAAAATAAACTCTTATATTAATTAACCTAAACTCGTCAGTTTTATTTGCGAATTTTACCACAAAAAATAAGGAGAGAAAAACATACGTACTTGTGTCAATTAATATTTGGCTAACCTTCCTGATAATTGATAATATCCATATTTTCTTAAACATTAGTCTAGAAATGCTTGTAAATAAAAACTTCATTTTGTTCTTACCATAATGATGCGCCTCCAACCATGTTTTATTTCACTCGAGTGAATCGAGTGAATTTGTCCAACTCGATAATCGATAGAAAATAAATTTTACCGAGTTAACTCGGCGCATCGTACAGAGGGTGCTATATAGATATTACTTCACTAGTTTACTTGTATATAATATAATAAGTCGCTGCGGGTGACATCACAAGTAGCATCCAAATTCAAACTTGCATCTGGCATGTTGTAAACAAACCTGAACTTAGTTTGATTTATGATATTGATTTATAATTTTAATTTCATGTTGCCACATATTACTTATTTATAAAGGTACATATTTAAAAATGGTTTAACTAAAGTAATCGCTACTCTCAACTCTAGTGATAAACTTTTCTGTAAATGGTCGATTTACTCAAAAACTAGTGTACAACTAGAATGACATACATGCATAAATTAACCCGAGTGGCCCGAGTCACAAAATTCTACTCAAATCGCATCTTTATCTTACGGCCAATGCAGTGTTTGTCTACAATTTATTGATGAAATCGACTTACTAATTACTTAAGCAATTTATTGATATATTATGTAATAAATAAATTGATATTAGGTAATATGTTTATAATGTTGGATCAATTTATGTTACATATAATATAAATTGATTATATATACTTGATTGTCAAATTATTAATAACATTAAGACTTACGTCATAACGTTAGAGTTATATTATTATATGAAGATTGTCGATACGCATACCAAAAATAATATATAACTACCTATTAAGTGTAGTAATAATAATTGTGTTGTATGGAAGAACAATTATAAAAATAATTTGTGACAAATTGACACAGCTTCGTTCAGCTAATTTGAATTGCGTATCTCGAGCTCAAAATCGAGTTACCTGAATTTTAACTCGAGTCGATTTTTTCCGAGTTATCACGGCACATCTCTAAGACAATATATTGCCTTAGCCAATGATCAGAACACGAATATCAAAACAACTAATTTTTTTTCGGATTCTTGATTCCGTTTACATTTTCGAAAAATCTATAGGCCATTTACTATTATAATTTGGTGTCTTTTTTTGGTGTAAACACCATTAAGTAACGTTAATATTTCTAGTGGGCCCAAAAATGATTGTCCCCTTTCCAAAAAAGAATTAGGACTGTATATGCAATAAAAATACATAATCTAATGTATAAAAAATAATTTTTGATTGTTCGTTTTTTATGCGCTGACATAACGTTCAACAGATTGCGGTGAAACTTATTCTACATAACATATTTCTTGCACTTCCGCGAAGGTTATGGGCAAAGAGTATAGTAAATATATAAGCAAAGTTATGGGTATGGGCGTAGTTGGACCCCGTTGGTGGCGCTCTTGTGGAATCCAGATATCACCCGTGCGAAGCCGGGGCAGATCGCTAGTAGACGTTAAAAATCTATTAAAATTGTTTAGAGTTAGCCCATTATTAATGGCCCGTTATAATTATATTTAGTGTGTTTAAATAAGATTTTTAGTAAAATTAATTGTAATTGTTGTAGCACGAATGGGTCGGCTCAACCGGGGAAGGACCACGCTCTCACAGAATACCAGCGTCAAATAGCAGCTTAATGCTGCTGTGTTTCGTATGGTGAGTGTAGAGAACCGGAGGCCCTTTTTACTGGAAAAGAGGCATTCCATCTTGGTCCTCAAGGCTGACAACGCATCTGCATTTTGATTCGCAAACGAGGATAGATGTAGATGTCTATGGGCCACATCAACCATTTACCATCAGGTGGACTGTGTGCTAGTTTTGTCACACTTATCCTACAAAAAATTATTCTTAGAATACCTTCATCGCCACCGCACGTCCAGTATAATTTTTTTCCTGGATTTTATATTCAACGGGGATAAACGTATTTAACGTGAAAATTTGTTGAAATTTCAAAATTGCGTTTTAAATTATCCTTGTTCGACTTTTATGTCTGGAAACTTTAATAACAATGAGTAAAAATGCAGACAATAATAAAGATTCAAATTAGTTGGAGATGTAAGAATTAATAAAACATTTTATTGGATAAAATTTAATTAAAGAATTTCTAATTGGTACTAAGTTATATGAAATCATCTTGAAAAATTGTAGCTTGAAATAAAATTCACTTTATGATATTTTATTAATTAGCTGCTCTGTGGCGCAGTGGCTCAGCTTTGATTTGCATCACTAATAAACTAATAAAAGAATAAGTATTGTATATTACAATTGTAAGTTCTACAAATACTTGTTCACTTGTACAAATCTACTAGCTATCTAGCTATCTATTATTAAAAGTCTACCAGCGTTTTGACATTAGGTTATTATTTGCACACCAACAGCAACACTGCGTAACTCAATGGGATACAGGGCAGTCTGTCAGCAATACGACCTGCTTCGGTTGTACTAGAAGAATTACAACGCACAGCATCACGATAGTTATTTAAACTCGTAGAATGACTTCGAACGACGAAATCCTCTGCACGGCACCTACGTTGAACTACATACTGCACATGAATACCAGCGTAAAATAGCAGCTTTGTGCTGCTATGTTTAGTATGGTAAGAGTAGAGAACCGGAATCCTTTTTTACGGGGAAACGAGGCATTTCATCTTAGTCCTCAGCGGTGGCAACGCATTGCATTTTGATTCCTAATTGAGTATAAATGTCTTTGGCGCACAGCAACTTTCTGTCGGTCTGCATGCTCTTTCGTCACGCATATGCTATGAAAAAATAAGAAGAAGTTTAAATTAAATGTACACAATGCAATTTGGAATATTGTTTTATGTACTAAATTATCCAATAATATTTTACAGTTCAATATATAATTTTAAAATTCTGCCAAGTTTTACTTTTCAGTTTCGCTGAAAAGCAAAAGTTGAAACGATATTAAATGCTTAAATGTAAATAACCCATTAAGTCCAAGTGCTGTATAATAGCGATATAAATAAAGGAAAAGATGAGAACCTTCGTAGCTCTAGTAAACTTTCGCTAAACTTATTTCATAGATCAATTACGACGGAGTGTTGTGTTTCAATGAATAAATAATATTAAAATCAAAAATATAAGCAAGAAAACGCAGATCACTTGTATTTACTTTAGAATTAAATTTTCATTTTATTTTTACACAACAGAAGTCACAAACGAGAACACTGTGCATCTGATGGTAAGTGGGTGCTGTGGCCCATAGACATCTCCACCTATCATCAACAAAGAATGAAACTGCAGATACGTCACCCCTGAGGACCAAGATGGAATGCTTAGTTTCCAGTTAAAGAAGTGTCCGGATCTCTACACACACCGTACACACAACACAGTATTAAGCTTGTACTGGAGCCCACTCATACGTGCTACAACTACGATATACTTACAGAATGGCTCTACCAGGTCATATTGTTTTGTTTTTATATTTATCTTTTCGACGAACAGTTCTAAACATCAGTCTTCAATCCCGCTCAGCAGCCTTTTGGACCATTACGGACTCACAGAATACGGCTGTGGCGCTCCACGCTGAATTCCCGCCCAGAATAGCTGACACAACTACCGGCAGGGTGAGGTTTCGACCGATCCGGTTCACCGGGATCATTTGCCCCCGTTCCTACGCTGCACGCACCTCATGATCCAATCGCGCTTACGACCTCTAGACCAACGATGCACACAAGGTGTGTAGTCGACGGACTATAATTGACCTAACGCAAACTCTAAGAAAGTTTACCTAATGTGACAGCTGACAATATTGATTCTCCGTGTGTTTTTTATGGACTAAGAGAGAAAAATGAGCACAAGGTCCTGATGGTAAATGGATGTTATTTCCATCCATCCATCCTGGATTAAAAATAAAAATTCAAGCGTTGTCACGCCTCAGGACTAAGATGCAATGCTTCGTTTCCAGTAAAAAGGATCTCCTCTTGTTTTCTGTTATCTCCTGTATAGTTGCAGCGTGACTCTACCACTAAAAAGCGTGTATATAAGAAAAGTTTGCAAAAAGCTTTGACAAAAAGTTTAAAAAATAAAATAGCGATAACCTTTAACTTAAAAGAGGAAATTAATAATCTAGAAAAGTTAAATAACAACAGAATTAATATTTAATGAAAGCTTGCTAACATCCTCGTGGTATTTATCGACTCCAAAACTGAACCATCCCTTATTCATCATTTATCAGGTGGGGATTGTAGCCAGTCACTAGCTTATAATTAGGAATAGAAATGAATAGGCGTGGATACGATTCTTTTCAATTTAAACATTATACTAATAAATTATTAGATATAAAACAAAGTATAGGGTGTAGGGTGGGATTCTTAGATGGTGTGACGACTTGGAAAGACGATGATGCAACATTTAATAATTGATAATGAAAAAAATTAAAAGATATTAAATATGATACCGTATTAACCATCGAATAGAATTCGTTTAGGGACGACAAAACGATATCATCAATCGAGAAATGCGCGTAGAAAAAAGTTACTTACGAACGTGCACATATACGCGTTTCTTTGTAAAACAAGCAGAAGTATCAAACAAACTTACGAAACGTTTGATGGCAAGTGGCTGCTGCAGGCTTTGGACACCTGCAGCCAACTTTTAAATAAAGTAGGCTCCACAGGAGTACCACCTCTGAGGACTAAAGTAGTACGCCTCAGTATTTATTCTGGCTCTCTAGACCTTTCACACAGCAGTACATATATTTGTCTGTAGAAATAGTTAGTGGGTGGGTTACCTTCCCAGATGGAAATCTAAGCAGTAGATGAATCCTAACAGTTAATAAATGCAGACGTTAGCAATTGATGTTTGTTAACTGCCTCCATGATGCATGAGAGAATCCTAGCGGGGAGCCTAATGTTTCTTATAGATATGAAATGAAATTAACATTAAAATATCCTAAAATATTAGATCTAATAATTTATACATTCCTTTATGATCGAGTATAACAGAACTAACACAGCCAATCTAATCGAATCGAACTGTAAATACCTCAAAGAGTTAAATTACAGTAAGTAAAATTTGATATTCTGGCTACGATCAGATGATCTCGTTTGCTTTGTCTGCGCAAAATATGTTACGATTCCAGATAGTTAGTTAGTTTTTTCGTCGTGATGAAAAAATTCTAGCTTTGCTATTTTATTCCATCCATAAATCACATTTTGTGTGTCGCAAACGTGTAGGAATTGCATCATATTGACTGCCTCAGCTCGGTGAGTGCTATTATTGATAATAGTAATATAGAATGTGTCTATATACTCGGCGACTTTAATGCGCATCCAAACGAACGCTTTTATGCAGAGTTGACGTGTTTCTGTGACGAACAAAACTGGTCATGTATAGATGTACAGTTTTTAGGAGTGAGCGCGGACACATACACATTTGTTAGTGAAGCCCACGGGTCGAAAAGGTGGCTAGATCACTGTATAACCACGAAATCTGCGGCATCGTCTATTTTGAATGTTCATGTAAAGTACGATGTGTTGTGGTCTGACCATTACCCTTTAATAATTAAATGTAATTTAGATATTGTTAAACCGAAGTATACGAGTACACATAAAGTTGTAAACGAGATTCTATGGGGAAATAGAAAACCGGAAGATATTTTATTATATACGAAATTATGTAATGAAAAGTTGAGATCAATCGATTTCCCCGAAGAGTTTCGTTCTTGTAGTGATTTTACTTGCGAGTCTACCGATCACAATTTACTTATCGATAAATTATATGGCGAAATTATAGATATTTTGACGGTGGCCGCAACGGAATCCAACACTGTAAGATTGCGTGGCGGGAGGCGGCCGGTGGTTGGGTGGAACAGGTATGTGCGCGATGCTCACGGGGAGGCCAGATCTAAATTTTTAATGTGGGTTTGGTGGGGTAAACCAGATAGTGGAGAAGTTTATGAGGAAATGCGGCGTAGTCGCAATTTATTTAAGTCACGCTTACGCTGGTGTCAAAACCACAGCGAGCAAATTAAAATGGACATTGCGGCTACGCAGCATTCGAACAATGACTTTAAGAACTTTTGGAAATCTACCAATAAATTAAATGGTAGACCTGGCTTACCAGTGAGCGTTGAGGGTATTAATGACCATAGTCTCATAGCGGACATGTTCAGGGACCATTTTGCGGTGACGTCACCGTTGCGACCATCACAGCTTGGAAGAGATGAATGTACGGGTGGTCAGGAGATTGGAATCCGATTTACAGCAATGGATGTCAATAATGCTATAGCCTCTATGTCCCGTGGCAAGTCTCCTGGCCATGACGGTCTGAGTATTGAACACCTAAGGTATGCGGGTCCTCATCTGCCCGGAGTGCTTGCCATGTTTTATAACTTGTGCATGGCACACTCGTACTTGCCTTCAGCGCTGATGAAAACTGTGGTGGTGCCAATTGTGAAGAACAGAACGGGGGATGTGTCTGATAAATCCAATTACAGGCCTATCTCACTAGCCACGGTTATTGCGAAGGTTCTTGACAGTTTGCTTAGCGTCCACCTTGATAAATATATAACCTTACATGATAATCAGTTTGGTTTCAGGCCAGGTTTGTCAACTGAGTCGGCCATATTATGTCTCAAGCAGACTGTTAGGTACTATTCGGTTAGGCGTACACCTGTATATGCCTGTTTTCTCGACCTTAGTAAGGCTTTTGACTTGGTAAATTACGGTATCCTATGGCAGAAATTGAAAAATACTGGACTGCCTGAAGAAGCAATCAGAATCTTCAAATATTGGTACCGTAACCAGGTCAATGTTGTGCGATGGTCCGAATCTTATTCGCAGCCATATAGGTTGGAGTGCGGAGTTAGACAGGGAGGCCTAACCTCCCCTAAGCTCTTCAACCTATATGTCAATGCCCTCATAGAGGAGCTCAGTGGCACACATGTCGGTTGTCACATTGACGGAGTATGTCTTAGCAACATCAGTTACGCTGACGACATGGTGTTGCTGAGTGCTTCTGTTTGTGGCTTAGCGAAACTGTTGAGCATATGTGAAAACTATGCTCACAGTCACGGCTTAATTTATAATGTGAAAAAAAGCGAATGTATGGTCTTTCAGGCCAGGGGAAAAGCATTACCATCAATTGTACCACCCATTAAATTATATGGTACGCCGTTAAAAAGGGTGTCGCAATTTAAATATCTAGGTCATGTGGTAACCTTTGACTTGAAGGACGATGCTGATATCGAGAGAGAGCGCAGAGCATTGTCGGTTAGGGCGAACATGATAGCTCGCAGGTTTGTTCGTTGTTCCACCCCGGTTAAAGTAACGCTATTTAGAGCTTACTGTTCTTCATTTTACACAAGCAGCCTGTGGATCGATTTTACGCAGAAACAGTACAATGCTCTGCGCGTTCAGTACAATAATGCTTTTAGGATTCTGATGGGACTGCCTCGATTCTGCAGTGCGTCGGGTATGTTCGCTGATGCGCATGTTGATTGTTTTCACTCGATCATGCGCAAGCGGTGCACATCCCTGGTACGCAGGGTTGGGGATAGTCCCAGTGGCGTCCTGAGGGCATTTGCTGACAGGCTGGATTGTCAGTACCTGAACCACTGCCGTATGGTGCACGTGCTGACAAATCAGGGCTGTCTTAGATATAAGATATAGATTAAGGTAGTTTTAAGTTTACTAACATTAGACTAGTGTTTTCCTTATATATGTTACTAACAAATATGATCTTTAAGGTCGAAATAAAATGATTTAATTTAATATTGCTTTTAAAAGGGATCTTTAAAATAACACGAGGTTAATACATACATACATGTAAATAAATAAAACTGAAGTGCCCGTGTATGTTATTGAAATATCTCTAATATATATATATATATATATATATATGTCTTATTATATACTGAAAGGGCTGTTCACGCGGGCGGTCTGAACAGTTTCCGACCTAACTAAGATACAAGACAGTTTTTCATATTTTAATTTTTCTACATAGTCTCATTGTAACTCTACACACTTTTCCCAGCGATGCCCACGTCTTTCTAAAGAAGAGTAGATAAACGGAAGCTTATCTCTGCAAAATAATTTTCCACGAAAGTGATTGCCTCCTCTGCCTATAGCCTATATCTGGTGAGTAAGGTGGATGGTCAAGCAATTCAAATCGTAATTCATAGATTTTCGCCATAGTAACCGTTAAGGTGTGAGAGGGCGCGTTGTCATGGTGAAACTAGATTTTCTTTTTTTGAACATGTGACCGTTTTCCGCAATTTGTGCCTTCAGTTTGTCAAGTAATCATGCGTAGTATGCTCTTGTATTTTGAAGATAATCGATTAAGATAACTCCATGACTATCCCAAAAAACAGTCGCCATCACTTCCCAGCGAAAAAAACAGTTTTCGCTTTTTATTGGAGCCGGTTCCCCTTTGCAGCCTATTGTTTAGACTGTATTGCTGTTTCGTTTCGTAATTAATCGTCGTTTAGTAATGAATCAAATATATCCAACTTATTGCGCTTAAACTGCGCCAACAGGGCGTTGGAAATGTTCATTCGAACACGTTTTTGGTGTAACGTGAGCAAACGTAGCACCATACGCGCTTTTTCAGGACAGCTTTCTCATGCCTAAATCTTGATTTAATATGAGACGAACACGTTCTTTGGACGTTTTCATAGCCTCTACTATCTCTATCACTTTAATTCCGCGATCGTCTAGCGCCATTTGGCGAACTTTAGCGATGTTATCGTCAGTAGTTGCAGTTTTTGGACGTCCTGAACGTTCATGGTCTCCCAAGCTCTCACGGCCACGTTTAAATTCAGCTGCCCAAAATTTCACTGTGGTGCAGAGTGCTCATACACAAAGTCCAACTCATCTTTGAATTGCATAGGCGTATTGCCTTTCAAACACAAAAATGTAATGACAGCTCGATACAAATTTTTTCCATTTTCACAAAAACACACATGAACTCAAACGACTGTCTCATAAAAACTACGCATCCAAAATGCTTGAAATTTTTGTGCGTAACTTTCAAAAAGTATACAACTATATTCAATAGCTTTTATTGAGTGCTATCATCTTCACTTTAAGGTCGGGAACATTGCAGACCGCCCTTGCACATGCATCTCATTTTTAAATTTTTGCACGTCTGTCTATCACGATTTCAATTAATCTTCGCAAAAAGATAGAGTGCAACGCCAGGAGTGATCCAGACTTTCATCCGAAAATCTTGGACATATGAAAAACTAAAATTTGGTAAAATAAACTGCCATTAACTATCTTATATCTAAATAACGCCACATTAATAGATCTTAGCCGGACGCTAAATCGTCGCTAGTCCTATCGAGGATGGAGAGATTTAAGGGAATCGAAACAAATCGTGATAAAATTATTTTTATTCAATGTGCAGTATTGGTGTAAATGTACAAAATCAAGGTTTCGCGACATTTTCCCTACAACCTGAGTTTTCTTTTTCGGGTCATAAATGCCCACTGCTGGACACAGGCCGCTCCCGGTGTACACCTCAAAGCGTTGAAATACTATAAACTGAGTGGTACGACTCGTGTTCTGGCGAGGAGTCCGTCTGGGTGGCGAGCACCCTCTTATGTACGCAAACAGTGTTGCAAGCCAGCGAGCGTTGTGCTGCAAGTCCCCAGAGGAAGTAATAGAATGTGGTGAAAATTTTTTTTATTTGGTATTAGAATAGTGTTCCATGTACGTCTTAGTTGTATAAAATAAAAGATAATGAAAAACCTAAACGTCTAGCATCAGTGCATGCAGTACTGTGTGTAATTATGGGAACTGAGACATTCGGCGTTAGTCCTCAGACAATACAATACAGCATGTTACATATGCGTAGTAGTCAACGCATGCTGTATTGTACTTAGCTGCAAGTGTCCATGGAACGCAACTTATCATCAGGTGGACAATAAGCTTGCTTGTTATTTCACATTAAAAATATGTGCCTGTTAATTTTTGTTATATTATTATTGTATAACGTAGCGTACAAGCAGTGAAATAATATGCCAGTAATTGTTTTCAAAGTTTTATTTGGTAACAAATATTAACTAAAAGACAAAATAAAAATCTGTTGAAGTCCGCACTTTCTAGTATTGAAACCATTGCCACAAGTTTGTTCAGAGAATAAGGTTTGTCTGTCACCCTGGTGTACAGCACACCGTCCACCTGATGGTAATCGGATGCTGTAGCCCACAGACACCGTCATCTCTCTTCAGTTAAGAATGAAAATACAAATGCGTTGTAACCCAGAATGAAAATGAAATGCCTCATTTCGAATAAATCGTATCTCCGGTTCTATTTCACGCTGTTGTTCTGTGAGAGCGTGGTCCTTTCTCATTTATGCTACAATACTAATAATAATGTCCTCCAGACCGAATTTTGTTCACGACGGCCAGTCTCAACTGAAATTAACCATCTGTGCAGGACAGGTTCACTGTGCCCGTGTGTATGCACAGGCACAGGTGCACTCTCTATTCCCTCTCTGTCATGGTCCGATGGAACGACAATCCGACACGACCGGAGAGAGATCAAGCGTGGGATCTACTGCTCCCCGTGCTTTCGGAAGCACTGGAGTGCAGCGCCGCCAACTTCATAACTCCGGACCGCTGTTGAGAATTTCTTCGCAGAACATCCCAATAACTCGATTTTCAAGCGACACAAACAAGGAGGTCGGTTTCACTTTTTCCAGATTGTTGCTTTTTTTTGCGCCCGAAAGAAATAAGGGCAACCCTCCGGAAAGCGGGGGAGGGAGGTGGGGAATGCTCATAGCATACCACGCAGCCGGCTGCGTGGTTATGTGGAAACTTTTACCCACTAAACCCCACCTTTTAGGGACTGGCTTAACGGTCTAACTAGAGATCTCTAAGCCGTATACGAACGCGACCCTCATTGGCAGAAAGGAGGGCGCAGATTGTTGCTACAACCAAAATATAGCTGCAACATGACTCTACACGTAAAAAGTACCTAACGAGAATTAAAAATTGGATAATTTGGCTATAGTCTATTTTGTTTTCTGTGTGTGAAAAATATTACTTCAAGTTGCTAGATGTCTGTTTTTTTCTTTGTGATGAAAAGATAACTTTGGCTTTGCTATTTCATTCCTGTTCATAAATTACATTTATGTGGCGCGAACGTGTAGAAAATGTATTATATAGCCTTTAAGCGAGAAAGCGATCTCCAGAAGGCGTGGAAATGCGATATAACATTAAGGTAATCCCTTACATAGGTTGTCGCGATGTTTGCCTTATAACTTAATTATTGGGACATAAACTTAATTTTAGACAATTCACGTCTTAATTTTAATAATATACTTCTATAACAGAACGTTGTACAGCATTTAGCACTTTCTTCAGTGGTAGCACTTAATGTTTACAATAAGCCACCACCTTGGATTTTACGTGACTTTATACTATAACTTGCGGAATAGAAAGTTGCTCCCAACAGTACCTCATCTGTCAATACAGACCGAGTAATTTAAAAGATCTGAAGAAACATATTTATGATCATACATATATAGCCTGTTAAAATCATAACCCTCCTCTTGGCGTTGCCATAGTCGGATAAAAATAGAACAGCAATATTATAGAAATTTTATTCTAAATTTGACAAATAATTTATTCCAGTTCTTTGTCAATGTGTTTTGCTCTTTTATGCGTGGGTCATGCGATAGCTGACAGGATGCTGAATATTCAACGTTCCCGCATGCACTGGCTGACACAACACTTTTGCTCTGATGGCAAACTAAAACATTGTGCAAAAATAGCTCCAACACTTCGAACTGAAACGATGTTCGTAACTTAATCAACTAAACTGCATCAACGTATTGCATGTTTCATCTGTTACATATTACAAGCCAGGCGTTTGACTATAGCAGTTAGTAGAGCCTTACCTACGACTCGACCTGGGTAGGACCACGGTCTCACAAAATACCAGTATAAAACAACAGTTTGATACTACTGTTTTACACTGGTATTGTGTGTTTCGGTGAGTGAAGAGAACCGGAGACCCTTTTTACTGGAAACAAGGCATGCCATCCTAGCCTCGGGGGTGATAACGCATCTGCCACAGCATCCACTTACCATTAGCTGGACTGTGTGCTCGTTTGTCACCTTATTCTACAAATAAGCGCTTACATTGAAATTACAGGTTAGTGTAGATCTACCTCATTTTACGAAGCCTATATCTCAGTATTTAACCGTTGGAGTAATATGTACCACGAACTAGTACAGGCGCCAAGACTTGGTTGTCTACAACACGCGTCAGAGCCCACGGGCTCACACTCGCTTAGTCTGTGCCATAACAAGGTTCAACAAATATATTATCATTTAATTCATCCAATGAATGTTCATTGGATGAATTCGCTTGTGGCGTGACGGCAGCGCTGCCACAGTGGAATCCCTTGTATACCTGGGAGTCCATCTGGACACCACCCTCTAACCTATTTTTGCCACTAAATATCAGCGCTTTGTCCTGGTATAAGGGTACAGAGTGCCAGTGCAGTTACAGGCGGTGAGGCATTCCATATAAGTCCTCAGAAGTGACGACATATCTGTAGCCTGCTTTGTTTGGAGTAGCTGCAGGTGTCCCTGGACTGCAGCAGCCACTTACCATCAGGTGGACTGGTGTGGTGGGTTGATGTATTCCTTCAGTTTTATACCAAAATATGTTTTCAAGTATTGGTCTCAGTTCAATCAATTTTTTAAAAGTATCTACCCTTTGTCAGCTTTTAAAAGTCCGTTGCCGGATATACTCTCTCATCCAGAATTGTATATAACCAACACGATTTTTGTCTTTATAGTGGATGCAGTTTACATGAAGAAATTGCACAAGCAAAAAAATCCAGACCCGAAACAAGTATTTGTATAAGTTACAATTGTAATATATAATACTTGCTCCGTGCGGGATTTGAACCCGCGGCCCTTAGTGCTGCAACTCAAAGCTGAGCCACTGCGCCACAAAGCAGCTAAACAATAAAATGTAACCAAGCGAATTTTATTTCAAGCTACAATTTTTATGTTCAGAATCATTTCATATAACTTGGTACTAAATTAGAAATTCTTTAATTAAATTTTTTCCAACAAAACATTTTCTTTTTGTTTTATAATTCTTATGTTTTATAATTCTTACATCTCAAACTAGTTTCAATCTTTATTATTGTCTGCATATTTTTACTCATTGTTATTAAAGTTCCCAAACATGATTATAACAGTCGAACAAAGATAATATTTCGAAATTTCAACAAACTTTCACAATTAAATACGTTGATCGATGATTCCGTTGACTGTAAAATTCAGGAAAAACAAATAAAACTGAACGTGTGGTGGCGATGAAGGCGTTCTAAGAATATTTTTAACTTCCCAGTGGGAAGTTATTGTAATGGGTCCGATTTAACAAATTGGAAATTTTAACATATACATAACAACGTTTCAAGTCTTTACAGTCGAATGGTATGGTTTTTAATTAGTTTTTCAGTTTCTAGTCAGTGCGGTATGCTTTATTTATATTTTACATTTTTATTTATATTTTATTATTCTTCTGCGTTTAGGAATATACGAAGGTCAGTTTATCCACTTTGAATTTCTACACTTTTAAAACAAATCAACTTTCTACTCTATAAAATCTGTCTGTCAAATATTTCGATGGCAGAAAAAGTGGTTGTTGCCTGACACATTTTATTAGCAACTATGTGCTTCAGATAGTCATTGCTTTTAATTACAACATTCTAATTTCCATCTCTCTTATTTCAATCTCTTATTATTTCAAATTTTGGAATAATCCTTTACGCAGTCTATATGTCGAAATTATTTATTTAAGAATTTCACCACCAAAACTGGAGCTTGATATTTAACACAACATGTTGATATAAAAAAATCCATGCAGGTTTATTATAAAGTACCTACATCGCTTGCGCTTTTCTCTAGCAAACTTGATTTTTCTTATAAAAGTTTAGAAAGATCCGATAACATTAAGTACTTAATTCCGGCTCCACGATGCGAGTTAACTTATTGCACCTGACTTGACTTACAATGGAACTTTTAGCCGTAATGTTCCAAATAGCCGCAAAATTTTAATCGAACTAGACGTGTTTCAGGCGTGACTGTGATCACGTTAATAATTTTATGCCGTGAGACTGCTTTTCTACCAGGAGTCCATCCTGGATAGATGCTATGCTATTACCTATTTTTGCCGCCTATCAGAAGTGCTGTCACTGTTCTGTTCCTGTGTGAAAGGTACCTTATCCTCAGGTGTGACACAACATCTTTATCCTTCTTTTTAAGGAGTTGGCTGCAGGTTTTCTTTTAATTTGCAGTAAACAATTACGAAATACCATAGCTAAACGTGGTAGAGCCGTGTTGCAGTTATATTAGTGGTATAAGTAGTTATAGTACGAATGGGTCGGCTCGACCGGGGAAGGACCACGTTCTCACAGAATACCAGCGTAAAATAGCAGCTTAATGCTACTGTGCTCCGTACAGAGAACTTGAAACCCTTTTTACTGGAAATAAGGCACTCCATCTTAGTCTTCACAACGCATCTGCATTGTGATTCGTAATTGAGGACATATGTAGATGTCTACGGGCCACAGCATCCACTTATCATCAGTTGGACTGTGTGCTCATTTGTCACCTTTATTCTATTAAAGAAAAACATCCGGTGGATTGCAAGCTCGTTTGTTACTTAAGTTAAATATAAAAAAGAGAGATTGCCTGGTAGGCGGGATATTTGGCACAGTTGCCACGCTTGGCAAAATATAGCTGTTAATTAATGACTTGCTGTTCCTCGCCACTTCGTCCGCGTGGAATACAAAACGGTTTGATTTGATAGGTTTTGTTTTCTTATTTGTGCGGAACCCTTATTGTTTTTCTATATAACATCAGCTGTCTGCTAACAAACAAACAGACACAATTTTTTAGAACTATATTATATATATATATATATATATATATATATATATATATATATATATATATATATATATATATATAGTTTTTAAAGTCCCGCTGTGACTATTTTTCCTTTATACAATTGCACTGTAACGGGTTTGCACCAGCTTGCCGATATTCGCTAAGCTCCCAGCATATAATTAAAAAAAGGAGACAGCTGACTTGCCACTGCTCCCTTTCCATCATTATTTGTAAATGACTTTTTACCCGATATAGTTTTATAATATCTTTGATTTTAACCAGCTGCCTTAATATCTGCTCTCTTGTTTTTCGTTGCTAATTAATATAATCAGGCGTTACTTTGTGGAAATCAATTCTAGGAACATTGAAATAGGACGGACAGATGGTCGCCCTCCCTGTGATAGAACAAGTTGCCGTATTAGAGGATTACCATGCCCTCCCCCTCTCTTCGGACCACAGACAATCCTATAATATTCCAGCGTAACTTGTCTACCTCTTCTTTCAGCTCCAGGATCTTTTCGTCAGTCCTCAGGGTTCGTGTGTTATATGATGCCAGGTCGAGTCATCTTTGGTGGCAGCCGAACTCCCACCGGAGATTCTTAGCATCGAGATAGAGCGAATAGCGGGGCCGCCGGGGACTAGGGGGCGTTTCTTTGTGTCGTTGTTAATGGGGGGGGGGGGGTATATTGCCATAGTTGCCACGCTTGGCGAGCGGGTTTGCTACCGCAGTTTTTTATTGTTATCAGAAAGATACTGCTGCCCATCTTCTGCCTCAAGTCATATTTGTTGAAAAACGCGACATAACGTGGATCTTATAACATTAATTTTAGCATATTTATTTGTTCTTTGTTTTCATTATTTCATTCGTACTTATCTGCTTCCTCCTTCGTTTTCTTCAGAGAGTCTGGTTCGGATATGAGTAATATTATATTCGTTATACAGAGAACCTAATACGAAGAATGTATATTCATATAGCTATAACGAATCTATGGAGTTATATTAGTCAAATATATTACATACTGCTCTGACGCAGTGGCTTAGCAATGAGTTGCAGCGCTAATGGTCGGAGTCGGAAGTTCGAATCCCGCACCGAACAAGTATTTTTATAGCCTACAAATATTTTTTCTGGGTTTGGATGTTTGTCCTTGTTACATTTATGTGTATGTAACCTGCCTTCAAGATACAGGAGAACCATAATACTTTACCATAGAGCACGGAACAAAAATTATCGTTTTATACGCGCGTGGCGTTTTCGTTCCGTCCGTTATCCTAATATTTAATAATTCATTCGTTACAAATTACAAAGCCCTTTACAAGTCCACTGCTGAACATAGGTCTCCTCCAAGAATGCCACAAAGCATGCTCCTGAGCCACCTGCATCCATCCAAGTCGATGCCGTCACTCCATCTAATGGCGGGGGACTGTCCAATATTTAATAATGGGTGCCGTGCGCGAATCATAGAGGCAGCACCAACTATTATTTATTCCGTGGCAGCACTATTACCGAAGTAAGCGCTCTCTAGTGATCTTTTGCCAAAGATTGTGGAATCAAAACATTCATTACAAACAACATAAAATATTTGTAAAATAACGGAAAAAATGAAAAAATACGGATTTCAAGCAGTTGTCAATAATATTATACGTGCTCAAAAATGTGGTTGAAAAAGAAAAAAGTTATTCAACTCTAATCATGTCTAAAAAATTGTCTTGAAAAATTTTGAAAGTGTCATAACCGGAAAAATTGTGTCACTAACGAGCGTGTCAAATGTACACACGATTTGAAAAGGAAAGAAATTTTTTAATTAATATAGTACTTACATATAACTTTTTACGCCTTTATTCAATGTTAACGTTTTGCTATTTTCCATGCAGTTCCAAACATGCTCTCCGGGAATTTATAAAATTTCACTTTCACATCAATTCCACGTTTTTGACGTGATTTATTATTACAGTCACAGCTACACCAATTCTTCCTTGAATTTGACATTATTAATACTATACCAATATATTTTATTAATATGCAACTACGTATTATACACGTGTTAAAATGAAATAAACCATCTACAATGTACTCTGTGAAACGATCCCAATTACTTACGATGTTTGCCACCAGTTGGCGTAAAAGTCTAGAGGCACGCGTTTTTTTTTTGGAGTAAAAAAGTTTGTTTTTAGTTTGTTTAGTGCAATATAAACGAAAAATAATTGAACAATGAGGGCGCGATCAACGATTGCCATTGCCACCAGGGCGTCGCCATTTAGAAATCAGGTTGCACATTAGACAGATTTTATAGAGGGGAAGTTAATTTGTTAAAATAGTTGAGAGTATGTGTTTCTTTTGAAATATTAGTTATATTTTATAATGATTAAAATGGTTAAACAAAACTAAGGATATTTCTAAAAGTAAAAAAGGAAGTTCAAAATGTGTAAAAAATTAAAAATACAGCCTTTTTTGTATAGTTTACATGCACTAAAAACCGAAAAAAATTAAATTAAAATAAATCGCAACTATTCAATGACGAAACGACTTACCGAGTATAAGAAATCATCAGTCAATACTATTTGTTGATGACATATCAATTGTTATACCCCACACTAATAAGTCACAGATATATGAACAAGAAATAAATTCTACTATAGAGTCAGTTATATCATGGCTATTCATATATTCAATTTGGAAATTATAAAACAAAACCACAAAAATTATTTATGAAAGAAAAAGAAAATGTATAAAAGTGTTTATTTTTAATTTTATTTTTTTAATTTGTTTTTTAACATATTTATTTTAAACAATTTTTACGCATGCTACAAAAGGCAAAACATGTGGAAACATATGTTGACTCTGTATCCATCACAGAACACTGATACCCTTATCCATTCACCTGTACCCATGTTTTAGCGAAATAAATGATTTGATTTGATTTGATTTGAAGACACTGTCACCATCTGCGTAACATACATATTTACCTTAGTCTGAACTAGCGACATCTAGTGAGCACAGTATCTCAAGGTCTAATAGTGTATAATTTTTTTTGTGTTTTGTTCGTGTGATTAATGAATATATATCTCAATAAAAACGTTTACAATCTATTACATCTAATAGATAAGGGTACGTTTAAAATATAAATAGTGAATTTACATTTAATATATTTTAATAGACTAACTCACACCCTCGGGCCTCGCACCGTTCGCACGGGCTGGTTTGTGACACAGCGCCACCTATCGAGTCAAATAGTAAATCTAAACTGGAGGAAATAGAAGTTGTGTCACATATACACAGACAGAAGAATTATATATACAAAGCTAATGTGAAAACATAATAAACTTCTAAGCGATAATTTTAATAATTGTACCTACTTCGCAATAATTAAGTAGCTACGACTTTAAAATTATGCCTTTCCTTGCCATGCCTTTTGGCTTTTACAGCTTAACGGTATTGGAGTATGTACCTAATTTAAATGTATGTTGTGTATGGAAAAAATCTGGTTATATAATTACGATTAGTTCAAATGCTATTTAAGTTGAAATTATTTTTCCATTATTTATTATATTTATAACCATGTTCACTTATAAAGTATAACTTATTTAATTAAAAAATCTTTTGAAATCGATTCTACGGACGTTTCCGATTACGTCCCACAGAAGTAACACGAAAGTTAGATTTGTGAATTTTCATAATTAACAATTTAATTTACGACCCTAATTACACTCATAACTAGATCCCATTATAATAGTGTAGTATCTATGTGTGTGCGATACGGGCGGGTGTCCGGGTGACGTAAACGTAATTGTGCATTATGCAATTCGTAAAATTATTCTTTACGACGATAATCAATACGTAGCGTACCTACTAGAGATGAGACGTATTTACGCTACCAGGTTTTAAAACCAGGTTTTCGCTTCAAAGTACGGCGCCCTGGTACGGGCAAAAAATACTTGCAAGTATGAAAGTATGTGTTGTAAGTCAGATGCTCGAAGAACTTGAACACAACACACGAAAATACTTGCATAGGAAAACGATCCATATCTTAATAGGAATAAGAAACTCAATCGTATTTGTGAATAAAAAAATACTTTGAACTTCAAAGTATTTTTTTATTTATACGACTTTGCTCCTTGTTCATAGTAGGATAACATGGAATACGGGTCGTATTCCTATGCAAGTATTTCAAAGTATTTCCAAATTTTGACACCGAAAGCAACGCGGGGTTCGCTCGACGCGTTGGCGGGAGGGACTCGCAGAGAGTAGGTTGTCGAGCCCTGGTATTTCCGACGAAGGCCGAATGCTTGAACGGAAATCTGTGTAGGTACTTAATGCACATGCCATCCGATCGGATCGGAAACTTGTCAATCAAATAAGCTAACTAAAACGAAACTAATTAAGGAGCATAATTGCCTAAACATGCTATTCATAAAATTTCTTTTGACTATTTTGCACCATTCACCCTTATATCTGTATACAAAAGAGACATTATTGCGTGTCTTTTACTCATTCGTAAATAAGAGAATTATGTTTATGTTCGAGGAAGTAAAAGTTTTGTTTCGATTTTTTGTAAATTCAGTTGTTATTGTGAACTGAGTACGTAACCTACTGACCGTGACCTAATTTTTAAAGTTATTTTGCGTGTTTATTGAATTTAGAGACAATTTTTAAAGTTTTATTAATTAATGTTTAAGTATGTAAATAAATAAAACTGAACATTATTATGTTTATTAGTTGGAAAAAGAAATTGACGATGTTTAAACTGTAAATAATAGCGTGTAAATAGTGTTTTTTGTGTATAGATCATAGGTTCTTGTTATGAATAGTAAAAAGATCTTCGTACATACAAATCCATAAGTATGGCTCCTAAGAAAAGTTTGGCGTGGGATCATTTTTTGGACAAAGGAGAAAATAAAGCCGAATGCAAGATGTGTAAAGTAATTATATCGTACAAATCTGGAGTATCAAACCTTACCAAACATGTACAGAGAAAACATATTTCTGTTAATTTAATGAGAATACTGAAATACTGTAAAACCACAGAATATAATATATTCTTAAATATTATTTAGCAGACAGTCCTAAGCATGTGATTTAAAAAGTAGGAAGGAAAGATTTCATTTCGTTAACAAAAAATTAAAAAACGTTCAATCATAATACTAGTAACTCCCGACTCGAACTAGTCGTTCATATTATTTTTATATATGAATGACTAGTTCGAGTCGGGAGTATTACATTGACATTAACAATACGGCGCGAGCAAAAAATACTTGCAAGTATGAAAGTACATGTTGTAAGACAGATGCTCGAATAACTTGAAACTATACGTGAAAATATTTGCATAGGAAAATAATCCATATCTTAATAGAAATAAGAAATTCAATCGTATTTGTGAATAAAAAATACTTTGAACTTCAAAGTATTTTATTTTATTTATACGACTTTGCTCCGTATTCATAATAGGATAACATGCAATACGGGTCGAATTCCTATGCAAGTATTTTCAAATTTTGACACCGCGGCTGGACCCGTCGCTCGCGTCAACAAAATACTTTTAAGTATTTTTACAACCTGGTTTTCGACCCTGGTATTTTTCCATACTCTTACTTAAAAGCCCTGGTATTAAATTTTGCAAGTATGTCTCATCTCTAGTACCTACTATTAAAACAGTTACCTATAGTAAGAACACATAACACATAGTTTTATATGAAACTCCCTGCACTGTGCGTGCAGTCGTTTCGAAAAAAATAGATTTTTAAGCCTTTTTCAAAGTCCACTGCTGAACATACCTAATTACGTACGCGTAAGCCCTAATCATTTACAGTTCGGTTAAACCATAGCGCTTTTTAACATGCCACTAGCGTCATCTATGTACTGAAGTTTTTCACTTTTGTGGTTCAATTTACTTATACTGTTACTGCCCTCTACTGGCACGAAATTCAAGTCTGTAAAAGTAAATTAGTAAGTAAATTATGAATTGCAAGCTAAGTTTTAACATAGTTGCTTTAGTTTCGTATAATTTAATAGCATTTGAAATATAACGGCTTTTTAAGCATTCGAGTATATAATCTTTAACAATTAACATACAAAAACCGAAATTTTCCGTTCATAGCTAAGGCCATAATTCCTCTAAATTTCTAAAGGAAGTTTCGCGCAGTTCTTAATTGTTGATAGAAGCAATCTGTTTACCGTTTTTTCTTTTAATTCTTAAATATACAAAACACCATCGTTATTTTTTTGTGATATTTTTATTCCAGTAAGCAATGATATGTATTTGGTATAGTAGCAGACTTGGAACTAGATAGGTAGGCGAAAAATGTTAGAAGCTAACATATTTTAAAATAAAAAAATAAAAATAATATATTAGCTGTCTTATTTTCCTAAATGTTGTTCTGAACTCTCCGGTAGACAGTGGCCCAATGAGCTTTTAGTTTTAAAAATAAAATTTGATCACTGCGCTACAGGGCGGTATTTTGTGATTTTCTTCTTCTTCTTTTTTGACACTAATCCAAGACAATTGTGAATTTGAATAATTTTGGTCTAAATTAAATAGGTATGCAATTTGTAATGATACGACTACAGCGCCATCTATCGAATCCCATCAATAAGCCATCATTTCAACAAAAATAAACTTACCGTGTGAATAATTCTATGTCGGTCGTAAATTCTGTATAAATTTCAATTGGTCTAGGCGTTTATAAGTTATAAGTCCATTATAAGTAGGAACATAATATTAACCGAGTAATTCATTAATAGGATGTATGGTAATAGGTGCGCCTTTACAACCAAATTTTATTATACGAAGATAGTAGGTACCTACCTATAAAAAGGGTTATTATAATATTAAGGAATTTATGGATTTTAATAACCCTGAGAATGAGGTGATCACAAAATTTTTCTTATTTGGTTAATTATTGTGTGGTTTAATGATTGTAAGATGTTCTCTTTTTTGCCGGTTCTTCCCGGGACAGAGGTATTTTCAGAACCAGTGGTAAATTAAACATATAAAAAACTGTTATTTACAATCTATATTGAATAAAAAAGTTTCTTTTCTATTTCTTTATTTTATAAATTAGGTTGTAATGGGCTAAGCAATAAACATTGTCGTTGTACTCTAAAATTCGTCCAGATTCGCATCTGACTTGACTTACAATGGAACTTTTAGCCGTAATGTTCCAAATAGCCGCAAAATTTTAATCGAACTAGACGTGTTTCAGGCGTGACTGTGATCACGTTAATAATTTTATGCCGTGAGACTGCTTTTCTACCAGGGTCCATCCTGGATAGATGCTATGCTATTACCTATTTTTGCCGCCTATCAGAAGTGCTGTCACAGTGTTGGGTCACAACACTTCCGCCTCGTTGTCAAGTACTTCTCCGACATATATATATATATATATATATATATATATATATATATATATATATATATATATATATATATATATATATATATATATATATATATATATATATATGCAATTGCTGTGACTGTGCTATTTTGACGCTGTGACTATTTTCTGTAACGGGTTTGCACCAGTTTGCCGATATTCGCTAAGTTCCCAGCATATAATAAAAAAAGACAGCCTGCTTGCCACTGCACTCTCTCTTTCATTAATTCTAAATAACTTTTTACCCGATATAGTTTTATAATATCTTTGATTTTAACCAGCTGCCTTAATATCTGCTCTCTTGTTTTTCATTGCTAATTAATATAATCAGGCGTTACTTTATGGAAATCAATTCTAGGAACGATGAAATAGGAAGCACAAGATGGCCGCCCTCCCGGTGAAAGAACAATTTGCCCGTTTACCGTTTCCGCCCCCTCTCTTCGGACCTCAGATAATCCTATAATATCCCAGCATAACTTGTCTACCTCTTCTTCCAGCTCCAGGATCCTCTCATCAGTCCTCAGGGTGCGTGCGTTATATGTTGCCAGGTCGAGTCGTCTTTGGTGACAGCCGAACTCCCACCGGAGATTCTTAGTACCCCCTCCCCCGCCGTTACCATAGTTGCCACCGTAGCCAGGCATGGCGGGGCCGCCGGGGACTAGGGGACGTTTCTTTGTGTCGTTGTTAATGGGGGGGGGGGGGATATTGCCATAGTTGCCACGCTTGGCGAGCGGGTTTGCGACCGCAGTTTTTTATTGCTGTTTGCTGTTATCAGAAAGATACTGCTGCCCATCTTCTGCCTCAAGTCATATTTGTTGAAAAACGCGACATAACGTGGATCTTATAACATTAATTTTACCATATTTATTTATTCTTTGTTTTCATTATTTCATTCGTACTTATCTGCTTCCTCCTTCGTTTTCTTCAGAGAGTCTGGTTCTGATATGAGTAATATATTCGTAATAGATGCAGAGCTTAAGATATAAGGACGAAAGGTTAGTAGAGGTAGATACACAATTCCTAGGTGTTTCTATTGACCGGAATGTAAATTGGAAATTACACGTACAAAAAGTATGCAAAAAGGTTAATCAATTTGTTTACGCACTGCGTAAACTTCAAAATGTAGCAGGTCCACAAGCAGCACGTATTGCTTACTACGGGTACGTTGAATCCGTCTTAAGATATGGACTACTCTTGTGGGGCAACTCAACTGACGCAAACAAAGCCTTCCTAAGTCAGAAGAAATGTATTCGTGCACTGTGTAATGTAGGCCCTCTTGAAAGCTGTAGATGTGACCCCTGTTTAAGGAAAAAAAGTATTCTCACTTTAACTGGTTTATATATATTAGAAATCTGTGTTTTCATTAAAAATAATTCTAATCAATTTGCTACCGTGCAGGAAAATAATAAATCTCTAGCAAAAAGGGATCCGACACGTCTACTCATGCCATCTTGTAAAACTACATTATTCCAGAGGAATTGCCTCTTAATGTGTATCACGGTTTATAATAAAGTTCTTAAAAATATTCGTGAACAGCCATTACGGCGAATAAAAAAGTTTAAAGCAGTGGCTAATAAATACTGCCTTTTATAATGTCAAAGAATTCTTTAACCATAAATTTTGATTTTATTTTTATTGATTTTGCTTAACTAAGTAAATTACTATAGATCCAGGATTTTGCGTGATACTTCTCAAATCAACAAAAATTAATTTTTCTACTTTTGTTATGTTTTCCTAAAAATGTAACGAATCTACGGAGTTATACATACATAAACACATAAACACTCACGCCTGTCACCCAGAGGGGTAGGCAGAGATTACAGATTTCCATTTGGCACGATCCTGACACACCTCTCTCGCCTCCTTCACATCCACCTACGCATACATGCTCGTCGGTTAAGGGTACTCCTAATTTGGCCCGTTTCCAATAAATTGCTAATTTGGTCGATAAATTTTCGCCTAGGACGTCCCTTTCCGACTCTGCCATTCACTTCTGCAACATACATTTTCTTTGTCACTGTTTCCTCATTCATTCTTTCTACATGACCAAACCACCGAAGCATTCCTTTCTTAATCAGAGCAGTATGTAATATATTACATATTACATACTGCTCTGACGCAGTGGCTTAGCAATGAGTTGCAGCGCTAATGGTGGGAGTCGCAGGTTCGAATCCCGCTCTGAAAAAACGTTTGTATAGCCTACAAATAATTTTTCTGGGTCTGCATGTTGGATCTTGTAAATTTTATATATATAATTCCATGCTTCATTTTTTAGATATGATTATAACAATGTAGTTTCCCTACTTACTTACTTGGTAACTTCGCACATATTTTAGAGATTTTTAAACGATTTAGTGACTTACTTCCGGTATGTCACTTGTGTTGGCTCTTTGACATAACCTCATTCCTTTTTCGTGCGCGGTAACTATCGCACGCGCTCTGCAAGCAACATGCCAAAAAGAAGCGCACAATCGAAACTTAATTAAACACTATGCTCGAAAAATACGTAAAATCGAAGAAAAAGAAAGGCAAAGACGAAGAATAAGGCCTTTACAACTATCATCGTCAGAAGACGAAGGTAAGCAAAAATACAATCTTTAATTAGTGATCAAAAAGTGCACAGTGTTATCAGATTCGTAAATGCTCTGAGATTGACTGCGAGTCAATAACTTTGACATCTTTCGAAACTAAATTATAATTTTTCTAACGTTTTCACACCTAACTAATTTACTTTAATTGCATCGGGGTCGACTGCGAGTCTTCAACGATGACAAACATGCACAAATTACGTACAATCTAAAAGTGATGTAACGTTCGTGCAAATATTTACAATTTATTCTCACGCTACTCTCAATCGGTTATCTTCACAATTAAAATTGCAAATTGTAATTTTAGGTAACGAGGACCTTGGCGTGACCTTGGGTAACGGTAACGAACCCATCGTGGAACCCATAGCCGGGGCACCTGATATTTTGCACAACGTGGATCCGGTATACGATGGTAATCAACGTGACGACCATACGGAACCATGTCCTCAAGAGGAAACCAATAGTTCCGCAGAACCCGAGCTTGACCCCGATCTACTGTCAGCCCTCGGTGAAGCCACGTCGGACTCGCCTGATTATGGCGATAACATTCACGGTAATTTATCACAATTGTGGCACCCTTTGCTTAAGAAAGGAATGCCTATATCTAGTAAAGATATCCTAATGAAGGATTACCCTATACCAGATAATTGTAGACTTTTGCAAGCGCCGAAATTGAATGCAGAAATCTCGGCGGCAATACCAGACATGGTTTGCAACCAGGACAAGACACTTACAGCGTCTCAACAGCAGCTCGATACGGACATCACTGCCATCAACAGAGGCATGGACCTGCTGCTGAAGAGTGATAACAAGGTTCTAGCCATGAAACACTTGAGCAATGGTTGCCGCCTACTTTGTGACTCACACTACTTGGCAACGCAGGCACGAGTAAAATTAATCACCCCTAGTTTGGACAGGGCCTTCTTAAATATTGATAATGAGTCCGAACGGGATGTATCACTATTTGGTTCGTCCTTGTCTGAGAAAATTAAATCCGCCAAGGCCATTGAAAAGCAAGGGCTTTCCATTAAAAAGCCTGCAAAAACTGCAAAGACACCTCGACAGCCCAGCGCCCGTCCATCCTACCAGGGAAACTGGAGCCAGCCCCCTCGATATCCGGCCAACAGGGGGGGGGCGGGGTGCTTACAGGAGGCCGACGACGGCAGGGAGTTGCCGCCCGTACACGTCGCCAGCGCAGCCGCCACAGCGCGTCGCAGCGCACGACAAACCTCGGGCGCCCGCGCAGTCTCACCGTTGACGCAGGTACATGCAGGTAGACTTACCCTCTTTCATAAGCGATGGCGGAAAATAACAAACAACAATGTAATCCTTGATTGGTTAAAAAACGGCTATCCCATACCTTTTCACACGCCTGTAAGTCAATCAGTAACCCCTAAAAATAATCTATCATATAGTGAAAAATCAGATATGATAAAAGCCATCAATAAACTAAAGTCATTAGGGGCTATCACGGAGTGTAATGCGACTAAAAACCAATTTATGTCTAAAATATTTCTTACGCGGAAGCCTAACGGCGATAAACGCTTTATATTAAATTTGAAGCCATTAAATAGACTAATAAAAAACGAACATTTTAAAATGGAGGATTATCGAACTGCATGCGAATTAATACCACGCGATGGATATCTCGCTACCATCGACCTAAAAGATGCATATTTCTTTTAGCCATTAAGCCTTCTGACCGCAAATACTTAAAATTCGAATTTCCGCCCAATAATTCGTACAAAACTCACACATTTCGCTTTAATTGCATGCCGTTCGGTTTATCCGTAGCTCCGCGGGTATTCACTAAGGTTATAAAGGAAGTTATGGCCTACCTCAGACACCGCGGCTTTCAATCAGTGTCTTATTTAGACGATATCTTATGCATTGGAGATAGTTACGACAAGTGTCTTGATAATGTTAATGAAACATTGAAATTACTCGAGTTTCTAGGCTTCGTTGTTAATTATGACAAAAGTATGTTAAAACCGCGACAATCCTGTACATATTTAGGACTCTGTTATGATACCAATAACCTTAGCATAGAATTACCAGACAATAAGCGACGTTATATTTCCGAGTGCGTTACTAAATTTACAAAACTTCAATCATGTTCTATTCGTGAGTTAGCTCAACTCATTGGTATACTAGTCGCCGCATGCCCAGCCGTTAAGTACGCTTGGGTGTACACTAAGATCTTAGAGCGTCAGAAGTTCCTTGCATTACTTAAGCATAATAATAATTACGAAGTCAAAATTAACCTACCTAATAATATATTAGAAGATTTGTTTTGGTGGTTGTCAAATATCGACACAACACGCAATGTTATGCGACAGCCAAAATTTGCCATCGAAATTTACATCGACGCGTCGCGATCAGGCTGGGGTGCCGTTTTTAAGAACGCTCAAATACATGGTAAATGGAAGTCATCAGAAAAAGAATTCCATATCAATTACTTAGAACTGATGGCAGCCTTTTTGGGCTTGAAGTCATTTACCAGCAAGGTGTCCAACTGTGCAATATTACTACGCATGGACAATACCACCGCGATTAGTTATATAAATCGTATCCTTTGGAATCGGTCCCTTGGGAAATGGTGTGAGCAGCGTGACCTTTGGGTATTTGCATCTTAGGTCAATACCAAAGAAAACCGTGCTGATGCTGCGTCTAGAATAGTTAATCCGGATACTGAGTGGTCCCTTTCTGATGAAGCTTTCCAAAGCATAGTAAAATATTACGGTCAACCTGAGATAGACCTATTTGCGTCTCGAGATAACACTAAGTGTGCCAAATTCATTTCATGGAAACAAGACCCTGACGCAGTATCCGTCGACGCATTTACAACAGACTGGCATAACCACTACTTCTATGCGTTCCCACCATGTTCCCTGATACTAAAATGCCTTAGAAAAATAATCGACGACAATGCATACGGCATATTAGTTTATCCTAACTGGCCATCACAACCATGGTTTCCATTACTGCAAAACCTTGTAGTTTCTGACGTCATTTATTTAAACCCTAATAAAAATCTCTTGCAATCTCATTTCAGAGAGTGTCACCCGCTGCACAAAAACCTTACCCTGGGTGTCGCGAAGCTCTTCGGCGGGCGTTCAGTCGACGGGGCGCCTGCACACACTCGGCTACACTGATGCTGTCATCTTTTTCTACTAGCACCATACAGCAATACAGTACCTCACTTAAGCTTTGGTGGCAATATTGTACGGTAAACAAAATTAATGTATTTGACCCACCAAAATCGTCCTTACTCTCATTCTTAGCGTTACAATTTAATAATGGGTGTGCGTATGGCAGCCTGAACTCCCATCGTTCTGCTTTGTCAGCATTTATAGGCAACAATATTGGTTCAGACGAATCTATAAAGCGTCTCCTTAAAGGCGCGTATGAACTAAGACCCTTAAGACCTAAATACTCCACAATCTGGAATCCCCAATTAAACCTCATCTCAACGTGGTTCCCAAACAGTGAGCTGACACTCGAAAAAATCACTAAAAAAACTCGTGATTCTTTTAGCAATCTGTACAGCTCACTGGGTACAGACGCTTTCCTTAATTAAACTCGACAATATACGATTTTCAGACAGTGGCATAAAAATAGCCATAGTAGACATCATCAAGACATCTGCACCCGGTAGGTACCAGCCCTTGTTGTTTCTACCATACTTCAGGGAAAACTTTTCTATTTGCCCAGCGACAGTTCTCTCAGATTATATTTCTGTAACTAAAAACATAAGACCTGAGAGTACAAACAATCAGTTATTAACGTACAAGCGGCCACACACACCTGCCACTGTACAAACCATCACCAGATGGATCAAACAAATGCTGTCAGAAAGTGGCGTTGACATCAGTATATTCGGCGCGCACAGCACAAGACACGCATCCACCTCGGCCGCGAGTTTGGCCGAGGTTAATATAGAAACTATCCGCAAAACCGCTGAGTGGACTAGTTCATCTAATTCATTCGCCCGTTTTTATAACAGGTCTATTGTAAATGAAGGCGAATTTGCTAGGTCTGTTTGTAAGCAAACAGAAAACCAGTCGTGATTGTGATGTTTACATAATAATATTCCTACAGTAATAAACAATAATGTTTCTTAGTAATAGGTTTACCTTAATTAATGCTTAGAGGTTTATGTTAAGTTTACTAAATTTGAAAAACTGTTATAACTATAAGGCTGATTTGTTGAAAAATAAAACTATAAGGTTTGCTAACTTATTGTTTTCTTTTCCACTCAAAACTTTCTGACTCTAAACATCTATATTGTTATAATCATATCTGAAAAATGAAGCAAGGAATTGTAATATATGATCAAACGAACTTCTAAGTGAAGTTCGATCATTATTATGATGATTTGCTTCATTTGAAGATATGAGCTCAAGTAAGTCACTAAATCGTTTACAAAATCTCTAAAATATATGCGAAGTTACCAAGTAAGTAAGTAGGGAAACTACATTGTTATAATCATATCTCCAAATGAAGCAAGTCATCATAATAATGATCGAACTTCACTTAGAAGTTCGTTTGATCATATAATATATATATATATATATATATATATATATATATATATATATATATATACATATATATGTATATATATATATAAATATATATATATATATATATATATATATATATATATATATATATATATATATTATATTATATGTATTATGCGTTATAATATAGTTTAGTTTTGGAAACTTGTGTGTTTCCACCCAGCTGTAAGCTTTACGCGCTTATAAAGAAAGGAAGAAGAAAGACGATGTGTGCTTGAGCTATGCTATATCTACATAAATAATAATGAAATAAAGTTAAAAAAGCAAAAGTATTAAATAAATGTATTTCAGCTAACACAAATAATTAAAAATATGGAACATACTAGCTGGCAAACATTAATTCAATAACTGATTTTTTTGGTCCGACCCAGGATTCGAACCCGGTACCTCCCGATCTGCAGTAGCGTTTACGATCACTAAACCAACGAGGCAGTCAGTGTTCATAAATATATATTGAAAACAGCGCCTCCAAATTTTGTGATTTTCCTTTTTTTCATAATATGGTGAGTGTAGACAACCGGAGACCCTTTTGACTGGAAACGAGGCGTTCACTCTTAGTCCTCAGGGGTGACGACGCATCTGCATTTTGATTCTTAGTTGTGGATGGATGTAGATGTCTATGGGTATACGTATAAAGCCACCACTTACCATCAGTGTGTATGCTCGTTTGTCATCCTTTTTTATTTATTTATTAAACTTCGGACCACAAACAAGTTCACAATTATCAATTTATCTAATGTAATTACTACACATTTTTCTATTATTGTGAACTCAGCAACGCTGGTCACTTACTTAAGTATAATATTTTTTCAATGATAGATAAAGCTTGTTACAGAGTATAACTTGACATTGACAATATCTTGTTATTCTTAATCTAGAAGTAAACTCTAAACACAGTATTGTTTTTCTCTTTATTAGGTTCACCAACAATTGATAACACTAACACATCAAATTAATACAATTACTTTAAAGTATTATCACAAGTGCTACAATTACTTAAAGGTAAACTCCGCATGCATATAACTTTATAAATAAAAACTGAAAAAACAATAAGTATATAGTAATAAAAAACCTAAAAAAAAAAAACTAAGAAATCTATTTTAATTTACGCTATTAACTTATACATTAACGGAGACACTTAGAGAATGTTTTGGGTAAGTCAAAGTGAATGTCGATTTGATCGCTATATCCATTAATAACTTTGCAGAACCTGGCATAAGGAGAATTTTTTCCAAGACAGTTCTTAATGGTGGACTGAGTGGCGCAATAGAGCTGCGAGGTAATCTCGAAGGTACACGAAACTTAAGAAGTTCCATTAAACTAGGGCAATTAAATGTAGAATTAAATATTTTATGTACAAAAACTGCATCATTATACTTTCTGCGACTTTCTAAGGTTTCTAAATTAAAATGATGCAATTTACTATTATAGGATTGTAGCTATTTTGCTTTACCAACAGAAAATGCTGAGAAATGGGAATTAGCATCCACTTACTATCAGGTGGACTGTGTGCTCGTATGTCACTCTAAAAAAATTGTTTAACGAAAATAAAGCATGCAAATATTTTCCTTTTAATTCTGGGAACGACCATACCAATGAACTTCACAGTTTTTAATCTTTACTTCTCTGTAGTCGGGTATAAGTTATGTAAATTTTACATTTTCGATATCTAAATTTTTCAGAACCTGGCTGTTTTTCGTTGTAAATCCCATATAATAACGCCGTATCGCGCTACATCTGGATTGCACGCCGCCATTACGATGCGGTGGACTGATATGTTAAGTTTAATTAATAAAATCTATCTAAGTTCAGTTCTTATCTTTGTAAAGAAGTTATGTTTATTTAGAATGATTAATTTATTTAGGTGAATACAAATCATGATTTCTTAGTAAAGATACCCTTTTAAAAGATTTGTTATAATGAATAATTTTTCGTTTGGATGGTTGATTACTTAATAATATTACTATTTGATAAATCTATGGGAGAGGCCTATGTTGACCCTTTTGCTGTCCCGTGCACTACATATAGGTCATTGCTATTATCTTACTATTGTGTCTGAAAACCGGATAGTGAAAGTGTTAAGCAGTGGACATTAGTGGGATGAATTACTTTATTCATAGAAATGATCGTCATCTAGTTTATTAAGCGGGAGGGCTCTATTCTTTTTTTTTTTTATGAAAGAGGGGGCAAACGAGCATGCGGCTCACCTGATGTTAAGTGACTACCGCCGCCCATGATCAACCGCAACACCAGGAGAATTGCGGGTGCGTTGCCGGCCCTTTAGAAAGGAGTAAGCTCTTTTCTTGAAGGTCCCCAGGTCGTATCGGTCCGGAAAAATCGCTGGTGGTAAACTATTCCACAGAGAGGTTATTCTTGCCTAGTCTGTCTAGGTAATCCCACCTTCATGCCTGTTCCACATATCATATACTCGTACGTACGTATCCACCGCTCAAGAGAACCGGTATAAATATGCCCCACAGCCGCATTTCATCATTATCCTCAGAAGTGCAAACCAATTTATCGTCTTCTCTTTTTTGAAGTTTTATTTTTAACAGAATAAAAGTGACACCTGAGTGGATGCTGTGTCCTCATATGATCCTACATTATCCTCCATTCAATGGAAGGATGAATGGAATCAAAATATAGATACGTTGTCACGCCTGTGGACTAAGATAGAATGCATCGTTACCACTAAAAGGGTCTTCGGTTCTACTAAAATCACCATACGAAACACAGTAGCATTAAGCTGCTATTTCACGGTACTGGTATGTCTGAGTATGGTTCTTCCGCAGGCGAGCTGATCCAATCATGCTGTAGCATAGCTCTGCCATGTACGAAAAAATTGGTTTTGAATGTCTTGTAGGAGTCTGATGAAGATGTTTAAGCCTGAGATGGGGGGGGGGGTCGAATCTAATTTAAAATATAAAAAGAAACATTTTTAAGTAAAAATATACTTTATAAACCCAAGTCATTGGATGTTTGAGAAGTCAGAACGGACAACAAATAAGTATGATAATAATGATAATTCATATGTTTTTGTTTTATGTAAAATATCGATTCCAGCAATCAAAGTGACAGCGGAAATCGATTATCACGAACTTTAGGCGCGAAAATAAATCTGTTTAGATTATTATCGTGTTTACTTATTATTTTTCTTCTTTCTTCTTCTTTTTACAGGTGATATACCTACGTATAATCTTAAGGTTATACGTAGGTATATGACCTGTAAAAATTTGTTTATTAGTTTATTTTGTGTTTTACTGCAAACCAGATGGAGATAATGCTTTAGTTTGGGTTTTACTCAAAATGTAAAGTAAGGGTTAAAAACCTTTATGATTCACATTAAGATGAAACCATTATTTTATATGAATTAATGTTAAGAAATACGTAATGAAGCAAGTTATGAGATTATAGGAAAAATAATTCTGTTTCGGTCAACAAAGAAATTGTTAATTGTAATGTACGTACTGATAAAGAATAACGTTGTGAAGAAATTTACATAACCGCCGCAATTATAATAATAATAATAATAAATTTATTTATTGAATAAAACCATATTGACACTACAAAGTTGAAGCCCTGACTCCCGAACTAGCAATAGCTGTGTGTCGGGAATCAGTTCCTTCCCATTTCCATTAAATTACAATTACAAAATGGCTTATCAGCTTATCACAACTCAGAACAAGGTAACAAAAATAAATACAATTTTTACAAAGCCAAGAAAAAATAAAAAAGATAATAAAAATATGCATGAATATGTGTGTTGCATCCATGGTCCGTATATATGTGTACATGTGTTTGTGCATGTGTGTCCGTTTGTGTGTGTGTGTACCTGCGTGCGTGTGCGTGTGAGTGTGTGCGTGTATGTGTGTGTGTGTGTGTGTGTGTGTGTGTGTGTGTTCGTGTGCCCGGGTGAGTGTGTATAAGTGTGTTTTTAGCCATTTCAGTTTACTAATACGTTGGGCTATGTCAGTTTATCTGGTTCTACTGCGGATATACTCATTCCCAAATTGATCACGCAGAGAATCTCCGAGCATAGCCCTCTCTATAGCTCGCTGAGCGACTTTAAGCTTCCTCATACGTCCGGCAGTGAAGTATCACGTCTCAGATCCAAAGGTCATCACTGGCAACACGCTGCTATATACCAGAGGAACCGGTTTTGAACACGTTCGATACGTAATGAATGTGTAGCATAGTGTGGTACTCCAGACCACACTACAATATTCTAAAATATTACGAACTAGACTGTTGTAAAGAAATATTTTGGTTTTGTAATGCATATTTTTCGAGTTCCTTATGACAAAACCCAAAATTTTAGATGCTCTCATAATTATGTTACCCAAATGGGGTACAAAAGTTATTTTTTATCATATATTACGCCAAGATCCCGAATGGTCTCTATTTCCCTAATTTTAGTATTATGAATAAAGTAATTTACATGTATTAAATTTTGTTTTCTGGAGTATTTAACATGATAACATTTACTTGTATTTAAGTCCATTCTGTTGTTGCAGCATCATTGGATTAGTCTATCAATGTCACTTTGTATTAATTTAGTATCATCATCACTCTTAATTATTCTCATAATTTTTAAGTCATAAGCATAAAAAATATATTTTAATATCATTTATGAAAAAAAGAAATAAGGCTGGTCCCGATTGAGAACCCTCAGGAACACCGGAACTTATAGTTTTAGTACTTGATTGAAAACCATAAATTGCAACTAAGAAGGTCCTTTGCACTAAATACGAATTCAACCATTTGAGTAACGAGCCCCAAATCCCGTAGGCACACAACTTAGAAATCAAAATCTTATGCGAAACCTTGTCAAAAGCTTTGCTAAAGTCGGTATAAATAACATCAGCCTGATGGCCCATGTCAATAGTCTCGTACAAGAATTCCGTAAAAGGAACTAAATTCGTACAAGTGGACCGAGACCTGAAGAACCCATGCTGATGGTCACTTATATAGAGGCTTAAGTGCTGTTGAAGATGATGACAAATCAACGACTCAAATACTTTGGCAAAGGTTGACAAAATTGAAATGGGTCTATAATTGGAAATGATATCGATATTTGACGACTTGTGTACGGGAAATACTTTTGCTATTTTCCATTTTTAAGGAAACAAGCCACATGCTAAAGACAAATTGTAAATTACTTTTAAAGGATATATCGATTCCGAAGCACATTCTTTTATAAAAATTGGTGGTGTTTCATCTGGCCCTGCGCCTTATTACAATCCAGTCCTTTGATATTTTTTAAATTGTATCATGTTCTATTTTTGGATTTGAGAGACATACCAGGCAGTCCCATAATGAACTGGCCTGATATAGTTCAACGCGACATGTCTCTACATGTTGTGTTGCATTAAATAGTACGTTTATCGTGCACTTAATATAAGAAACATGCATCGACATGAAATGCTTAGTCTTAGTTTAACAGGCATTTGAATAACGAGAGTCGCGTATTTTTTCAAAATGTCTAAAACTGAGTATCGAAGTGTCATAAAGTTTCTGTTTAAAGAAGGTTTATCCCCTGCCCAAATAAAAGAACGATTGGATGGTGTGTATAAGGAGTCTGCCCCCTCCTATAGCACAGTGAAAAATTGGGTGAAAGAGTTTCGCCTCGGGAGAGAAACCGTCGAAGACTTTGGCCACGACGGTCGACCTGTGGAAGTGCTCACTCCCGAAACGATTGCTCTTATCGAAGAGGACGTTCTGAGTGACCGCCGTTTGAAGATTAGAGAAATTGCAGCAAGGCTTGGGCTCTCTAAGAGTACCGTTCATCGCGCGATCCATGAACATCTTCACATGAAAAAAGTGAGTGCAAGATGGGTACCGAAACTTCTTTCAGCGGTACAGAGACAGGAAAGAGTGCGCTGCGCTTCGGAGTTTTTGGATCTTTGTGGCGAAAATCCAAAGACTGTTATCGAGCGGCTAGTGACTGGTGATGAAACTATGATCTTGTATTATGATCCACAAAGCAAGTGCAAGTCAATGGAATGGCGTTATAAGGGTGAAAAGCCCCCTAGAAAGGCAAAGGTGCAACAATCGACTAAATAACTGATGTGCACAATATTTTGGGATTTTCAAGGCATTTTGATGGTGGATTTTAAAGAACGTAATACAGTCGTGAACGGCGAATATCATGCTTCTTTAATATATAAATTACGAGACAAGATAAAGGAAAAACGAAGAGGTAAGCTGTCTAAAGGTGTCCTGTTGCTCCATGACAACGCCCCTGTTCATACCGCTGGTGTTTCGAAGGATGCAGTTCGTCAATGCGGGTTCACAGAAGTTCAACATCCACCTTACAGTCCAGACATGGCCCCGTCTGACTATTATTTATTTCCAAATTTAAAGCGGTACTTAAGAGGAAGAAAATTTTCAAGCGATGAAGAGTTGCAGGCGGCCGTCTTCAGTCATTTTGAGGATAAAAAATCTGATTATTTTTATAAAGGTTTAGAGATGTTGATTGTTTGATTCATGGTGATTATATTGAAAAATAAAATTGGTTTCGTTTCATTTCCTTCATTGGTCCATAGTTAGGCCAATTCATTATGGGACCGCCTACGTAAGCTGTTATTTACTAGTGATTGTAAGTAATCGGACATGCATTCGTCATAACTATCGTCATCCTCTAGGCTATAAACGGAAGAAAAGTAAGAAGCAAACATTTCACATATAACTGAATTATCTGTGCTGGAAGATGATCCATCGCTCATGGTTGTCGCAAATGTACTTGAACAACCTCTCTTTTCTTTCACCATCGACCTAAATAGTTAGGGATTTTTCGAGAGTGTATCTTCACATTTTTTTAGATAGCGATTGTAACACTTAGTTGTGAGTAGTGCGGTATTATACTGAGCAGACGTGTATTTGGTTGTCTCTTTAAAAGCAAAAAAACTGTGTTTTCACTATAGTAAACCTTAATCTAAAATAAAAAAGCAAAATATTCAACAAGTGTGTAATGTGCGCTTACGACTAGCCGATACGGATCAAGAACCACAAAGGCGCCCCGCACCACTTCGGGTAACAAAGACAATATTATATTTTTCATCTCGGTCTCGATACCGGGAAGATACGAGCACTTATATAAAGACATCATTGCACTAGCGATTTGTTGTGACGTCGTTCTTGGTGTATGGTACAAGTCATGAATGTCAGACGCTCACCACCTGGAAAAAGTAACTCGTACACTAATTTATCGTCACCTAATAACGAGTTTACGATGGAACAACAAATTACTCATAGAAAACGCAAACAGCCAGAACATAGTATTTGCAATTGCAATTGTTCGTCTGAAATTCAAGAGTTACGTAAAGACCTTACAACAATGCTACAAAAATTCACAGACACGCAAGAAACAACAATGACCCTCATGCGTGAAAATATAGTAGATATGAGGACCCAGTTAAATGATATTAAAGAAGTTGCTGTAAACCTGAACAACGAGCAAAAATTAATGAAGACCCAGCTGTCAGATCTAGTAACAAAAACAAACTATACAGATAATAAAATCCAGACATTCAAGACAGAAATTAAACAGATAAATAACAAAACTAATGCTAATGAGTCTGAAATCATGTTAACTAAAAGTAAGACTGCCATAAACTTACACTCATCTGGCCTTGGGGAAAATATAATGCAAGAAATACAAGGTCGTACACGTAGTTTTACACACAGTACGGTTTACAAGAGGGAAATGTGACTAACAATGAGGAAGGGCGTTCTTACGATGCTAGCGAAGTAACAAAAATTATTAATACAATTGTGGAGGACTGTCCTAAGCCTAGTAGACTCTTTAGACTCGGGAAGTTTACACCTGGAAATAATCGAAATATTAAAGTATGCTTTGAATCCCCGCTAACAGCCAAACTTCTACTACGCAATAAGAACAAAATCTAGAGTGGCATAAAAATTTTCTCTGACCAAACACCTGCACAACAGAAATATATAAAAGATCTGAAGATTGGGTTATCCCAAAGAATAGCCAATGGGGAACAGGATATTACTATTAAATACATAAAAGGGTTTCCGAAAATAGTTTCTACCAAGAAAGCAAAAAACCAATAGCTCAAAATATTAATTCTCCTACGACCTCAAATATGATTAAACAAAAACTTATCACCCATCAAATTTCAGACAAATCAAGCCTTAACTTCTTCTATGCAAATGTGAGAAGTATATGCAAGCCAGGTAAATTTGACAAACTTAATTGTATCATCCACTCTTTTAAAAAAACTGTTCATGTTGTTTTACTTGCCGAAACATGGATCAGATCAGACGACCAAGCTAAACAATTTCATCTTCAAAATTATACTCATTACTATAATTTACGACCTAATGTCATCGTGTTTCTATCTACGTACACAATAATCTGGCCTGTTGGTCTAGTGGTTAGTGACCCTGACTGCTATGCCAGAGGTCGTGGGTTCGATTCCCACCCAGGACAAATGTTTGTGTGATGAGCACGATCATTTGTTCTGTGTCTGGGTGTAATTTATCTATAATATTTATGTATTTAGAAATATATAAGTATGTTTATCAGTTGTCTAGTACCCATAACACAAGCTCTGCTTAGCTTGGGACTAGATGGCGTTGTGTGTGATAGTTGTGGAATATTATTATTATTATTATAATCTGGAACAGGATCTTGTCACTGCAATATATATTGATGGAAATAACTACTTGAGTATTCGCCTTTACAAATACGCCCTCAATGTTGGAGTAGTCTACAAGCCTGGACATACAAACATCAACAATTTTTTATTCAACTATGAAGAACAACTTCTACAAAAGAAACGAACCATCATTTTTGGTGATACAAATATTGACTTATTAAGCTCTGTCAATTCAACCCGCCGCTACAAAACAACACTTACTGAATCCGGATACAAGTTGATTAACAAAATAGATCCAAAATATAACACTCGGGAAACCACAACAACGTGTACAATAATAGATCACGTTTTTACTAATTTAAACGAATACAGTTTTTATATGGCCATAATTGACTCATCGTTATCAGATCATAAAAATATTTATGTGGAATTGAAAAAAGTAATCACCCCAAAGAAACAAATAATACAATACGAGTCTACAGACTTCAAGAAATTATACGAGATGGTTAAAACATCAACTTTTAAAATTAATACACATGATTATAAAGAATTTGATGTATACATTAAAAAGCTCATTAGTGAAACCAAAACAAAAAAAATTAAAATACTAAATCAACCCCAAAAAGAGTGGATTAACAGGCATTTAATAGCAGAAATTAATGAGAGAAATGTGCTATGGAGTAAACTAAAACGTGATCCAAAAAATGAACAGTTAGATAAAGAGTTCAAAACTAAAAGAGATTCTCTGGCACAAAAAATTAAGAACACAAAAGAAAATTACTTTTACGATGACTTCACAAAATGTAGAAATAAACCTAAAAAAAATGTGGAATCTTATAAAAACACTGTCAAATAATAAAAATGATAATCACTGTGCTCCACCAAACCTAAAAGCCGAAAATGGTATAATAATTTCGGATGCCCTAGAAATATGTGAAAAATTCAATGATTTTTTTGCTAACGTAGGAACACAACTGGCAAATAAAATACCACGTGAGTTCCATAACAACACCACACACCCAGTACCGAGCCTTGATCCTGGCATGTCGCACCGTACACTGTCTCAATTCGATCCATGCACCGTCAATGAAATAACAAAAATAATTGATGATCTGGATCCCAATAAGAGTGTAGGTCTAGACGGAGTTAGTATCAAGGTTATCAAACGTATCAAAAGTTTAGTAGTCCAAAATATAACTAATTGCCTAAATCGATTGTTAACTGAAGGAATTTTTCCGGACAACCTCAAAATAGGCAAAATCACTCCAATTTATAAGTCTGGTACGAAATCTAGTCCGGAAAATTACCGTCCAATATCAGTTCTACCTACACTATCCAAAATTTTAGAAAAAATTATATACAAGAGATTAGACGACTATTTGACTGAAATCAACTTTATGTATGACAACAGTATGGTTTCCGATCTAAATCTAGTACCCTGGGAGCAACAATTGACCTGATAACTACAATAAAAACAAAAATTGATCAAAAAAAAGTAGCACTGGGAATATTTGTGGACCTAAAAAAAGCTTTCGACACAGTTAGCCATAATTTGCTCTTAAAAATACTACAAAATATTGGCGTCACTGTAAAAGTATACAAAATGATGGCATCATATTTGAGCAACCGTTACCAAGTTGTAAAAATTGGATCCATTCAAAGTAAACCCAAACTCTTAACGTGTGGCGTGCCTCAGGGTTTTATCCTCGGTCCATTGCTATTCCTAGTGTACATCAACAACATAAACCAAGCAGGTTTACAAGGTCAAATATCCCTTTACGCAGATGATACATGTTCATTCCACTTTGGAAATAATATATCTCGTATCATAACACTAGCTCAAGAAGACTTAAACTTACTCCATCAATGGTTTCAGTATAATCTCCTAACTATTAATGTAGCCAAGATCTCATATATAATTTTCAGCCCCAAGAACAAGAAACTCCCTAACCAAAACCATCTTACTTTGACTATAAACGGAGAAACGTTACAGATAAAAAATCAAGAAAAATACCTTGGACTGATTCTCGACGGTAATTTGACTTGTAATGCACATCTCACACATATTAAAAACAAACTTTCCTCTCTCGTTAGCCGCCTTCACAAAATAGTTCGATGTATTCCGAAAAAAGCCCGAATCCTAATATATGACTCTCTAGTAAAACCTCACTTACTTTACCTGGTAGAGGTATGGGGTAAGCAGCCAAAACCAATTTTAAACCTCTCCAAGTGCTACAAAACCGTATCATAAAAACTTTGTAAAACTATGACTTTTTAACACCAACTAATACAATATATAAGGAAACTAAACTGCTGAACGTTACTCAACTTTATACATATAGCACATGCATACTAATATATAAAATAAAACATAAATTAATCCACACACAACTCACGTTTTTAACAAAGAAGCAAACAAACAAATACATAACACGCCGAGCTAGTCACCTTGTATTGCCGCCTATAAGAACAAACTATGGTAAAAATAATATAACGTATAAAGGAGCACAGTTATACAACAAACTACCTAAATTTGTAAAGGAGGCGAAATCTTTGAATGTTTTCAAACAGAAGTTACTTGCCTACCTATATTCACAACAGCTAAATACCTAACCTTAATCATTATTAAATAAAAATAGAAAAACATTATTAAACTTGGACCACCACCTTATAGCTTGAATAAACAACAAAGATATTCGCTTCTTAAAAGCGAAATCCAACAAAATTATTTATACCCGCACTAAAAATTGTTATTACTAAGTTCATATAGTTATTGTTCTCATGGAAGTGACTATTGTCTTATTGAGAAATAAAGATCTTTAAACCGAAACCGAGTTGCTAAGTTTTCACAACGCTTGCTTATAAGTTTTAATTCGATTCTATCTAACGGATTTTTATATTTGTTAAATCGCTTCCGTATCCTGTTTTTTTCATTCAATAATTTAATAAGTTTATGATCAAACCAAGATGGAAATTTGTAAGTTTTCGATTTATAATGAAGTACAAAATTTTGTACTGCTATGTATAATATTTCGTAAATCATCTCTAGAAGCTCATCCACATCACACAGTACATCAAACTTTTCTAACCAATTTATTTCTCGTAGAAATTACGGATTAATTCGTAATTTGCTTTATAAAAATTTGGTCTCTTATTATTGATATTATATGGTAATCTAGTTTCATTATCTCCGTGAATCACAATATTAAGAGGTGGATGTTGTAGGTCAATTTTACTTAAAGCATCAATAGTTTTGCTTACACTACAAGATGAGATCGTTGTTAAAACAAGATCAAGTATACGACCGGCTATATTAGTCACACGATGGTATTGAACGAGGTTGTTAACGTTAGCAAAATTTATCAATGTTTGGCTAAGATTTGGTATTGAAGTATAGGTTTGGTTTCCTATAAGACTGCAATCTACATTACTTAAGTTGAAATCCCCCACAATACAAACATGTGAGTTTACAATCTGTTCAAAAACGTTATTGCAATGATTTATATAATGCTCTTGTACAGTAACTCGTACAGGTGGTGGTAAATAAACTACACAAAAAGCAATTTGACGGATAGAATGTGACAAAGGAAAGTCCATAATAACCCATAAATCTTCACAGCTACTTTCCCAACATTGAATGCGTTTCGATTTAATATTCTTCTTTATACCAATCAGCACTCCTCCTGCTTTTTTGAGGCTTTGTAGATTGCAACTTTCTCTATCCCTCCTGTATACCACGTATCTGTTATCAAACAGTTCACTATTCAGAACTGCGCTATTCAGTCACGTTTCTGTCAAAATTATGAAATCGTAATCATTACAGCAAACGTTTCGATAAAATGTTTGTGTTTTCGTATTTAAACCTTTACTATTCTGGTAATATATCTTTAAGTTTTTGAATTCCGATATTTCTGTTACTTTCTCAAAGTATGTAAGGATGTGTAGATATACGGAAGTGAAGTTATACTATTTTACTTAAAGTGTCCGAGTTTGTTACGTAAATATATTCTGAATTTTCATCTTTTCTAACGAAGATTTTACCCTTTCTTACCCAAACGTATTTATATCCTTTTTCTTTTGATTTCAATTTAGCAGCTGCATGTAAAGCTTTATTAGATGGAGACAAATGCTCGACGACATAAACTGGTTTTTTGATACCAGTATGACCTAAGTGCACCCTGTTGAGTTTGTTTTGCGGATTTGATTTATTGAAGCTGATAACTGCAGCCAAAATCCGATCACGTACTTTAGGAGAAGCCAATTGGATTACTATAGATCGAGGACGAGTGTTGCTAGAACTCATTTTAGCTATCCGGGTACAGAGAAGTATATCTTTGTCTTTTAACTCACATCCAATTACAATTCCCAGCTGTTTGACAGTCGAGTATAAGTTTTCATGTTTGTTTTCGTAGGTTTCGTAGTATCGACTAACAAACATTGTAGGGTTATGGTAGGATATATGACACCACTGCTCACTAGTTTTTTATGCATTGGCACCCTTATTCTACAAAGTAATATAAAATAAAATAAAATAAAATAAAGTAATTTAAAATGGAAATACTGTCATCATTTTTAGGTTTATTTTGGTTAAAACGTCTTCATAACCCGATTGCTTCGGTAAAAGAGTAATGTATGTTAAAGAGTATTAACGGTATGCCCCAGCTTCGCACTGGTGATATCTGGATTCTACAAACAGTGCCACCTACCGGGTCGTACTATGGCCATAACCTTCGAGTACTATTTATGTACCTTGTGTATTTCTTTGAAACGGTAGTCAAGAATTGGGCGGTGTTTCACTCATGTTTCTCGAGAAAAACGTTAGGCCGTTAGTCCTGATACATGATTAGTGATTACTCATGTGGATCTGAATATGAGAGTGAGGGAATCAGACTCACTGCCTTGGACCGAAACCGGTTGGAGGATACAAAGGCGAATATTCCAATAAAACGAATAGCTACTCGAATAGGTATACAAAATAATAATAATAGAAAATATTACGAGGTGACTGACATGTGGGATGTTCTGCCGATCGAAATTATTCTGCGAATGGGCTAATCCCAGTCAACAGTATTTCTCGGGAAAACGTCTCCGAGTACCGGGACAAACTTGTGTCTGAAGTCGAGCCTTTGCTGAACAGAGTCTCGGATTGGGGGCGACTAAATCTTCTTATCCATAGAAAATTCTATTACCTAGAAGTTAAGTTATTCCGAATTAATAAAAAAAATTCAAGCTCATAAGCCAGAAAACTGACCACCTAGGCTTTTCATTAAGTTTGTTGTTGGTGGTTCTTTTATCTCCTTTAACACTGTCTGCAGAACAACACTTTAAATAAAGTTGTCAAACAAGATTATTAACTCTTATTGACTGGTTTCGATGATGTTAATGCTGTTAGCATAAGCGGCTCTCACAGCTTCATAGGACCCGGAGCCGTGGCCTTAAAGGCCGCAGGCTGAGAGATAATCTGTATAACTAGTCACAGCAACAAGGAAAGAATATTGGCATTGTCAAGCGCAGCTGAGTGGTGCGGGCGGAATGGACAATTTTTTTTAACGCGAATGAGCAGAACAACTGCTATGGCAAGATCGGCAGACAGAACTGTGCTTGCCCCGTATATACACCTGTAGATATTTGATAGGTCTAAAGTTAAAAGTTAAGGTTACAGCCTATATACGTCCCACTGCTGGGCACAGGCCTCACCTTATTTTTGAGAGGGTTTTAGGGCAAGGAAGTGTCCGCCGAGCTGCCCCAATGCGTGTTGGCGAACTTCACATGTCTTCGAAATAATTTTTTTTCTCTTATTCCTCAGACATGCAGGTTTCCTCACGATGTTTTCCTTCACCGCCGAGTACGTGGTAAATCAGCACTTAAAATTGCAATTAACAATTTCATTGGTACCGGCGGGGATCGAACCGGGTTACTCGCGTTCTGTTATATTTACAGCGAGCGTTAGCCATCTGAGCTACCACGGCTCTTGTGGATTATTTATGGTTAATTCACCAGAACATTTTCTATCAAGTTGAGAAGATGATATCTCACAAGTGCCCGCCGCCAGAATTGATGAACATACGGACCCTTTTTATGTCATTTTACATCGTTTGCTAGAACTTCAGGCGATAGGTTCGCGCATTCTTGTTGGATGTTGTCCTTGAGGATTTCCAGATTTTGAGGCTCGTTCACATAAACACGAAACTTCAAAAACTCCCTCAAAAAGAAGTCTGGTACGGTCAAATCGTGCGATCTTGGCGACCAGTGCAAATCGACGTAAAATCACAAAAAAGCAACTGCATAGTATAGGAACACTAAGGTTTTGTATTTAGAGAGGCGCCACTATGAGATCTCGCACCACCTATAAACATTCTATTAGGGCCCTCACTGCCTGTGATGTGGTGTTCTTCCCATTCCCATATTATGTTTTTGTTATAGTTTACCATAACACACAAAAGAAGTTAGAAAATGTTAGAAAGTGAACGCAAGTAGAGTAGAGAAGAAAGTAAAACATTATGTGAAATAAAAATAGAAGGAGAGGTGTATGAGCAAGTGGAAGAGTTCGTGTATTTGGGATATGTATTTAGCAGGGACGGTAGATATGACAAGGATATAGAACGATGAGTAAATGCAAGAAAAAAGAGTGAAAAACCACTCTATTATGAAAAACCATAATAACTCAAAAAACGCACGTGAGAAGTGTATGATAGGAGAAAAGTGCAGTTTGCAAGATGATGTTGTGACCAGGATTAAGAAAGGAATGCTTAGGTGGTTTGGTCATATGGAAACAATGAATGAGGAAACAGTGACAAAGCAAATTTATATTGCAGATATGAACGGTAGAGGCGAAAAGGGATACCCTTGACGAAGGTACATCGATCAAATTGGCGATATATAGCAAATGGGCCAGATTGGGAGTACCCTTAACCGACGAGCATGTATGTGTAGATATATGGATGTAAAGGAGAAGAGAGAGGTGCGTCAAGATCGTTCCAAATGGAAGTCCGTATACTCAATATAATTTAGTGATACCTTCTTATAAGTGTGTGCACAAAAATGCATGCCTTAGTCATGGGCTTAGTCCTTTTTGTATTTGGAATGTAACCGTATTTTATAAAAGAAAAAACGACTAAGGTTTAGGTAAATCAATAAAAGAATAAAATTATTGCACCGCGTCTCCCCCTCAAGTCGTTGTCGTGACACACGGCGAGCTGAGTGTTGTTTAATATAGAGACAGGTGTCGCGAAGCACCCACTATCTTGCATTGGAGTATCCTATGACATTACGTTGTACTTATCATTTTTATTGTTGCCATTTTAGACGCGATATGACTTGACTCGATGTGGAAATGTAGGGGACATTACAAGGGACTTTCCATGAATAATTCATTTATTATAATACAATTGAAGCTTTTTTTAAAAAGAAGTTTTCATTCCAAATTTAAAATTTAAAGAAATAAAACATGTCGCATGCGGTGGAAGTTAAACTTTCAGAAAACTAAACTTCGAGAGAATAGGAAGAATGCGGAGTATCAAGGGTAGGTTGACTGTAGGTTTTATGTATTTAAAATATAAATTAATTTATCATAAACAATGTATTCTATCTCATTCTCTCGCAGGCTCTCGGTCAGTTTCTCGAGTCAACGGTACAGGCTGCACTAAAAGTATCGGGAATGGAATATTTCCACAGTTCCTGTCGTGTTAAAATCTTTTTAATTAAAAACTCCTTGGTTTTAAAAATCGAATACCATTTATTTATTTAAAAAAAGATTCTCGGTCTTGCTACAAGGTTTTGTCAAACTTGTTTAGTCGTTGAGAAAATGGAATTGACTCGAGAAAATTCAAGAGCGATGATTTATTATGACTTTCGAAGTAGTTTAACACAAAAACAGTGTGTTGAACGGATGATTTCTGCATTTGGTGATGAAGCCCCATCCAAAACCACAATTTATCGCTGGTTTGCTGAATTTCAACGTGTACGTGTCAAGCTCAGTGATGATCCCCGTCAAGGTCGTCCAAAAACTGCAGTCACCCAAGAAAACGTTGATGCTGTGCGTAAGCTGATTGAGGAAGATCAACATGTGATATACCGTGAAATTCAGGCAACTTTATACATTTGCATGAGTCAAATACAAATAATCTTGCATGAACAATTAGGTGTAAAAAAGTTGTTTTCCCGATGGATACCGCATTCGCTCTGTGAAGAGCATAAAGCGACTCGTGTTACTTGGTGCGTCAGAACTCTCAAAAGATTCCACGTAAGAAATGCTGTATACAACATTGTATCAGGTGACGAATCATGGATATACACGTACGAACCCGAAACAAAAAACTAGTCACGAGTTTGGGTGTTCAAAATGAGTTAAAGCCAACAAAAATTGTTCCTTAACGGAGTGTTGCAAAAAAAATTGTGGCCACATTTGTCTCCAAAATCGGCCATGTTACGACTATTCCTCTTGAGGGACAAAGAACAGTTAATGCAGAATTGTATGCTAGCATTTGTTTGCCACAGGTAGTTTCTGAACTCCGTAAAGAGAACTGCAACCGCCGCATCATCCTCCATCACGACAATGCGAGTTCTCACACCGCACACAGAACAAAAGAGTTTTTAGAGCAAGAAAACATAGAATTATTAGACCATCCGCCGTACAGCCCCGACCTAAGCCCTAATGATTTCTATACTTTCACTAAAATAAAGAATAAATTGCGTGGACAGAGATTTTCATCACCTGAAGAAGCTGTGGACGCCTAAACAGCCATTTTGGAGACCCCAACTTCCGAATGGAATGGTTGCTTCAATGATGCACATTTTTGATGGAAAAATGTGTCAAAGGAGACGGGCGAATTTGGGCCTAACCGTTACACAAGTGAAATATTTGTCAATATTTTTTTTACAGTTTTTTTATAGTTAATAATGAAATATTAAGCAATTTTATCGTGGGAAAAGAAATTAAATATAAAATAAAAATAATACTGACTTCCGTTGTTTTCATTTTTAAACAATGCTGCCGGATAAAATAGGTTAGTTAATCGATTTTAATACAAAAATAAAAAAGAATAAAAAGTAATTCAGTGTTTTCTTATTTAGGTAATTGGGAAACTTATTATTTAAATAATGGTTTCCTCGTGACACTTCAAGGTTTCCAAAAAGTCGTAAAACAAATTGACTGAACCGATTAATAAATCGATTTCACAATCGATTATCAATGTTTTATACAGGCCACAAAGCGGAAATGTCAACGTTAGTTCAAAAACTCAAGCGTCAATTAAATCATTTGTTACGTTTGTTTCATAGATAAATAAATATGCAAGGTTTGTTTGGCTCTGATCTTACGGTGGTAGTGAATTTTTTCTGTTGTTTTTGTGTGCTGCAATAATATTCCGATATTTATCGACTCTGGCTACGTGTAAAGGATTCTGACGGTTTCTTTTCTGATTTTACAAGAATACATGTACAAAAGGATAACTTAAATGATTTTCCCCAGCTCACACATAGTGATTTAATAAAAATATCTTTAGGTATTTATCAAATTAAGTAGGCTAGGTCCCATTACGGAAAACACATACGACAAGATGGGCGATATGAAATAGAAGTGTGTCGAGAAACGGTTAGCAACCTACTAAGAGAACTGTCAATATCCAACCATTCTAGCTGGTTATTAAGTGGTCGAATAAAATCGAGACATACTTAAGCTCAAAAACATATTTTACATAAATATTTTAGTTGACAGTTATCATAATGGTTGAGAGGCCATCAAACGGTATTATTGTAATTGCTTGGTAAGAAAAAGAACTGTAGGTCGCTGTCGTCATGTAATGTCCATAATATGGTACCTAAGCCGAGCAAGGCATCAAGAGAATTTAATACCGCACGCACCGTTTTTAGACGATATTTTATTTGTTTATGATGAAGTGGACGATTAATAAGTCAATAAAAGAGAAAGTGTTTTTAATTCATACTCCCTCAGCTTTTTTATAATTATTTCAAACCCCTAGAATTTAGTTGGACGGCGACGTCTGAATCCTCTATGTGTGAATGTCCTACAGTACATAATATTATGTTAGACTAGTTTACAATAAAGTCTAATAAATATTTTCTTAAAGTGTAATGGGAGAGCTTGGTGTAAGAATTACATTGTAAGCATAACGTAAGCAATAACATTGTTTTCATACAAATCAATAACATCCTATATATTTTTTCTACCATGAAGCAGTTGTAAATATTTTAGTTTTTTTAAAATGGTATTGGTATATAAATAATATAATGAAGTAATCGTTACTGTAACATCAGGCCCAGCTTTCTATGAACTTTCGCCCGTCTCCTTTCGCGGAGAATACTTCGAAAAGCAATAAATATATTTGGCTAAGCTTTCCATTGACGTCCGTCGAGTTAGGGGTTGATATTTTTTTTACAGAAAGGTTACATTCATATAAGCACACACGTAAAGTTTCAACACGCGGAAAAGCGTACTTTTTGAGAAAAAAATTATTGAAAATCAATTATTTTTGCAATATTTATGTCAATCCCTATCTCAGATTATATGATATTTTTTTTACAGAAAGGTTACACTATTGTAAACACACACGCAAAATTTCAACATGCGGAAACGCGTACTTTTTGAGAAAAAAATTATTGGAAATCAATTATTTTTTTAATATTTACGTCAATCCTTACCACAGATTATATCGAATTCTCGCCATTGAATGTTCGTTTTCCGTACAGTTAAGTTGTCATACGTTCGGTATCATTTTATTGTATTTTTTTTACGTAAATAATTATATTTTGTCTTCATTTAAATAGTTTTCATGCATACACATATATTCAACCGTTTATATTTAAATTACAAAATTATTATCATTATGAGCTATTAAAATTAAAATGTGTAGTGTTTACCATTTTTTGCCGGCTTGTGGGACGTAACATAAAACTGATGATTTCTAAGAATTAATTAAAGCAATATGTGTATAAAATTGTATAAAACATGTGTATAAAACAGTGCCCACCTATTAGGACAGATAATAAATAAAATAGGTTAGGTTCAACTTATGTCAAGGAACTGAATTAATAGACCCCGACTCCACGTGGTACGAGTCTGTCCTACCCCTAGAGTGGTTTTATAGAGCCGGAGGCGCGTAGGGAGAGCAGCCTCGCCTCCGCAGCTTCGGCTTGTTGGTCGCCTTCGGCGACCAGCCTCAGCCGCTCCGGCTCGTCCGATGCCTACGATTTGTTACGCAAAGGCGTAGAGGCTGCTCTTCCCGCAGCGCCGGAGATGTTGCAGTCTCAAAATAGATACAGAAATCCCTCTGAATGAGTCCCTCTATTTATTTTTGGTGAAGGGATTCCCCCTTCCCCCCCCCCAAGAGATCCCCATGATTTTTTACACTTAATATTTATCCATAAAAAATAAAATTTCCTCAGAATTAAAATTCAAAAAACTCAAAAAGGGGAGGGGGCTCCGCAACTTTTCCTTTTAGGGGGGAGTAGTACACCTCCCCCCGCCCTCCCACCCTCCAACCTTCAATTCGACGGACGTCAATGGAAAGTCGTACCATACATTTTTAAATAGTAAATTTTTGTCACTTCCTTGATTCCTGAAATTTTCAGTGCCGCCCTCGTATCTGTTTGATTCAAGTATCTATTATTGTTTGCTTTTAACATAAAAAATAAGAATTAAAATATTTAAGATTTCATTTGCTTAGTTACTTCTACTACTACTAACCTATTTAAGTTTTATTTGCATAGTCCACATTTGCGTGCCGTGGCAGCCTATAATTAAGTTTGATATTCATGTTACTTTAAATTCCATGTATTAGTGTTCATCTTGTTGGTTGTCCTTCTACATAAATGAAAATAAAAAAAATCATTCAGTTTCAAATCACGAATCTAAAAAACTTTTCCCTTCTAATGTGTTATAATATTAGACTATTTACAAGCATAGCTTGCTCGTTTATACTCTAAGATTATAACAGAATCTAAAACTCTAAACACGTCGTCCAACAAAGTTACTTATAATGTCATATCTGAAAGCCAAATGGAGTAATGAATAATCTCTTCTCGACGGTTCTCCTTAGCAGATCTCATGGTGTGCTTTTTAATTATTATTTGATTTTTCTTCTTGATCAGCGTGTAGTCCACTTCTAGGCAAGGGTATGACTATGTGAAATTTTGTGTTTGTTTATTGTTAAGGCACACCCATAGATATAATAACGAAGGCACACCACTGCTATTCGGTGCTATTATAATTTCTCAAGGACTTATTATATTTATCAATTTATTAATTGTGTCATAACATTTTTATAGTATATCGGTGATGAATGACCACACAATCCACCTGATGGTAAGTGGATACTGTGGTCTATACACACATTTGTTAATTGAGACTGAGAATCAATATGTAGATGCGTTGTCAGCTGTCACCCCTGAGGACTAAGATGGGACGCCTCGTATCCAGCAGTAGTTTCCGGTTCCCTACACTCACCATACGAATAACAGCAGCATTGAACTGGTATTTTAAGCTAGTACTCTATGAGAGCGCGTTCCTTTCCAATGATGTAGCAGCAGCGTCGCTTTATCTCACTTGAAACTTTAAGATTTCTGTACAACATTTTCTTTGTTTTCACGATGGACAATTTTCTATAACTGTGCTTTTAATGAACGAAATATTAAGACGAGGTTGTTTCGCATGTCCATCTGAGATATGTACTCGTATTTACTTCAATAATTTCTTAGAGTAAAACAAGAATTACAAAATCGAGTACAGTACAGTCGTCCATTAAAATCAAAGAGGAAAAAAATTCAAAGCACGTGGACAAAACCTTAGATTTAATTTTTAATTTTAATGTTATTTTAATTTTATACACTTAATTGTTAACACCCACAAATTACATATTATATATTACGTTCTTGAACACATCAAGATTTGTTTGTTTGCAACATGTGATGGAGTCCACGGGCTGTAACTTAATTAATCCGTACCAGGCTCTGCAACTAGTGTGCAGATAATATAAATAATGTTTGATTAAAGCTCATATAATCTATATTGTACAGCAGTAATTATCGCATTTTGCAGGGGGATTGTTGATTGACAGCAATACGAGACGTCTCACATTTTAAACGGCTTCCGTTCCCTCTAAGTACCTATATTGCATCTTGATAGAGATCTTGTTACTGTTATTGGTTTATTAAATAATCAATCTATATAACATATAAATAAAAGAGTGTTTGTAATGTTGAAATAACTGGCTTCCATTCAGTTCTGACTATTTGCATGATATTAAAACACTAACCGCTAACCGTAAATTGACGTTATAAATCTATTTGTCGTGAGACCCTCATGAAGTGTTATTATTGCCCCCTATGTTGCGGAAATGATGAAAAATTATTCAAATTTATTTTACTCCTACATTCTATAATATATTCAGGGAGAGGGTGCGATCAAAAATGTATTTTGCCAATAACAACTTGCGGTAGCTGTATCCGATAGTGGCCTCCCTCATATCTAAAGAAATTTTTTGTGCAGGAGTATGAATGAACATAAGATAAGGAAGCACAGTCCACCTGATGGTAAGTGAACGCTGCGGCCCATAGACTTCTACATCTCTCATCAATTAAGAATCAAAAGTTTGCGTTGTTATCCCTAAGAACTAAGACAGAATGCTTCGTCATCAGTAAAAAGGCTGCGATGTTACACTGGTATTCTGTGGGAGCAGCTTAATGCTGCTTTGCTTCGTATGGTGAGTGTAGATAACCGGAGACCCGTTTTACTGGAAGCGAGGCATTCCTTCTTTGACCTCACGGGTAACAACGCACCTGCATTTTGATTCTTAGTTGAGGATAAATGTAGATGTCTATGGGTCACAGCATCCAGTTACCATCAGGTGTACTGTGTGCTCGTCTGTCACACTTATGCTATATAAAAAAAGATAGACAGAGGAATGCCAACAAAAAATTTTAACTTATTTTTTTTTTACTTGTGTAGTGTGTGAAGTGTTTCTGTTCCCGTAACCCACGGCTTTTGTTTGGCGATTTTGAAATTTTTATTATTAAAATAAAGCACGTGAACTACCCTAAGATTTTGCTCTGTATCGTGTAGGCTGTAACAAACATAATTTGCATAAGGACAAATACCCAGAACTAGAACAAATATTTACTCAATGCTTTGTCACTACGCTACAGTGCCGTATTGAGTGTAATCTGTGGACATACCGTTACCGTATAATATAAGGCAATATATCCGTAAAATTATATTATTATAGTACTTTTTGACTTGCGCAAACGTAAGAAACTATAATAATCTTTTAATTTTGAAGTGAAAACTTTTTAGTAACTTTTTGTTTTTCTCAAAAAAAAAGTACTGTCGCGGTGCACCTGCGACCGCACGACTAGCAATCTACAATCACGAAATGTAAAAGATCGATCGTATTGCATATATTTGATGGAGTGAAAACTTCTAAAGCGTTGTGATTTGACACTCGATGAAATGAAAAAGGGAAAGTAGAAAAGGCCAAACGTATACATCTATATAGGATTTAGCCGGCGAGAGAATGAGATAGAATACAGTATACAGTCTTTTTTTAAATTTATTTAAATAAACCCTACAATGATCCTACTCCTGATACTCTCGAAGTTTAGTTATCTGAAGGTTTCACTTCATGCGCCCTCCTTTCTGCCAAGGAGGGTCGCGTCTGTTTACAGCTTAAAGATCTCTCGTCAGATCGGTAAGCCAATCCCAAAAGGTGGAGTTTAGCGGGTAAAAGTCTCCACATAACCACGGAGCCGGCTGCGTGGTATGCTATGAGCATTCACCACCTCCCTCCCCGTTACCGGAGGGTTGCCCCTATTTGCTTCGGGCGCAAAAAAAAGGTTTCACTTCTACCTCGAGTGAAGTTCACACATTTTTTTAAACACGTAGGTTTTACTTGAACGTTGTAGTAGTAGTACTATATTACTAGTTATAGTACTATAAAATATTAGTAATTCATGATTTATAAATAATAAACTTAAGGTAATATTAATTTGCTTTTTAATTAATTTAGCCACAGGATAATCTTCTTTCTTTATTATATAATAATAGACATAGGGCCTGTACAGAACTTCGCTCTCGGCACCCTTATCTTTCACTCTGATGATGTATGTAATGATAAAAGGATAAAAGATTGCCTACCCCGATGATATCGTCAAGGTATCGTCAATATACTTTTTCCGCCTCGCCTAGAAACGTACTATACTCGTACAACTATGTAATGGATAAAAATTGCGGTGTCGCAGCCATTGAGGTAGCGAACTATAAATAAAGTATGTGAGAGTAATATGGTCATCCGGTTAATATGGTCTTATAACTCAAAATCTACAGTCTTGTTTGAATAGATGGCTCTGTGATACGATAGCTCTTCATCAGTCAATAAAATAATAAAGTGTCAAAAGGGCGCTGCTTCATGGACGCCATTTTGGCAGTCGACGTTATAGTAAATATTTTAGTCGATTTTAGTAGTATGTAGTGCAGTCAGTAGTTACTTATTTAGGTTGATTTTTCGAAGTGTTCCTAATTATTGCCAACACATGTTTGCAATTTTTTACTTAATATATTAGTTATATAATACGACTTTGCGTTTTGTCTCCGTCCTCTTCCTAGCTTTGGTTTTATAGACAGACAAAGTTTAAGGTCACCATATTACCGTCAAGTACCATATAATTCAGGAGTCCGACGCTATGGTTTAATATAAAATTGTAGTATAAAATATAGTATACACTACACATATACATAATATGAGTGTTCCAGCGGAGGGTAAAACTCTAACATTAGGAACGACGGAGCGTTCAAATTTAATTTGAATCCTAAAACGAAAGATTTAAAGGCAAAGCACTTAATAGGTCCGTTTTAGGAGCGTTAAATGGTCTTTAAAATGGAAAAACTGCAATATAGCTGTCCATTTATCATTTTTATCGCCACTTAGCTCTTTAAGCATTTCACCATATTGTGCTGGGTTGGTCTTAGAAATGGCAGACCATCTTTAGGCCCAACCTAGCTATTAAGAAAAAAAATATTTTAACCATATTTAAAGAGAATATTAGACTTAAAATAAAAAGTAAAGGTTAACTTTACACAACTGCTGGTGAAAAAAGAATAAACCATTTCCAAATATGAAGCCGGTGCTAAAACAGCCCCCGCTTCAGAAGATATCATGTGACTTTTTTTTAGTTCTATGAAGTCGACTTTTATACATTTAACAAAAATCTAATTATTTTTGTTAAAATGTAATTTTTCTCGTCTTTTTTTCTGTTTGCTATATAACTGGTGTAAGACAAGGTGATGTTATATCCCCGAAACTCTTCACCGCTGCGTTGGAAGACGTTTTCAAGCTACTGGACTGGAAAGGATACGGTATTAACATCAATGGCGAGTACATCACTCACCTTCGATTTGCCGACGATATAGTCCTTTTGGCAGAATCGCTGGAGGACCTTGGTACTATGCTCATTGACCTAAATGGTGTCTCCCAACGGATAGGTCTTAAGATGAACATGGACAAAACAAAGATCATGTTTAATGTCCATGTCACACCTATGCCGGTAGTTGTTGGGAGCACTATGCTCGAAGTTGTTGACGAGTACGTTTACCTGGTACGAATAGTCTGACTAGGTAAGTCCAACTTCGACCGAGAGGTCAATCGACGGATTCAACTCGACTGGGCAGCGTTCAGGAAATTACGACACATCTTCTCGTCAGGTATACCTCAATCTCTGAAAACTAAAGTGTATAACCAGTGCGTGTTGCCAGTGATGACTTACGGATATGAGACGTGGTCCTTCACTGCTGGCCGTATGAGGACGCTCAAGGTCGTTCAGCGAGCTATGGAGAGGGCTATGCTCGGAGTTTCACTGCGTGATAGACTCAGAAATGAGGATATCCGCAGTAAAACAAGAGTGACCGACATAGCCCAACGGATTAGTAAGCTGAAGTGGCAATGGGCCGGCCGTATAGCTCGTAGAACCGATAACCGATGGGGAAGAAAGGTTCTCGAGTGGCAGCCTCGTACCGGTAGGCGTAGTGTTGGGCGACCCCCCACTAGATGAAGTGACGACCTGGTAAGACATGCAGGAAGTCGATGGATGCAGGTGGCTCAGGACCGTGCTTTGTGGCATTGCTTGGGGGAAGCCTATTTTCAGCAGTGGACTTGTGAGGGGCTGTAATGATGATGATGATGATATAACTCTCTTAGAAACGAAAGGAGACTTGTGCTCAGCAGTTGGACGTATTATACGCCGCGCTGCCCCAATGCGTGTTGGCGAACTCCACATGTCTTCGAAATATTTTTTTTTCTCATTTCTCAGACCACGCATCTTCACGATGTTTTCGTTCACCGCCGAGCATGTGGTAAAACAGCACTTAAAGTTGCAATTAACAATTCCCTAGTGCCGATGGGGATTAAATTCAAATTGCTTGCGTATTGTGAAATTTACAGCGAGCGCTAACCATCTGAGCTACCACGGCTCTATAATACCCGTACATGTGAGCCTTAAATTCATCCATCAATGACTGAACTACCGACTATAAAAGTTCGCTGCTGAACAAAAGTCTTACGAGTACTGCACACCTCCCTTTTCGATTTCTCACTGTCGTCTCTTACGACACCCACGGGACGACATGGTGTACTGTAGTGGTGTACTGCAGTGGATATTCTTGCACAGCCACCTCACGTTTAAGAGGGTATAAATAGCATCAAGTGTTTTGGTGCTTATTATTTTACACTCGTATACACTTTATAGGCGACACAGTCATTCTGCAGCTATATTATGGCTGTGGCTAATGGGTCGGCTCGACCAGGGTCGGATCATTTTTTTAAAAGCTTTATTGTTCTAACCATAAAGGTTACAAAAAGAGCGGACTTTATCCCAGTCAGCATTCTCTGCCAGTCAAAACATGGCGTGGTGAGAAATTAATCACAGGTGATTTATATAACTATTTTATAAATATAATAAATTTATATTGATATAACACAAATTAAAATGAGGCTTGTAAATTACACTAATACAAATGAATACAAAAAAAAACATAATAATCCATGAAACCTACATACATATACATAAACATAAATACATACATAAATACATAATATATCTGAATAAAAGTAGCAATGCAGTATTCGCATAATGCTGACGACATTGTTTTCGAGAGATGTTCCCGGATCAATCTTTTGAAGGCTATCTCATTTGGTGCTTTCCTAATGTCATCAGGTAAGGAGTTCCCAAGTAGTGTAGCCGGATCAGTAAAATAATTGCCGATAAAGCCAGTGAAATGAAATGAAACTGAAATCTTCAGATTAGATGAAGAGCGAAGTACCTTGTCGTGGTTATAGGAACGGTATTGAACTTTTTCTTTTAGGTAGGAAGGGGATGCCAAATTATTTAAAATGGATAAACGAACGAATTATTTAAAGTGAATGGAGAACAGACAATATTATGGTCGTGCGTTTTTTTTGGATAGTTAGCCATTTATCACGCGGGACCACGCTCTCACAGAATACCAGCGTAAAATAGCAGCTCAATGCTGTTGCGTTTCGTACAGTGAGCGTAGAGAACCGAAGACCCTTTTTACTGGACATAAGTCATTCCTTCTCAGTCTTTAGGGTGTGTCAACGCATTGGTGCCACACTTACAATCAGAGGAACCATGTGCTCGATTGTTGACCTTTTTATATAAAATTAAAAAAAAACAATTCGTAGTGCTACAGCGCCGATGTTTAGAATTTGGTGCGAGTACAAAGATAAATCGCTGTGACCTACTGAGTGTGATTTACAGGTTTCCTTGGGTGTTTACTTTGTCACGCGGTACACAATCTCACTGCTATCGATATTGCACTGTACTATATCTAATATACACGTTATGTTATACGAAGTCTTTAATATATATGTATAGGCTGTAACTCTAAAGCTAAACGAGGCTAAATTGAGTAAAAAGTAACACAAATATTTCTCATTTCTTGCGCGTGGGTAAGAAAACAGTAAAATGCACTTGAAGTGTGGAAACAAGGCTGGAAAGTTTTATTACGTTCTTCTCTTTCGTTAACGGTTAACTTAAATAACTAACTTAAACCTATATACATACTCTCAGACAACACAAGTTTATTTTATATTGGAGAGGATATTGGAGAAGATACAATTTCATTTATAGAATAGGGGTGACAAACGAGCACACAGTCCACCTGATGGTGAGTGGATGCTGTGTTCCATAGACATCTACATTTATCCTAGAATTTAAGAATCAAAACGCAGATGCGTTGTCACCCCCGAGGACTAAGAAGGAAAGCCTCGTTACCAGTAAAAAGGGTTTTCGGTTCTCTACACTCACCATACACACATACATCACATACACATCAGAATTAGCATTAACAACTGTTTTTTCACGCTGGGCTATTTGAGAGCGTGATCCTACCGTAAACAATGAACGAGACCCATTCCTGCTGCAACCATAATATAGCTGCAGCATTGCTCTCCCTACCACGGTATTCTTTAAGCGAAGAAGAAAACTGTATCCATCAAGTTAAATCCCAACACACAGACTGACGAAGATAAGCGACTTTGCTTCATTTTACTCAGTGATTATAAAACAAGATCTTCAACTTCCGTTAAAATATAAAATATAAAAGAACAGTCCCTACTACAGATATCCCGAGAGGGGTCATGTGACGTCTGGACAGACTTACCGCATTTTTATGATTTAATATTGTGATGTCTGCATCTATGCCAAATTATGAAATTGCATTTCTGTCTGTAAGAAGTTTTCATTTGAAGATTTGGATCGTTTCGTAAGATCCGTGCTGCAGCTACATTATGATTGAAGCACGGAATGGGTCGGCTCGACCGGGGAAGAAAGATCACGCTCTAACAAAATATCAGTGTAAAATAGCAGCTAAATGGTGGTGTGGTTTTTTCACACATTAATATTACGAATTAAAAAAGATAAAAAGATGAGAATTTTCTTGTAAATTTTTAATAGCAAAATTGCATATTGTAGGATTTGGCCCGAGAGCTGCAGTATTTGCAGCTGCACATTAAGATTATTATAAGATGACATTGAGAGACGCGGGTTCGAGTCCCGCATGGAACAAGTATTTGTATGAAATTACATTACGTGAAATTTATGTATGTAAACTGCCTCCACGATATAGGAGAATCTCCTAGTGTGGAGATAACTTTTTAAAAAGAAAATAAAGAAATTATTAAAGGAACAATCGGTATATTTTCTATAATAATACATAGCTATATTTTACACGCAGTCATTGCCGTCTCTGATTCTGATTTGCTTTCCAATGATTGCAGATCGTAGAATTCCCCTGAGTGGTGTAGCGACTCCCCGACCAATATCGCAAGACCTTTGAAAGGCTTCTAGTGGAGATAGTGTTAAATATATCACGTTAAGGTTATGGAGGCCGCTTATTATTGGTTATATGTTTTGATCTTATGAGGGTGTAGAAGGAATTCCCCTAGTGTACTATTCTATCCCTTAAGAATAGTTTACATTTATATATAACGCGCGTTACATGCCTTCTTACTACTACAAAATTCAACCAATATCATATTTATGTGAGATATATTACACAAATAAATTAAAAACAGTAAATTACTCGTACATGTACTCTACTCTAAACTAGATACTCTGTACATGCAAAGCACATTCAAAGAACTTAATAGGATACATTTATTATACCTACATTTATTTCAAAATCTAATAAAAGTACATTATTTAATGATTATATCACTGTAGTATTGATGCTGTTCAAAATATGGAAGGGAGTAAATTCCAATTTTCCAATAAAGTGAAATAATAACATCATAGTGTTGCAGATAAATCATATCTCAACCTCTTTGAAGTCTCTTACTTGCATAGAAATTTCACAGTAACGTAACCATCGTTTGATTCAAAACGGAAGAAGCGCCATCTATCTCCAACATGATAAACAAATGAAACTATTATTTTAATACTATAAGATAGCTACACTTCTCAGCATTTGAGCGAGGAAAGAACCAGCCTTCTTGTAAGCAGAGGTTGAATCTCGGACACAATTCCTCAAACAACTTCAAAGCAAGTGGGTTCCACAGACCGGTATACTCTACAGCAAATGACAAAATTATACGTTACTCATCTCTCAGTCTCATATTTCCGCTACCCACGATAAAAAAGGACAATACCAATAAATTAGATTATACACAGAAACGTAATTAAGAAATTTAAATGTTTTAACACAACAACATTTTACGGCTTTTTTAACTTTTGTATTATTAGTTCTTTGAAGAAGGCTTAAACTTTTATTATTTTATTCATTAAAAATTGTTATAGTTTACCGACTTCAAAAATGGTGAGGTATTCAATTCGACTGTACGTTTTTTATGTGTGTTACCCCATAAGCTCGTAACTTTTCTCTGAGTGAATCGATTTTGATGATTCTTTTTATCTGAGAGCTGGTGCTTCTCGAGTGGGTTCATATGTTAAGTTAAACAAGATCTGACCAGTCGTTTTTGAATTATCTTTAATAATGCGTATTTAAGTGACTTCGAATACGTTTATTCGGTCGTATTGAAGTCGGTTATACAAAATTTTTAATTTTACCACTTGTTAGCCTTTTGAAAGGACTAAGGGAAGTTGCAGTTTCAACATTATCTGAACAGTTACATTAGAAACCTTATCTCCTATTTTATCACCGATTAGTTTTGGAAATGTTTGCCAAATTTTTACAAAACCACCCCAGAAGTATAACCTAAATAATAAAAAGAACTCATAATGAAAACGAGTTAAATAAAGAACAATGTCGGAAAATTGTTAATAGAATTATGAAGCGTCTACTTATGTCAACTTTTTTATAGAATATTGGTGATAGTATTTGGTTGCTATGACCCATACACACCGTCGAATCAAAATGCATTGCGTTTTAACCCACGAAGACTAAGATGGTTTGCCTCGTTTCCGGTGAGAAATGTATCCGGTTCTCATCACTCACCAAACGATACAAAGCAGCGTTTAGCAGCTATTTGAAGCTGGTATTGGGTCTTCTCCGGTAGAGCCGACTCATTCGTGCTACAACTATACCAGTAATATAGTTGCACCATTGCTTTACCACGTGAATAACCATTACACATAACAATAAAATATTTTGCTATGTTTTATCTAATCAAGCTTATGGCCTATCAAACTCTGGAAAAATGCTAAATTCACTAGTTGTTGCAGTTTTTAAGATTCGCCAATTACAGCAGGCATAGGTCTTATGCCATACAGTCGTGTCTGATGTAAATTTTGTTCAAACTCGAATATGTTTAATCCTTTACTTCCTGCAGTAGTATGATTGAAGAAAAAATTGTTGAGAATTTCAACCTCTATATTTTAACATATTTTCAATTGAAGACGCAAGAGTAAGTATATTATATAGGAACAACAAAATATAAACTAATATAAAAAATACATGTAATATTAAAATAAATTGTATGAAGGTAGATTTTTTTTGAGTAAAGAATTTTTATGACATAGAACGCGCGCACTTTGAATTACACAGTATGCGTTTAATTCCTCCCTCTCCCTTCCACCATCGGACAACCAGACCTTGGGCCAGTCTCCACCTTTTTGTTGTTGACTCACCACGCATTCGAACCAAACGGTTTGCTAAGTCGTTCGTCATGCGTACAGCAAAGGAGTGAAATAATCTGTCTTTCCATCCGATTACCACGTCGATGTCTTTAAGGCAAGAGTGAATAGTTTTTTGTTAAGTCAATGCGCTTTACCATCTTAGCTACATCACCACTTACCATCAGGAGAGATTGTAGCGAAGTGCTGGCTTAGAATAGTTAAAAAAAAGTTAATAGCTTATTCTTTTAGAATAAGTTTCAATAATCAATATTTTTTTAAAGTTTATACTTAGCGTGGTATAATAATTTCGTACATTTACACGAACACAAAAGTGTAGTGGCGGTGTAAGAATATCCACTACACACAAATCAGTCTAAACAATATCCACTACACACAAATCAATCTAAACAATATCCACTACACACAAATCAATCTAAACAATATCCACTACACACAAATCAATCTAAACAATATCCACTACACACAAATCAATCTAAACAATATCCACTACACACAAATCAATCTAAACAATATCCACTACACACAAATAAATCTAAACAATATCCACTACACACAAATCAATCTAAAATATATCCACTACACACAAATCAATCTAAACAATATCCACTACACACAAATCAGTCTAAACAATATCCACTACACACAAATCAATCTAAACAATATCCACTACACACAAATCAATCTAAACAATATCCACTACACACAAATCAATCTAAACAATATCCACTACACACAAATCAATCTAAACAATATCCACTACACACAAATCAATCTAAACGATATCCACTACACACAAATCAATCTAAACGATATCCACTACACACAAATCAATCTAAACGATATCCACTACACACAAATCAATCTAAACAATATCCACTACACACAAATCAATCTAAACAATATCCACTACACACAAATCAATCTAAACAATATCCACTACACACAAATCAATCTAAACAATATCCACTACACAAATCAATCTAAACGATATCCACTACACACAAATCAATCTAAACAATATCCACTACACACAAATCAATCTAAACAATATCCACTACACACAAATCAATCTAAACGATACCCACTACACACAAAACAATCTAAACAATATCCACTACACACAAATCAATCTAAACAATATCCACTACACACAAATCAATCTAAACGATATCAACTACACACAAATCAATCTAAACAATATCTACTACACACAAATCAATCTAAACGATATCCACTACACACAAATCAATCTAAACGATATCCACTACACACAAATCAATCTAAACAATATCCACTACACACAAATCAATCTAAACAATATCCACTACACATAAATCAATCTAAACAATATCCACTACACACAAATCAATCTAAACAATATCCACTACACACAAATCAATCTAAACAATATCCACTACACACAAATCAATCTAAACAATATCCACTACACACAAATCAATCTAAACAATATCCACTACACACAAATCAATCTAAACAATATCCACTACACACAAATCAATCTAAACAATATCCACTACACACAAATCAATCTAAACAATATCCACTACACACAAATCAATCTAAACAATATCCACTACACACAAATCAATCTAAACGATATCCACTACACACAAATCAGTCTAAACAATATCCACTACACACAAATCAATCTAAACAATATCCACTACACACAAATCAATCTAAACAATATCCACTACACACAAATCAATCTAAACAATATCCACTACACACAAATCAATCTAAACAATACCCACTACACACAAATCAGTCTAAACAATATCCAATACACTCAAATCAATCTAAACAATATCCACTACACACAAATCAATCTAAACAATATCCACTACACACAAATCAATCTAAACAATATCCACTACACACAAATCAATCTAAACAATATCCACTACACACAAATCAGTCTAAACAATATCCACTACACACAAATCAATCTAAACAATATCCACTACACACAAATCAATCTAAACAATATCCACTACACACAAATCAGTCTAAACAATATCCACTACACTCAAATCAATCTAAACAATATCCACTACACACAAATCAATCTAAACAATATCCACTACACACAAATCAATCTAAACAATATCCACTACACTCAAATCAATCTAAACAATATCCACTACACACAAATCAATCTATACAATATCCACTACACACAAATCAATCTAAACGATATCCACTACACACAAATCAATCTAAACAATATCCACTACACACAAATCAATCTAAACGATATCCACTACACACAAATCAATCTAAACAATATCCACTACACACAAATCAATCTAAACAATATCCACTACACACAAATCAATCTAAACAATATCCACTACACACAAATCAATCTAAACAATATCCACTACACTCAAATCAATCTAAACAATATCCACTACACACAAATCAATCTATACAATATCCACTACACACAAATCAATCGAAACGATACCCACTACACACAAATCAATCTAAACAATATCCACTACACACAAATCAATCTAAACAATATCCAATACACACAAATCAATCTAAACAATATCCACTACACAGAAATCAATCTAAACAATATCCACTACACACAAATCAATCTAAACAATATCCACTACACACAAATCATTCTAATGATTTCTTAAATTACGCGAACACTACACATTGAATAAAACTAAATTTACGGATTTTATCGCGTTTATTTCACTACTTTTACTTATTTTTAATTCCCGACGTGTCGGGTGCTTTACAGCAACCATGGTCACGGGGGGGACTGAGATGTTTGACGTCCCAATGTCATAGTTAGTCCGGCTACCTTCAGTTTTCGAATATTAATTTTTGGTCCGATTTACGCAAAACAATCGTAAATCGTATATTAAAAATAAGTAAAAGTAGTGAAATAAACGCGACAGATTCCGTAAATTTAGTTTTATTCAAATCAATCTAAACAATATCCACTACACACAAATCAATCCAAACAATATCCACTACACACAAATCAATCCAAACAATATCCACTACACACACAAATCAATCTAAACAATATCCACTACACATAAATCAATCTAAACAATATCCACTACACACAAATCAATCTAAACAATATCCACTACACATAAATCAATCTAAACAATATCCACTACACACAAATCAATCTAAACGATATCCACTACACACAAATCAATCTAAACAATATCCACTACACACAAATCAATCTAAACAATATCCACTACACATAAATCAATCTAAACAATATCCACTACACACAAATCAATCTAAACAATATCCACTACACACAAATCAGTCTAAACAATATCCACTACACACAAATCAATCTAAACAATATCCACTACACACAAATCAATCTAAACAATATCCACTACACACAAATCAATCTAAACAATATCCACTACACACAAATCAATCTAAACAATACCCACTACACACAAATCAGTCTAAACAATATCCAATACACTCAAATCAATCTAAACAATATCCACTACACACAAATCAATCTAAACAATATCCACTACACACAAATCAATCTAAACAATATCCACTACACACAAATCAATCTAAACAATATCCACTACACACAAATCAGTCTAAACAATATCCACTACACACAAATCAATCTAAACAATATCCACTACACACAAATCAATCTAAACAATATCCACTACACACAAATCAGTCTAAACAATATCCACTACACTCAAATCAATCTAAACAATATCCACTACACACAAATCAATCTAAACAATATCCACTACACACAAATCAATCTAAACAATATCCACTACACACAAATCAATCTAAACGATATCCACTACACACAGATCAATCTAAACAATATCCACTACACACAAATCAATCTAAACGATATCCACTACACACAGATCAATCTAAACAATATCCACTACACACAAATCAATCTAAACAATATCCACTACACACAAATCAATCTAAACGATATCCACTACACACAAATCAATCTAAACGATATCCACTACACACAGATCAATCTAAACAATATCCACTACACACAAATCAATCTAAACAATATCCACTACACACAAATCAATCTAAACGATATCCACTACACACAAATCAATCTAAACGATATCCACTACACACAGATCAATCTAAACAATATCCACTACACACAAATCAATCTAAACGATATCCACTACACACAAATCAATCTAAACAATATCCACTACACACAAATCAATCTAAACGATATCCACTACACACAAATCAATCTAAACAATATCCACTACACTCAAATCAATCTAAACAATATCCACTAAACACAAATCAATCTAAACGATATCCACTACACACAGATCAATCTAAACAATATCCACTACACACAAATCAATCTAAACGATATCCACTACACACAAATCAATCTAAACAATATCCACTACACACAAATCAATCTAAACGATATCCACTACACACAAATCAATCTAAACAATATCCACTACACTCAAATCAATCTAAACAATATCCACTACACACAAATCAATCTAAACGATATCCACTACACACAGATCAATCTAAACAATATCCACTACACACAAATCAATCTAACCGATATCCACTACACACAGATCAATCTTAACAATATCCACTACACACAAATCAATCTAAACGATATCCACTACACACAGATCAATCTAAACAATATCCACTACACACAAATCAATCTAAACGATATCCACTACACACAGATCAATCTAAACAATATCCACTACACACAAATCAATCTAAACGATATCCACTACACACAGATCAATCTAAACAATATCCACTACACACAAATCAATCTAAACGATATCCACTACACACAAATCAATCTAAACAATATCCACTACACACAAATCAATCTAAACAATATCCTTTACACATAAATCAATCTAAACAATATCCACTACACACAAATCAATCTAAACAATATCCACTACACATAAATCAATCTAAACAATATCCACTACACACAAATCAATCTAAACAATATCCACTACACATAAATCAATCTAAACAATATCCACTACACACAAATCAATCTAAACAATATCCACTACACATAAATCAATCTAAACAATATCCACTACACACAAATCAATCTAAACAATATCCACTACATACAAATCAATCTAAACAATATCCACTACACATAAATCAATCTAAACAATATCCACTACACACAAATCTATCTAAACAATATCCACTACACACAAATCAATCTAAACGATATCCACTACACACAAATCAATCTAAACGATATCCACTAAACACAAATCAATCTAAACAATATCCACTACACACAAATCAATCTAAACAATATCCACTACACATAAATCAATCTAAACAATATCCACTACACACAAATCAATCTAAACAATATCCACTACACACAAATCAATCTAAACGATATCCGCTACACACAAATCAATCTAAACGATATCCACTACACACAAATCAATCTAAACAATATCCACTACACACAAATCAATCTAAACGATATCCACTACACACAAATCAATCTAAACGATATCCACTACACACAAATCAATCTAAACAATATCCACTACACACAAATCAGTCTAAGCGATATCCACTACACACAAATCAATCTAAACAATATCCACTACACACAAATCAATCTAAACAATATCCACTACACACAAATCAATCTTAACGATATCCACTACACACAAATCAATCTAAACGATATCCACTACACACAAATCAATCTAAACGATATCCACTACACACAAATCAATCTAAACAATATCCACTACACACAAATCAATCTAAACGATATCCACTACACACAAATCAATCTAAACAATATCCACTACACACAAATCAATCTAAACAATATCCACTACACACAAATCAATCTAAACGATATCCACTACACACAAATCAATCTAAACGATATCCACTACACACAAATCAATCTAAACGATATCCACTACACACAAATCAATCTAAACAATATCCACTACACACAAATCAATCTAAACGATATCCACTACACACAAATCAATCTAAACAATATCCACTACACACAAATCAATCTAAACAATATCCACTACACACAAATCAATCTAAACGATATCCACTACACACAAATCAATCTAAACAATATCCACTACACACAAATCAATCTAAACGATATCCACTACACACAGATCAATCTAAACAATATCCACTACACACAAATCAATCTAAACAATATCCACTACACACAAATCAATCTAAACAATATCCACTACACTCAAATCAATCTAAACGATATCCACTACACACAGATCAATCTAAACAATATCCACTACACACAAATCAATCTAAACAATATCCACTACACACAAATCAATCTAAACGATATCCACTACACACAGATCAATCTAAACAATATCCACTACACACAAATCAATCTAAACGATATCCACTACACACAAATCAATCTAAACAATATCCACTACACACAAATCAATCTAAACAATATCCACTACACACAAATCAATCTAAACAATATCCACTACACACAAATCAATCTAAACAATATCCACTACACACAAATCAATCTAAACAATATCGACTACACTCAAATCAATCTAAACGATATCCACTACACACAGATCAATCTAAACAATATCCACTACACACAGATCAATCTAAACAATATCCACTACACACAAATCAATCTAAACGATATCCACTACACACAGATCAATCTAAACAATATCCACTACACACAGATCAATCTAAACAATATCCACTACACACAAATCAATCTAAACGATATCCACTACACACAGATCAATCTAAACAATATCCACTACACACAAATCAATCTAAACGATATCCACTACACACAGATCGATCTAAACAATATCCACTACACACAAATCAATCTAAACAATATCCACTACACACAAATCAATCTAAACAATATCCACTACACTCAAATCAATCTAAACGATATCCACTACACACAGATCAATCTAAACAATATCCACTACACACAAATCAATCTAAACAATATCCACTACACACAAATCAATCTAAACGATATCCACTACACACAGATCAATCTAAACAATATCCACTACACACAAATCAATCTAAACAATATCCACTACACACAAATCAATCTAAACAATATCCACTACACTCAAATCAATCTAAACGATATCCACTACACACAGATCAATCTAAACAATATCCACTACACACAAATAAATCTAAACAATATCCACTACACACAAATCAATCTAAACGATATCCACTACACACAAATCAATCTAAACGATATCCACTACACACAGATCAATCTAAACAATATCCACTACACACAAATCAATCTAAACGATATCCACTACACACAGATCAATCTAAACAATATCCACTACACACAAATCAATCTAAACAATATCCACTACACACAAATCAATCTAAACGATATCCACTACACACAAATCAATCTAAACGATATCCACTACACACAGATCAATCTAAACAATATCCACTACACACAAATCAATCTAAACAATATCCACTACACACAAATCAATCTAAACGATATCCACTACACACAAATCAATCTAAACGATATCCACTACACACAGATCAATCTAAACAATATCCACTACACACAAATCAATCTAAACGATATCCACTACACACAAATCAATCTAAACAATATCCACTACACACAAATCAATCTAAACGATATCCACTACACACAAATCAATCTAAACAATATCCACTACACTCAAATCAATCTAAACAATATCCACTACACACAAATCAATCTAAACGATATCCACTACACACAGATCAATCTAAACAATATCCACTACACACAAATCAGTCTAAACGATATCCACTACACACAAATCAATCTAAACAATATCCACTACACACAAATCAATCTAAACGATATCCACTACACACAAATCAATCTAAACAATATCCACTACACTCAAATCAATCTAAACAATATCCACTACACACAAATCAATCTAAACGATATCCACTACACACAGATCAATCTAAACAATATCCACTACACACAAATCAATCTAAACGATATCCACTACACACAGATCAATCTTAACAATATCCACTACACACAAATCAATCTAAACGATATCCACTACACACAGATCAATCTAAACAATATCCACTACACACAAATCAATCTAAACGATATCCACTACACACAGATCAATCTAAACAATATCCACTACACACAAATCAATCTAAACGATATCCACTACACACAGATCATTCTAAACAATATCCACTACACACAAATCAATCTAAACGATATCCACTACACACAGATCAATCTAAACAATATCCACTACACACATATCAATCTAAACAATATCCACTACTCACAGATCAATCTAAACAATATCCACTACACACAGATCAATCTAAACGATATCCACTACACACAGATCAATCTAAACAATATCCACTACACACAAATCAATCTAAACGATATCCACTACACACAGATCAATCTAAACAATATCCACTACACACAAATCAATCTAAACGATATCCACTACACACAGATCAATCTAAACAATATCCACTACACACAAATCAATCTAAACGATATCCACTACACACAGATCAATCTAAACAATATCCACTACACACAAATCAATCTAAACGATATCCACTACACACAGATCAATCTAAACAATATCCACTACACACAAATCAATCTAAACGATATCCACTACACACAGATCAATCTAAACAATATCCACTACACACAAATCAATCTAAACGATATTCACTACACACAGATCAATCTAAACAATATCCACTACACACAAATCAATCTAAACGATATCCACTACACACAAATCAATCTAAACAATATCCACTACACACAAATATATCTAAACAATATCCACTATACACAAATCAATCTAAACGATATCCACTACACACAGATCAATCTAAACAATATCCACTACACACAAATCAATCTAAACAATATCCACTACACACAAATCAATCTAAACAATATCCACTACACACAAATCAATCTAAACAATATCCACTACACACAAATCAATCTAAACGATATCCACTACACACAAATCAATCTAAACAATATCCACTACACACAAATCAATCTAAACGATATCCACTATACACAAATCAATCTAAACAATATCCACTACACACAGATCAATCTAAACAATAAACACTACACACAAATCAATCTAAACGATATCCACTACACACAAATCAATCTAAACAATATCCACTACACACAAATCAATCTAAACTATATCCACTACACACAAATCAATCTAAACAATATCCACTACACACAGATCAATCTAAACAATATCCACTACACACAAATCAATCTAAACGATATCCACTACACACAAATCAATCTAAACAATATCCACTACACACAAATCAATCTAAACTATATCCACTACACACAAATCAATCTAAACAATATCCACTACACACAAATCAATCTAAACGATATCCACTACACACAAATCAGTCTAAACAATATCCACTACACACAAATCAATCTAAACGATATCCACTACACACAAATCAATCTAAACAATATCCACTACACACAAATCAATCTAAACGATATCCACTACACACAAATCAGTCTAAACAATATCCACTACACACAAATCAATCTAAACGATATCCACTACACACAAATCAGTCTAAACAATATCCACTACACACAAATCAATCTAAACGATATCCACTACACACAAATCAGTCTAAACAATATCCACTACACACAAATCAATCTAAACGATATCCACTACACACAAATCAGTCTAAACAATATCCACTACACACAAATCAATCTAAACGATATCCACTACACACAAATCAGTCTAAACAATATCCACTACACACAAATCAATCTAAACGATATCCACTACACACAAATCAGTCTAAACAATATCCACTACACACAAATCAATCTAAACGATATCCACTACACACAAATCAGTCTAAACAATATCCACTACACACAAATCAATCTAAACGATATCCACTACACACAAATCAGTCTAAACAATATCCACTACACACAAATCAATCTAAACGATATCCACTACACACAAATCAGTCTAAACAATATCCACTACACACAAATCAATCTAAACAATATCCACTACACACAAATCAGTCTAAACAATATCCACTACACACAAATCAATCTAAACGATATCCACTACACACAAATCAGTCTAAACAATATCCACTACACACAAATCAATCTAAACGATATCCACTACACACAAATCAGTCTAAACAATATCCACTACACACAAATCAATCTAAACGATATCCACTACACACAAATCAGTCTAAACAATATCCACTACACACAAATCAATCTAAACAATATCCACTACACACAAATCAATCTAAACAATATCCACTACACACAAATCAGTCTAAACAATATCCACTACACACAAATCAATCTAAACGATATCCACTACACACAAATCAGTCTAAACAATATCCACTACACACAAATCAATCTAAACAATATCCACTACACACAAATCAATCTAAACGATATCCACTACACACAAATCAGTCTAAACAATATCCACTACACACAAATCAATCTAAACAATATCCACTACACACAAATCAATCTAAACAATATCCACTACACACAAATCAGTCTAAACAATATCCACTACACACAAATCAATCTAAACGATATCCACTACACACAAATCAGTCTAAACAATATCCACTACACACAAATCAATCTAAACAATATCCACTACACACAAATCAATCTAAACGATATCCACTACACACAAATCAGTCTAAACAATATCCACTACACACAGATCAGTCTAAACAATATCCACTACACACAAATCAATCTAAACAATATCCACTACACACAAATCAATCTAAACAATATCCACTACACACAAATCAATCTAAACGATATCCACTACACACAAATCAGTCTAAACAATATCCACTACACACAAATCAATCTAAACAATATCCACTACACACAAATCAATCTAAACAATATCCACTACACACAAATCAGTCTAAACAATATCCACTACACACAAATCAATCTAAACGATATCCACTACACACAAATCAGTCTAAACAATATCCACTACACACAAATCAATCTAAACAATATCCACTACACACAAATCAATCTAAACGATATCCACTACACACAAATCAGTCTAAACAATATCCACTACACACAAATCAATCTAAACAATATCCACTACACACAAATCAATCTAAACGATATCCACTACACACAAATCAGTCTAAACAATATCCACTACACACAAATCAATCTAAACAATATCCACTACACACAAATCAATCTAAACAATATCCACTACACACAAATCAGTCTAAACAATATCCACTACACACAAATCAATCTAAACGATATCCACTACACACAAATCAGTCTAAACAATATCCACTACACACAAATCAATCTAAACAATATCCACTACACACAAATCAATCTAAACGATATCCACTACACACAAATCAGTCTAAACAATATCCACTACACACAAATCAGTCTAAACAATATCCACTACACACAAATCAATCTAAACAATATCCACTACACACAAATCAATCTAAACGATATCCACTACACACAAATCAGTCTAAACAATATCCACTACACACAAATCAGTGTAAACAATATCCACTACACACAAATCAATCTAAACAATATCCACTACACACAAATCAATCTAAACGATATCCACTACACACAAATCAGTCTAAACAATATCCACTACACACAAATCAGTCTAAACAATATCCACTACACACAAATCAATCTAAACAATATCCACTACACACAAATCAATCTAAACGATATCCACTACACACAAATCAGTCTAAACAATATCCACTACACACAAATCAGTCTAAACAATATCCACTACACACAGATCAGTCTAAACAATATCCACTACTTACAAATCAATCTAAACGATATCCACTACACACAAATCAGTCTAAACAATATCCACTACACACAAATCAGTCTAAACAATATCCACTACACACAGATCAGTCTAAACAATATCCACTACACACAAATCAATCTAAACGATATCCACTACACACAAATCAGTCTAAACAATATCCACTACACACAAATCAATCTAAACAATATCCACTACACACAAATCAATCTAAACAATATCCACTACACACAAATCAATCTAAACAATATCCACTACACACAGATCAGTCTAAACAATATCCACTACACACAAATCAATCTAAACGATATCCACTACACACAAATCAGTCTAAACAATATCCACTACACACAAATCAATCTAAACAATATCCACTACACACAAATCAATCTAAACAATATCCACTACACACAAATCAGTCTAAACAATATCCACTACACACAGATCAGTCTAAACAATATCCACTACACACAAATCAATCTAAACGATATCCACTACACACAAATCAGTCTAAACAATATCCACTACACACAAATCAGTCTAAACAATATCCACTACACACAGATCAGTCTAAACAATATCCACTACACACAAATCAATCTAAACGATATCCACTACACACAAATCAGTCTAAACAATATCCACTACACACAAATCAATCTAAACAATATCCACTACACACAAATCAATCTAAACAATATCCACTACACACAAATCAATCTAAACAATATCCACTACACACAGATCAGTCTAAACAATATCCACTACACACAAATCAATCTAAACGATATCCACTACACACAAATCAGTCTAAACAATATCCACTACACACAAATCAATCTAAACAATATCCACTACACACAAATCAATCTAAACAATATCCACTACACACAAATCAATCTAAACAATATCCACTACACACAGATCAGTCTAAACAAATCAGTCTAATAACGACTAAAAATAAAAAACTGCGGTTGCCAACCCGCTTACCAAGCTTGGTAAATATCCTCACTATGAGTCATTCTACGGGGAGGCCTGTATTCAGCAGTAGACTTTAATAAACTATAAAGGTATGTATTAAATGTATGTAAAGTGTTAGATATAAAATGATCGTCTGTTAACACCTTCACTCAACGCTGTGTATAACAATAACAGTTCACGCGTGTGTGGGAAGCAAAAAAATAAACGACCTCGCCCCACCGGGTCTGATTTACGCGTTTCCTTACAGTTTCCTTTCCTCGGGCAATATCACGTGGAAGAGCTTTGTCACCTCCCACCTATTTCATTATATCGTAAAGCCTTACCAACTTAACGATTTATCTTTATATCGAAATACATTTGAAATTGAGTTTCCCGCATAAATCCAAACAAGGAAAACACATAGTGTTACTGACTAACATGTAAGGTAAAGGTTACCTTACAAATCTCGACTTGATAATACAGTTTGATGATATTGCTGTAGCTAGGCCAATAATGAAAACTAAACCACTACTTTAACATAATTGTGTTGTAAGTATTTAATTTTATAAAAAAACATTAAAGTACGATGTACATCTAAATTAAATATATCGTCTTAATAAAAAATGATTTTCAACTAGTATGAATTATGTTAGAGCCATGCCGGGGAAAGAGCACGCTCTCACATAATACCAGCGTAAAATAGCAGCTTATTGCTACTGTGTTTTGTGTAGAGAACCAGTGACCCTTTTTACTGGAAACGAGGCATTCCATCTTAGTCCTCAGGGGTGTCCCCCATGCATCTGCATTTTGAAACTTAATCTAGGATAAATGTAGATGTCTATGGGACACAGCATCCACTTACCATCAGGTGGACTGTGTTCTCGTTGAGCACCCTTATTCCATTGAAAATCTAAAACTTTCTTTATACGAAAAATATAGGCTCCTTTCTGGAAGTCGGCTAGTATATAATATAAATTTCTACATAATATTTACCATCGTTTATCAATTGCGCCTCCGTCAAAAATCAAATGCATTTTACTAAATTGACGTTATAAATCTATTTGTGGTGAGACCCTCATGGATTGTTATTATTGCCCCCTATGTTGCGGAAATGATAAAAAATTATTCAAATTTGTTCATTCTATAATATATTCACGAAAAGGGTGCGATCAAAAATGTATTTTTGCCAATAAAAACTTGCAGTAACTCTATCCGATAGTGGCCTCCCTCCTATCTAAAGAGATTTTTTATACACGAGTATGAAAGAACATAAGGCAATGAACACACAGTCCACCTGATGGTAAGTGAACGCTGTGGCCCATACACTTCTACACAGGTCATCAATTAAGAATCAATCGCGTGCGTTAGTATCAATGAGAACTAAAGTAAAACGCCTCGTCATCAGTAAAAAGGGTCTCCGGTTTTCTATACTCATCAAAAAAGTTGCTATTTTACACTGCAGCTATATATTATGCTGCCATTTGAACCTACTTCGTAAACGTATGAGTGGCGAGTGACCAAGCACTCCACCAGATGGTAAGTAGGTCTATAGACACCTACATCTCACATCAATAAAAATCAAAATTACTCTTCACGCACAATCCCTAACAGGGTAGCCAGAGAGAACAGATCGCCAAGTGTCACGATCCTTACATACCTCTTTCGCTTCTTTCAGGTTCATTAACTTCTTCATACATGCACGTCTAGGTATCCGAGTACTTTTGACCCTCCCCTCTTTGAGCAATTTGCTCACATGGTCTTTGAAAGTTAGTCTCGGTCTACCTCGACACCTTTTAATATTTACTTTCGCTCTATATATTTTCTTCACCATTCAGTCTTCACTCATTCGTTCAACGTGCCCAAACCATTGGAGTACGCCCCTATCAATTTTTGTGATAAGGTCATCTTTCAATCCTGCCATATTGCGAATCTCTTCGTTTCGCTTTCGGTCGGCTATGCTAACGCCACACATTTTACGAAGAGATCGCATCTCCACTGCATTCAACTTGCTTTATGCTTCTTCTGGCATACCCAGGTTTCGCTGCCATATAACAAAGTCGGTACCAACACTGCGTTATGTATTGCAAGGCGTGCACTCTTCACCACGCCTTGCCTTTTTACTAATGCATTCAGGGCACCATTGACTTTGTTTCCGGCAGCGACACGCCTATCTAAATTACATCTTCCATCTCGGCTGAAAGCACTCCCCAAGTATACAATTTCATTTACCTGTTCTAGACATTCCTGATTTACCCATATTTCACATTTCGTTCTCTCTTCGTCCTTTTCAAATACCAGAACCTGTCGTGAAGCGACAATAAAAACTAAAGAACCTAACTTAACTACAACGAAAACAACCAAAATAAAATAAATTATTTAAAACTTTGAAAAATTTTACAGTTTCTTTTATAAAAAAAGGTATGAAGGTGATGATGGGTTGTAATGAAGATGGTGATTTACAATATTATTAAAAAAAATAACAAAGATAAAGATACTGCAAAAAAAGTATGCACAGGCTATGCCTATGATAGGTGCACAGCTCCTGCTCTAGGTACACGCCGAATCTGGAGAAAGCACACGCAGCGTCTGGAGAAGGTACACGCAGCGCTTGGAGTAGACACACACAGCGTCTTGAGCAGGTACGCAGCGTCTGGAGTAGGTCCACGAAACGTCTGGAGTAGGCACGCAGCGTTTAAAGTAGGTACACGCGGCGCTTGAAGTAGGCAAACACAACTTCCGGAGTAGACACACACAGCGTCCGGAATAGACACGCAGCGTCTGGAGTAGGTCCACGCAACGTCTGGAGAAGGCACGCAGCGTTTGAAGTAGGTACACGCGGCGCTTGAAGTAGGCAAACACCGCGCACTAGTAGGCGGAGGCGTAGGCGTGGCTAGTCGACGACTTAAGGAGCGGGCAGAGGCTTGCAGGATCCCGAGGCAGTGCGGAAAAGGCCTTTAGGAGATGCTTCAAGTATCAAAGCTCAAGTCAGACTCCCCCATTCGCCGATTGTTCGGCTTATTTTCCCTTTTTGACGGATCTGGCATAAGAACGGAAAATTATTCTCATTAAATTTGAAATTATTTAAATTAAAAGCAAATTCTTGTAAATGGCCAAGAAGAAAGGAGTATTTTGAAGTAAAAACATCAGGCCGGTAACGATATTTGAATAAAAATTGCCATGACAACCTGATAAACAACGATGTCAAAACATGTCAAATTTTGGTTTTAGGCTCGTAATACAGAAACGGCAAGATTTAAGTGAAAAATGAGATATTATTTATGTAGGAAAAAAAAAGTAGCGCAACAGCGCGCACGAAACCCGAAATTGCAGAGTTACGGAGAACTAAATAAAAGACCGAAAATGGTAGACTCCATTGACACCGATTTAAAAAGTGCTGATAGCATGAAAAATACGAAGTGAAAATGATTTTTTATTGTGTTCTTATGAATTAAAAATATTACAGGATCCTATGGAAATAAAGGTGATGCAAAATATCAAGTTTTGAGGCGAATGCAGAACATCAAAAACAGAATGGAAAAATAAATTTAAAATAGTGTAAAATGATATGTAAGTATGTATAAGCATAACACTACAAACCTTAGTTTTATTAGCATTCAAACGGAGACCTTTAATTTCACATTCCTCTTTCATACACGTGACTAATACCTGCAGTTCTGCTTCTGATGGTGCAATAAGCACTGCATCATCAGCATACAGCAGACAATTAACTTTCATGTCACCCAATTTCACACCCAAACAACTATTTTTCAGCTTCTGTAAACAGCTGTCGAGATACAGTATGAACAGCCAGGAAGACATGACACAACTCTGTTTTACGCCCGCTTGGACGCTAAACATGGGCGACAGGTCATGCCTTACCCGCACACAGGCTTTACAGTCATAGTAAAGTGACTGCACAGCCCTTAACAATCGACCATCCTCACCATATCCCGGCAACAGTTCCCACATTTTCTTCCTTATAACCTTATCAAATGCTTTCTCCAGATCCACAAAAGCACAGAAAATCCTCTGGTTAACACTCAGAAGCTTCTCCGTGATCATGCGGAGAGAAAACATTTGATCCGTGCATCCTCTTCCAGGTCTAAATCCGCATTGTGCCTCCCATAAGTATCTTTCCGATTTCTCTTGCATCCTACGTGTCAAAACCTTCGAGTAAACTTTACTTGCTAAACTGGTCAAGCTGATCGCCCGATAGCACCCGCAGTCAAAATGTGAACCTTTACCTTTATATAAAGGCACAATGATCGCGGATCGCCAATCATCCGGGACATCTCCCGTCCGCCAGCACAAGTTGCACAGCAGATGAAAGCTGTCCCAGACGCGAGGCCCACCGTACTTGACCATTTCAGCAGTAACTCTGTCTAGTCCCGCAGCCTTACCACATTTCAAACTTCGAATCGCACGTTCAATCTCTTTCATGCTGATGACCTCAGTGTCATCGAGGTCCGTGTCTGGCGTGCCAGTCACGGCGTCACCCCCGGATCCTTCACTAAGATCATGACACGCATACATTTCTCTATAAAATTCACTCCATCGCTGCATGACGTCCGATTTTTCTGAGAGGACGTCATTGGTTCTCGAAAGCACTTTGTTCATTCTTAAGGCTGTCACACCACTCCGGGACCTTCCAACCTCTTTCCAGAAGAGTTTGGAGTTTTCCCTCAAGTTGTGCGATAACCTCTCGTCCGCTTCTATTCTACACCTTTCACGTACTTCCTCAATCAATGTTTTCGCATGAACTTTCTGCAGCTTATGTCTTTCTTTCGTCCTCTCTCTCATATGCTCATCGTTACTAGAGGCCAAGTAGTCTAACCATGCTTTTTTCTTCTTTTTTACGGCTTCTCTCACTTCATCATTCCACCATGCATCTCTTCTTTTACTCCTACCTCTTTTTGTCGTTCCACATACTTCTTCCGCTGCACTTACCATTCCATCCCTAAGGTTCTGCCATGTTCTCTCCACACATTCTTTCCTGCCATCGATGGTGTCAAGCTTTTCGGCTACCCTCATATGATATTTGTCCCTAGTATCCGCTTCCTGAAGCTTCCAGCTTCGGATGCGACAGACCGACTGTGGTTCTGTTACTGTCGTCCGGTAGCGCCAACCCGCGAACAAACCCCTAAATCTAGTAATTACTAGATAATGATCCGTTCCCAGGTCAGCACCCCAGAACACTCGTGTATCCATTACCTGTTTTCGCAGTTGGTCATCCACCAGGAACAAATCAATCATACTTCTCTCATTCTTTCTTTCTCTAGTGTACATATGGATTTTCCTGTGATTAAACATAGTGTTTGTCACAAGAAGACCCTTTTCCTCGCATACAGCCAGTATAAGCTTGCCAGCATCATTAACCCTTTTATCGCCAAACTTTCCAAGCACCGACTCGTATCCTGGTCGAGCGATACCTACCCATCCATTCAAATCACCACATACAACAGTTCTTTCGTTTCCCTTAACCAAATCTAGAACTTCTCTTACATTCTCCCAAAACTCCTCCAGCTCAGCCCTGGACGACGAAGCTACCGGCGCATAAACAGCCAAAAGGAATAACTTCGTCAGTCCCATTTTGAAGCGAACCCAGAGAAGTCTTGAGTTCACAACCTTGTATTCAGTCATAAGATCGACCAACCGGGACGACAACAGCACTCCCACTCCCTGGCAGGCGTTCTCGCTTTCCGGGAATCCGGACCATATAGCTAACGCCCCGCCAGGGAGCTCTTCAGTACCACTGCCTTTCCGTTTGGTCTCCGACATACACACGACATCTAATTCTCTTTCTTTCATTATTTCGATCAACTCATTCGTCTTATCTCTCATGCCCCCTCTAACATTCCACGTGCCAACTCTGCACTCCGTCCTCCACCATCCGCCGTGTCGGGCTGTGCGTGACGGGTGGCGGTCCCCATCGCCGCTTTGCAAAATCACAAACCCTCTGCAAAATGCAGAGGGTTTGTGATTTATGGGTACTATGATGTAACGTTTCGTTACCAGACGTACAAATATAAATCGATTTTGGACCTTTAATTGTTCTGTACACTAGATAGAATATACACTAGATAGATTTTATATATGGTTGATCCATGCTGCAGATATATTATGATTGAAGCACGAATGAGTCTGCTCGACCTGGAAAAGACTACACTCTCACAGAATTCTAGCATATAATGGCAATGGCTGCTGTGTTTCGTATGGTGAGTGTAGCATCTGTATTTTTTTCTTAATTGAGGATAAATGTAGTTGTATAAGAGTAACAGCATCCACTTACTATCAGGTGGACTATCTGTTCCTTTATCACTCTTATTCTATAAAAAACAGCACCGACTGCTGAAGGTATTAAGTAGAAATTATTTTATTCATTTTCTTCTTGTTTGAAGTCGGATTTTATTACTTATAAAAAGTTTAATTATGAAAAATGATATCTTTATCGCTTGGTCATAAGTGTTCCTATTCAACCGATTTTAGGGTTCCGTAGTCAACTAGGAACCCTTAAAGTTTCGCCATGTCTGTCTGTCCGTCTGTCCGTCCTCGCTTAATCTCTGTCACCGTTAGCACTAGAAAGCTGAAATTTGGTACCAATATGTGTATCAATCACGCCGACAAAGTGGTAAAATAAAAATTGGAAAAAAATGTTTTATTAGGGTAGCCCCCCTATATGTAAAGTGGGAAGTGATTTTTTTAATTTCAACCCTAACGTGTGATATATTGTTGGAAAGGTATTTAAAAATGAATAGGGGTTTACTAAAATCATTTTTTAATAATGTCAATAATTTCGTAAATAATCGCTCTAAAAGTAAAAAACAATGTGTCCCCCCCTCTAACTTTTGAACCATAGGTTCAGAAAATATGAAAAAGATCTGAAAAGTAGAACTTTATAAGGACTTTCTAGGAAAATCATTTTGAACTTGGATGGAAACAACAGTACCCACTACCGGGAGCAGTTGCAGGAGCGCGGAGCGCTGCTGGAGCGCGAACATAATGGATACCAACCTTTAAACTCATAAGTGGGAACAGTTATTGTGACGGACGGGAAACTACGGAACCCTAAACTGTTAAACGCTGTGTGAAACGCTCTTGGCCGGTTTATTTTATAAGTTATAACGTTGTTTCGCGTAGTGTATATATTCTTTGACGTTGTGTAACACGATTATATTCTCTAACATAATTTATTTATTTATTTAATTTTTATTATACACCTTATATACTAAGGGATATAAAGGGCGGACTTAATGCCTTATGGCATTCTCTGCCAGTCAACCCTGGATGATTTGAGAAACTGTGGCAGGTGTAATCAATCACTTCATAAATAAATAATAAGGATATAAAACAAAATAAAATGCAAATGAATAGAATAGATATATAGTTAGTAAAATATACATACTTACTTATATAATATAGGATAAATAATAAATATATAAAATAACACAATACATATTAAATACATTATACAAAATATTACTTATAAAGTGAAAGAGGAAAAAAAACAATAGTCGGATAGTCAGGTAGTATTATTCTTACGACAGAACTCTCGAACTTGTCTTTTAAAATACTAATTCTTGTTATTATTTTTCTTTATATAAACAGGCAAGGCATTCCAGAGCAGTATAGACTGCACAGTAAAAGAGGAATTAAAGAAACCACGCCTATGTGGTAGAATATGAATTTTAAGACAATTTTGGAAACGGGGAACTCTATCGTTAGTAGAATACAAATATTGAAAGTTATCCTTAAGATAAGAGGGAGAATTGGGGTCATTTAAAATTGAATGTAGTACTTGCAAAGTTCGGGAGCTACGCCTTTCACGAATAGAGAGCCAGCTAAGCTTAGATCGGTACTGGGAAATGTAGTCATACTTACGTAAGCCGAAAATGAATCTAATGCAATTGTTGAGAAGGCGCTCCAACTTATCGAGAAGATATTGAGATAGATCTGGGTAACACACATCCGCAAAATCAAAGTCTGGATTAGCAGAATTTTGTAGTTTTAAAAGGCAGAAAAATTTTTGAGACAACAAAGAGAACGTAAGGTGGCAGTTACTTTACGGCTTGTTGCGGCAACTTGAACTCCCCAGCTTAAGGCATGGTTTATATGTAAGCCAAGATTTTTGACAGCCTTACAAAATGGCAACAACGTTCCATTGTAAAAGACGGGAGCAAGATTATCGTTATTAATCTTAGCCAACATGCTGCTACTACCTTTAACCATTGTGTGTGTGTGCGAAGTGGCTGCGAAGATAGGATGAAAACCATTCTAAAGCTGGGGTTAAGAATCCAAGATTAGTTAGGAGGGCTATAAGGATATCGTGGTCGACCGTGTTAAAAGCATTTGAAAAGTCAACAAGCACTACCACCGTAAGCTTTTGCCCATCAATTCCCATTCTAATATCATCTGTGACTTTTATCAATGTACTGGTAGTACTGTGACCTGCACGAAAGCCTGACTGATATTTATTCAGCAGATTGTATTTGGTTATGCACATAGAGATTTGCTTGTGAACACAGGCTTCCAGAACTTTAGATAGGTATGACAATTTAGAAGTTGGTCGAAAATGGGTAGCTAATGAGGGATTAGGTATTTTAGGAAGTGGTCGCACAAATGCTTTTTTCCACTGAGTAGGATATTGACCTGAGTCAAGGGAATAGTTTATGATATGTGTGATTGCAAGCAAAAGGCACTAAAGGATCATGTATACTATAACCTTACTAACCTCATCGCCAACCACAGACTTGGATTTGATAGCTAGTACAGATTTCTGTATCTCATCCTCAGTCATAGGTAAGAAGTGAAAAAAGGGAATAGGAGGAGATGGCGTGGATTGAATGGAAGCTATTGTCGTCGAACAAACTGTGGGATCCAAAGGAGAAGTAGAAATAAAGTGATGATTTATTTATAATAAAAAATACGTAACTTTTTGCTACAATTTGTGAAATGTTACATAATACGCTTACACACTTGCATAATCATAAAAAAACTATAATAATCTTTTAATTTTTACATATGTAGGTACTTTAATCGTGTATAGTACAAGGCTGTATGAGGAGACCATTTATTAAAAACTTGCGGTGCTGCAGCGAACTATAAATATAATTCGGAGCTCCAACGATGTGTTGCAATGTACTTAGTTAAGTACTATAATGCAGGCAATAAGCATTTACTTATATTTCAAGCGAGGGCAAAAGGGAATGAGCGTTGAAGCGAAGCGTTCAAGTTTAATTTGAATCTTAAAACGAAATATTTAATGCAAATCACTTAATAGGTCCATTTTAGGACCGATAAATCCTCTTTAAAATGGAAAACTGCAATATAGTTATCAATTTACAATTTTTATCGTCACTTAGCTCTTTAAGCTATTCACGATATTGTACTGGGTTAGTCTTGTAAACGGCTTGTTATTTTAATAGAAAAATTAGACTTCGACAAAAGTAAAGGCCGATTTTAAACATCTAAAAACAATAAAGTAATTTCCACATAGTAGCTTCTAATGGCTGAGCCACAGCATGCTCCTCGCGTTGCTCATCGCAATGGTTGTTTAAAATGTTGCAGCGTGCGAACTAAGTATATTTATTATAGCTAAGTACCCGGATGACCGAGCTTTGCTCGGTTTTTTTGAAATTACATTTATAAACTACATACTGATGGAACTTAAATAATATTTTTTGATCTTATTGACAGAATAGAAAAAACTGAACTGATTATTTCAATAAAAAATCATAAGTGCAATTAGTTTTATTAATATTTTCGTATTTTTAAAAAATACTTAAAAAGAAGGGCTTGAAATAATAGATTTTCTCACAAAAGAAGGGAACTTGAAAAAAAAGGAAAAAAGCTAGACCAGAGACAGGACCCGAACCTCGATATCACGCCCGACCGACATCCCACCTGAGCTATAACGATCGCTAGTGATCTGTGGAAATTTACCTTCTTATATTGTAGCAGTTTTTTTTATTGCCTGAAAACACGGACAAAAGGACATTTTCTAAAAATAAATCCTAGCTAAATCGATTTATTGCCCCCGAAACTCCCTGGTCACTAAATTTTATGAAAATCGTTGGAGCCGTTTCCGGGATTCAGATTATATACACATATATATATATATATATATATATATATATATATATATATATATATATATATATATATATATATATATATATATATATATATATACAAGAATTGCTCGTTTAAAGGTATAGGATTATATCAGTCAATGTCATCAAAAGAAGATACGTTGTTGTCGTCGAGATAGCTTTTCTTGTATATTATTTACTCATGTGATAATATGGCTGAATGATGACGATAGAGCACAGTATTTATGATTTTTAAATGACACGTGACGTGGTTCCGTAATGAGCGCTCGATTCGGACTGCAGTTTGCGCGAGTGTGAAGACTAGTGGTAGTATAACTCAGAAATGAGAGCAGTTAGATGTATTATAAGCTGTAACCTTACGAGGCATTCCATTTTAGTCCTCAGGCGTTACAACGCATCTGCATTTCGATTCTTATCGAAGATAAATATAGAATTATTTTGGGCACATCATCTACTTACCCTCAGGTGAGTACTCGTTTGTTGATATTATTCTATAAAATAAAAAATAAAAACAATTCGTAGTGATACAGCGACGATGTTTAGAATTTGGTGCGAGTACAAAGATAAATCGCTGTGACCTACTGAGTGTGATTTACGGGTTTCCCTGGGTGTTTCCTTTGTCACGCGGTTTACAATCTCTATATTAGATATTGCACTGTACTACATCTAACATACACGTTATGTCGTACGAAGTCTTTAATGTATATGTGTAGGCTGGAACACTAAGCCTAAACAAGCCACAATTGAATAAAATGTAACACAAATATTTCTCAGTTCTTGCGCGTGGGTAAGAAAACCGTAAATTGGGCTTGAAGTGTGGAAACAAGTCTGGAAAGTTTTATTACGTTCTTCTCTTTAGTTAACAATTATCGGCTTAGATAAAAATACGTAAGCCTATATACTCTCAGTCAAAATAAGTTTAATTGCTATTTTAGAGGATATTAGAGAGGAAACAATTTTATTTATAGAACATGTAACAATCGAGCACGCAGTTCACCTGATGGTAAGTGGTTGCTGTGGCCCATAGATATCTCCATTTTATCCTCGATTAAGAATCAAAATGCAGATGCATTGTCACCCGTGAGGACTAAGATGGAATTCCTCGTTACCAATAAAAAGGGTCTCCGGTTATCTACACTCACTTTATTATTACTCACGTGATCCCATTCGTGCTACCATCATAATGTACCTGCAACATGGCTCTACCACGTTTACTGGTTCAACCTACCACGGCTTTTCCTCACGCTCTTTAAGTAAAGAAGAAATTCGAATTTAAATTCGTCCAGTTTTTGTGAAGTTTTAGCAAATATACAAACTAACGTGAATGAGCGGCTTTTTACTTATCATAAGTCAGTGCTTGACCACAATCCCACCTGGTGGTAAGTGGTGATGAGCCCTAGACGGTAATCGCATTTATAGTAAGAAAAGCCTATAAGAAGACGCTCAGATTGCATTCGCAAGAAAGATAATGGCCGGCAAATCATTCCACTCTTTTGATGTACGCATTACTAAAGACGAAGCAAACTGTTTAGTTCTAATGCAATGAATATCGAAAACAAAGAGGTGAAGGACCGCCGACCGCCCGGCTGTCCCATGGTGGAAAGGAGAGGGAGGAATCAAAGCGTGTATTGCCGAGCCACCGAAATGTATCCTATAGAATACTTTATTTTCTTTTAAAAATGTTACCCCTACACTAAGATTTTCTCTCGTATCGTAGGGGCAGTTTACAAACATAAATTGCACAAGGACAAACATCCAGACCCGGAACATCTATTTGTAGGCCATACAAATATTTGTTCCGTGCGGGATTCGAACCCATGACCACCAGCGCAGCCACTCCTAAGCCCAGGTGGCTTTCTATTCTAAGCCACTGACACACCAGCTGACCCACAGCTAAGCCACTGCGCCACGGAGTCGTCAAAATTACTGAGAGGCTGGAAACTCTGTGCCTTGCTGTATATTAATCAGTGATTATTTGTCATCATCATCATCATTACAGCCCTTCACGAGTCCACTGCTGAACATAGGCCTCCCCCAAGTACCACCGAAAAGCACGGTCCTGAGCCATCTGCATCCATTCACTTCCTGCATGTCTTACCAGGTCGTCACTCCAACTAGTGGGGGGTCGCCCTACACTTCGCCTACCGGTACGAGACTGCTACTCAAAAACCATTTTTCCCTATCGGTTATCGGTTCTTCGAGCTATATGGCCGGCCCATTGCCACTTCAGATTACTAATTCTTTGGGTTGTGTCGGTCACTCTAGTTCGACTGCGGATATTCTCATTTCTGAGTTTATCACACAGAGAAACCCCGCGCATAGCCCTCTCAAGCAAGCAAGTAAGTTAGGCTATTTTCACTTTAAGAAAAAAACTAGGGTTACGCGCAAAAAAAATTTAAACCCATGAAATTAAATAGTAATGAATTCCACGCGGGCGCAGTCGCGGAGAACAGCTAGTAAAAAAAATCTTCCACTTTCGTTAAAATATTATAAAAGAACAACCCCTCCTACAAATATCATGGGAGGGGTCACGTGACGTCTAGACGGACTTACCGCATTTTTATGATTTAATATTATTGCGATGTCTGCATCTATGCCAAATCATGAATTTGCATTTCTGTCTGTAAGAAGTTTTCATCTTCGAAGTTTTTGGTTCAAAAAACTTGAACGTTCTGTAAATAATTTTAGCCAATCTTCTGGTTTTTGTTTTTATTTAGTGTGCGCTTATGCTGTCCAGAGTTATCTAAATTGCATATTTTTTCGTACGGGAATCGACCTCGAGCTGCAGTGCCGTAGCTGTCAAACATTATTATTAATATTTACAGTCAAAAGAACGAACGATCGATATATTTTCCTATAATAATACATATATTTTACATCAAAAGTCATTGCCGTCTCTGATTCCGATTTGCTTTCCAATGATTGCAGATCGTAGAATTCCCCTGAGTGGTGTAGCGACTCCAATGACCAATTTCGCGAGACCTTTGAAAGGCTTCTAGTGGAGATAGTGTTAAATATATCACGTTAAGGTTATGGAGGCCGCTTATTATTGGTTATATGTTTTGATCTTATATTGGCATTACTGGAGGGTGTGGTAGGAATTCCCTTGGTGTACTATTTTATCGGTTAAGTATAGTTTACATTTATATTTAATATGCGTTACATGCCTTCTTACTACTACAAAATTCAACCTATATTATATTTGTGCTAGATATATTACACAAATAAATTAAAAACAGTAAAGTACATGTACGGGTTGAGGCAAAAATAATTATCCGATGTTCTTTGGCTACAATTTTTATTACAAATAAAAAATTATGGTTCTATTTGTAGCTACAGCCTATATACATCCTACTACTGGGCACAGGCCTCCTCTCATTTCTGAGAGGGTTTTGGGGCAAGGAAGTGTCCGTCACGCTGCCCCAATGCGTATTGGCGAACTTCACATGTCTTCGAAACATTTTTTTTCTTATTCCTCAGACATGCAGGTTTCCTTACGATGTTTTCCTTCACCGTGGTAGATCAGCACTTAAAATTGCAATTAACAATTTCATTGGTGCCTGTGGGGATCGAACCCGGTTTACTCGCGTTTGTTATATTTATAGCGAGCGTTAACCATCTGAGCTACCACGGCTCTTGTGGATTATTTATGGTTCATTCACCAGAACTTGATTTGAGAAGATGATATCTCACAAGAGCCCGCCGCCAGCATTGATGACCATACGGACCCTTTTTATGGCATTTTAGGATCACTTACTGAGCATAAAATCACAAAATGCTAACAGATCCAGATTTTTTCAAGATGGCGCTGCAAGCGCCATCTTGAAAAAATGTTTTCACAATAACGTAAACCTCGTGTGATTCAAAATAGAAGTAGCGCCATCTATGTCCCACATGATGAACAAAAGAAACCACTATTTTAATATTAGACAGTTATACTTCTTAGCTTTTAACGAGGAAAGAACCAGCCTTCTTATCAGCAGCGGTTAAGTCGCGGATACAATTCCTTATAGAACTTCAACGCAAGTGGATTCCACAGACCGATATACTCTACAGCAAATGACAAATATACGTTAGTCATCTCTCAGTCTCATATTTCCGCTACCCAATTAGTTCAGTCGTCTCTGGTGCCGCCCCGGCTTTGAACATCTACATCTGTTCTCGATTAAGAATCAAAATGCAGATGAGTTATCACCCTTGAGAATTAAGATGGAATGCCTTGTTTCAAGAAAAAGGGTCTCCGCAGGTAAAGGCTGCTATTTCACGCTGGTATTCTATGAGAGCGTGGTTCGACGCCAGTCAAGTTGATACGTTTTGTGCTACAACCAGGATTGCCAGATCAGATACTCGAAAATACTGTGTTGTCCACATTAAATTACGGTGTTTGAGAGAAAAATACAGTGTTTTAGGAAAAAAAATACGGTGTATTTTACAGTGTCGTGCCAAATGGAAGTCTGTAGTCTCTGCCTACCCCTCTGGGTGACAGGCGTGAGTGTTTATGTATGTTATGTATGTAATTTACAGTGTAATTAAATGACGTATTAAAAGGAAATAATTTTTTAATGAACCAAAATATGCATTTATTTTAAATATACTATACTCGTACTAACTAAATATCTTAATATTTTAATACACAAAGTAGTTTAATCTTTAATTTTTGTAAATTTCAGAGTTAAAAGATTTTAGCATCTTGTCAGTTGGCAGAAAATTTACACAGTTGCCGCCATGACTACAAATGGCCTGTTTTGCCAACATGTTGCCCTTTATTTGGCTGAACACCCTTTCACACTCGTTGTTAGGATTTGGAAGAGCCAAAATGTTCAGCATAAACTGGGCAACCAAACTGAACTCTTCAAACAGAAAATCTTTAAGCGTAATATTTTAGAACTAAATACTAAGACGATATACCGGACAATTTAAATGACACATCAATAACATTAAAACAACACTATGGCATATCCAACTTCATTTACCTGAATAATACCGTCTATGTTGATGGCCGATACTAGGAATTCCCAATGGAATACCATGTACTCTTTTGTGTTGTTCGGCGGACGTATTCGTCGCATTCATAATTTACGATATTTTTTATAAGTAGCGTTCATTATAAAACGAAATTTTGTTTTTGGTTGAAAAAAAAAATACTGTGTCTTCATACACTGTATTTATAAAAATACGGTGTTCAGTAGACGGCGTTAAAATACGGTAGATCTACTGTAATAACAGTGTATCTGGCAACGTTGGCTACAACCATAATATAGCCGCAGCGTTGCTCTAGGCATTATAGTTAGCTCGCGTAATGGGAAATTTACTTTTTTTTTAATTATTTATTTTCTATTAGCAAGGAAAAATTTGAAATGATTATTTATTCGGCACTACATCTTTAATTTATTTTTCCTGGCAACGGTCCAATAAGGAATAGGTTATCTTTCAGTATAGCAAACGTTTTACGCAGAGATCCGACAAGCAAAACTTTTGAAAATTGTCACAGTGTTGAATATAATGTTCCATTCTCCTTGTCACAGCCACCATCTATTGTTATGTTGTCATGTTAAGGTTAGTAAAGTAATCCCCTCCAACGTAATGGTGAAGTGCTCGCCTTAATTTGATAGTAAAAAGAAATTATATATTCTACATAGAATTTTATATACTTAGAAGTAAAGTCTTCAGTTAATAGTGAATGGCTTCCGGTGTTTATGAACCAAAGTTTTAACGGAGCCAGAAGAATGAAAGCCCCAGCCAAGCTTCAGAGAGAGAAATTATTTTATGTTTTTAGTTCTTTAAAGTCGGCATAAACTTTTTGTAAAAGTTGTTATAGTTTACCTACTTCAAAAAGGAATTTCGACTGTATGTTTTTTATGTCTTACCCTACGAGCACTTAACCCTAAAGTGCTCGTAGGTCTTACCTCATAAGCTCGTAACTTTTCTCTGAGTGAACCGATATTGATAATTCTTTTTTATCTGAGAGCTGGTGCTTCGCGTGTGGGGACCATATACAAAGTTAATCAAGATCTGACCAGTAGTTTTTGAATTATTATTAATAATGAGTAATATAAAAATAAAAAGCAACAGTAGTTTAACGGCAGGGCACGGACCGGGAACTCAAAAAGGTCGTGGGTTCGAATCCGCCATTGGACTACTGGCGTGAACCACTCGTAACACAAGCAATTTAAGCTTACCACGAGTGGTTAAAGGGGAATATTAGTAATGTTTATAGCATTGTTAATATTCTTTATTTATAAAAAAATATGCGTTTAAGTGACTACGTACGTTATTACCTACGTTGATTCGGTCGTATTGAAGTCGGTTGTACAATTTTTTTTTATTTTACTACTTGTTACCCTTTTGATTGGACTAAAATTGGAGGAAAGTTACAATTTCAACATGATTTGAACAGTTACATTAGAAACGTTATCTCTTATTTTGTTATCTTTTAATTTAAGTAGGAATTGTTTTTTCAAATTTTTACGAAACCAACCCTGAAGTTATAAGCTATTTAATAAAAAAAAAGAATACATAATGAAGAATTGTTTGTTGATGGAATTACGAAGCGTCAACTTATGTCAACTTTTTTACTTACTACTTATTTTTTTTTACTTGTTACTTATGTAACTGTTACAAATATCAATAAAATATTTTACTATGTTTTATCTAATCAAGCTTTTGGCCTATCGAACTCTGGAGAAAAATGCTAAATTGACTAGTTGTTTGTTGTAGTTATTACGATTCGCCAATTGAGGCAGGCATAGGTCTTATACCATACAGCCTAGTCTGATGCGAATTTTGTTCAAAATGGAATATCTTTAGTTCTTCACTTCCTGCAGCCTCTATATTTTAACATATTTTCATTTATAGACGCAAGAAAAGCCTGTCAAAAGATTTGTTAGTGCGTTCGCCATTATCCTTTAGTTAATTGAGAAAGATATCGCGTAACATACATACAAAATCAACACACAGTCTAATTGTAAGCCTCATCCTTTTTGGAGGTCGGTTAATATGCAACAACTACACTATATAGCTATTTTAGTCGAATAAATCTTTAATATATTTATGTAATATACACAATAATAGGAGGAGGAGTGGGCTTAAAATAAATATATTAAATAGGAACAATATAATATGAGAAACGAATATAGAAAATACATATTGTATTGAAATAAATTACATGAATGTATTTTTTTAATAGAGGATTTTTAATGACACTACACATTAAATTAAACTAGAATTTACGCATTTTATTGCGTTTAATAACTAATTCCAAAAACAAGTTTCATTAAACGATATTTTGTTAAAGTTCAAAAATATCGTTCAAAAAATCAGCAGCGTCTTCCTAGTGGCGACTGAAATATTAAACTGCGGTTGCCAACCCGTGTGCCAAGCGTGCCAACTATGGCATACATCCCCCGTGTGAGTCAATTTATGTGGAGCGTATGTTCTGCAGTTGACTTCAATAAGCTTTAAAGTTAAGTATAAAATAATATTTAAAGTATTAGGTGAGAAAGTGATCGTCTGTTAACACCTTCATTCCACGCTGTGTATAACATTTCAGGAGTGTGTGGGAAGCGAAAAAATAAACGACTTCGCCGCACCGGGTCTGATTTACGCGTTTCGTAACGATTTATCTTTATATTGAAATACTTTTGAAATTGAGTTTCCAGCGTAAATTCAAACAAGGAAAACACATAGTGATACTGACTAACCTTTAAGGCAAAGTTTACCTTACAAATCTCGCCTCAATAATACAGTTTGATGATATTGCTGTTGCCAGGCGAACATTGAAAAAAAAACTAACATAAATGTGTTGTATTTAACTTTATATAAATTATATAATATATCGTCTTAATGAAAAATGATTTTCAATTAGTATGAATTATGTTAGAGCCATGCTGCAGCTATATTTGTATGGTTGTAGCACGAATAAGTCGGCTCGGCCGGGGAAGGACCACGCTCTCACGGAATACCTGAATAAAATAGTAGTTAAATGCTGCTGTGTTTAGTATGATGAGTGTAGGGAACCGGAGACCCTTTTTACTGGAAACGATGCATTCGAAATCGAGGACAGACGTAGATGTCTATGGGCCACAGCAAGCACTTACCATCGGGTGGACTGTGTGCTCGTTTGTCACCCTATCCTATGGAAAAACGAATAAGTTAACTTGTGATGGCCTGTAATGATTTTTAACTTATTATCAGCCAGTGCTTGATCACAGTCCCACGTGATGATAAGTGGTGGTGAAGCCTTAGATAGTAAATCGTACTGTCTTAGCGCAACAAAAGGCTATTCCTGTTGCCTTGCAGACAAACAGATTACATTCGGACGGAAAGACAGAGGCCGGCAAATTACTACACTCCTCTGCTGTACGCGTTACGAAAGACCAAGCAAACAGTTTAGTTCTAATGCAACGAATACAATCTATCTTGACGACGTTGCAATACAAATTAACCTTCGCTACGAAGCACTCTACTCAGCAGACAAGCAAATACTTCTCACTAAGAAAACATACAGCAAAAAAGGCTTGCGACAGCTCGCTTCCGCTTGTTCTCGTTTGCATTCAGTTTGTTGCATTTTGAGTTGAAATATAACATTGAGCTGATTAAGTGTCATTCGCTTTATAGTTTTGTTATTTTTTATTTATCTTATTCGCTTGTTTTGTTTTTAATTATTCTAAGCCAGAGCTTAGCTACGTTCAGCTGATGGTAAGTGGTTATGCAGCTGACTATGGAAAACCTCACGTAATTAAAAAGATAACGTGCTTTAATTCAAAACCAGATTTTTTTCTACTAATTTAAGACCACTTCTGAAGTATGTTGTACATTGTACGCTATTAAAGTATGTGGCCGTAAAGGAAAAGGGGAGATCTCCCGCCGGGCAAGGTGTTGTACTCGGTGAGCGGTCAACGCTCCGTGTGATAGTTTGGAGCTGTCCTATATATATTGTTTATGATTCGGAACTTTGATAGCGCGATTTAGGCTTCGATATGTTTCGCTTGTGGCGCGACGACTGTGCCGCCACATCACCTCGGACCAGAGGTTCGATGGCCGGTGCGTCCTTAATGCTGGTGGGGAATGCATGCTGTGTGCGTAAGGGCAAATGACACCGGTGCGAATGATATGCCGATGTGTAATGCATGCCGTACTACGCACTGGCAAGTGATGCCGGTGAGAACAATGTACCGGAGCAAGTGCCATAAGTCTGCCTTATAAATCTGCGGTGAGCCGAGATGAAGACAAGTTGGACTGGCTTGCGGGAACTGAAGACTGCAGAAGACGAGCCTTTTTTCGAGAATTTGAATAAATTACTTAAAATTCAGATCCAGACCATTCAGGTGAAACTACCTTCATTACGGGACGGTAATCACCTCCGCTACCAACCGCGTACTTTAAGTGTCATCCTCAGTCCGAGTGAGACGTAGCCCTGTAACCCTTACCTAGCCGTAACAATCTGAACATTGTTGTTCTACATTATAATAATCTAACTTATTTTGCTACCTTCCTACAAATCTAACCCACCACAAATGTGTTATACCTTTTTATTAACAACTAATTGCTACTCGCAGCTTCACTCGCGTTTAATTGAAAACCAACGAATTTTTTATGCACCGTAGATAAAAAAGACTGTAATCTGGGATAGACGTCTATACATGGTAGAGACAAACTGCAGCTATTTTATGGTTGAAGTACGTAAGGATCGGCTCGACAGGGGAGGGACCACTCTCTCACAGAATACCAGCGTCAAATAGCAGCTTATTGCTAATGTGTTTTATATTGTTATATAGAACAGTGACCCTTTTTACTGGAAACGAGGCATTACATCTTAGTCCTCAGGGGGAAAACGTATCTGCATTTTGAAACTTAATCTAGGATAAAATTAGATAGAAATATATATATATTTCTATGGGCCACATTATCACTTACTATCAGGTGAACTGTGTTCTCGTTTTCCAACCTTATTCCACAAAAAAACTAAAACTTTCTTTACACGAAAAATATAAGCTCCATTCTGGAAGTCGGCTAGTAAATAACCATTGCGCTATTACTAACTACGTACTAGAGGCGACACCGCATTCAGCTACTCTGTTCCACTCAACTGTGGTGCATACACCGCACTTAAATCAGTCATTCGCTAGGCGCTTGTAGAGTTGTCACGTGTTGTGTTGATTTAAAAAAAAATCTCTTGATCAAAATATGCCGTCATGTGTACTTAGATATTGCACAAATAATTCAAGAAATGTCAGTAAAAACCAAGGAACTACTTTTCATCGGTTAATAAGATACTTAATCAATAAAAAAGTACTATAGATTAATAATAAAAAAAATTATTCCTAAGACGCCATCTCGTGTCATGGAATATAGATTATGAAATTAATATGTTCAGATGCGACATTTCAGTGGGTACTTAAGTATAGGACGAATATATTATTATACACATTTTTTTTGTAGAAACATATATGAGTTATTACAATTAGGCTCAATTCATTTTTAAATCTGCTTATTATTCTTTTATTTTATTTTTAGGTCTCCACATAAAAGTCATAGTGGCATAAATTCGTCCATTTTTAACTCTCGCGTGCCCAGCATTTATGAACGACTCTTATTCTAATTTAAATAAATATATTTGTAATTTAAATGTTATGTTCATAAATTTTATTAAACATACATTTAGTATGTTTTTTTTTCTATATTTGACATAGATACCTTTTAAAATATTCAGATAAAAATATCAGATAAAAATTTCAGATTAAAATGTATAATATTATATTAAATAAGCAAATATAATACACAAAATAAATGACAAAATTTAAATATTGTTCTCGATATAATTTACATACTTAATTAACATTATAATCTACTATTACCTACGGATCATTCTACCTATGTTTATTCTATGATAAAAAAACCAACCGCGCGAACACAGAGTAGCACACATTTTTTGTTTGAGATAGCTGTTCTAGTACATAAGTACATATTATTTCAATGTAAATAACATAATAATTTCTACATAATATTTACCATCGTTTATCAACTGCGCCACTGATCCGTCAAAAATCAAATGTACTTGACTAAATTGACGTTATAAATCTATTTGTGGTGAGACCCTCATGGAGTGTTATTATTGCCCCCTATGTTGCGCAAATGATGAAAAATTATTCAAATTTGTTTATTCTTTAATATATTCACGAAAAGGGTGCGATCAAAAATGTATTTTTGCCAATAAAAACTTGCAGTAACTCTATCCGTTAGTGGCCTCCCTCCTATCTAAAGAGATTTTTTATACACGAGTATGAAAGAACATAAGGCAATGAACGCACAGTCCACCTGATGGTAAGTGAACGCTGTGGCCCATAGACTTCTACATCTGTCATCTATTAAGAATCAATCGCGTGCGTTGGTATCACAGAGAACCAAAGTAGAACGCTTCGTCATCAGTTAAAAGGGTCAGTAGTTTTCTATACTCATTGAATAAGCTGCTATTTTACACTGCAGCTATGTATATTTTATGCTACAATTTAAATCCACTTCGTAAAGGCGCGTGAGTAAACAGTCCACCAGATAGTAAGTAGGTCCGATCCACAGATACCTACATCTCACAACAATAAAAAATCAAAATGTAGAAGCCTTGTCATTTATAGGTACTATGATGTAACATTTCGTTACCATACGCACAAATATAATTTTTTTAAAGATATTAACTAATTTGCTCTAATATTAATTAAGGTATAGGTATAGGTAATAAGTAGGTATAGGTAATAAAAATATTAATTAAGGTGCTCTTCAATCCAGGTAAGACACATCATTGTATTTAGTTAGCGGAAGGTTGCAAATTAATTAATATCTTTAAAAGTAAAAAAAGTAAAGTTACAGCCTATATACGTCCCACTGCTGGGCACAGGCCTCCCCTCATTTCTAAGAGGGTTTTAGGGCAGGGAAGTGTCCGCCGCGCTGCCCCAATGCGTGTTGGCGAACTTCACATGTCTTCGAAATATTTTTTTTTCTTATTCCTCAGACATGCAGGTTTCCTCACGATGTTTTCCTTCACCGCCGAGCACGTGGTAAATCAGCACTTAAAATTGCAATTAACAATTTCATTGGTGCCGGCGGGAATCGAACCCGGGTTACTCGCGTTCTGTTATATTTACAGCGAGCGTTAACCATCTGAGCCACCACGGCTCTTTAATATCTTTATTATAATGGATTTCCGCGAAGTAACGCCTGATTCTATTAATTATAAATTGTTTTTTGGGCCTTTAATTGTTATTAATAATAGATAGCATATACACTAGATAGATTTTATATACAATTGAGCCATGCTGCAGCTATATTATGGTTGTAGCATGAATGAGTCAGCTCGACCGGAAAAGACCACACTCTCACAGAATTCCAGCATAAAATGCTGCTGTGTTTCGTATAGTGAGTGTAGAGAACCGTAGAACCTTTTTACTGGAAGCGAGGCATTCCATCTTAGACCTTAAGGGTGACAACGCATCTATATAGACGTATATGAGCCACAGCATCCACTTACTATCAGGTGGACTATCTGTTCCTTTATCACTCTTATTCTATAAAAAACAGCACCGACTGCTGAAGGTATTAAGTAGAAATTATTTTATTCATTTTCTTCTTATTTGAAGTCGGATTTTATTACTTATAAAAAGTTTAATTATGAAAAATGATATCTTTATCGCTTGGTCATAAGTGCTCCTACACAACCGTTTTATAACGTTGTGTGATTCATAACGATTTCTTATATTTACGCGAACACTACACATTGATTAAAACTACTTTTACGGATTTTATCGCGTTTAATTATACTTTTAACTATTTTTATTTTTAATTCCTGACGTTTCGGGAGCTTTCCAGCACCCATGGTCATGGGGGATTGAGGTGACTGACGTTCCGAAGTCATTGTTAAACCCAGAATACCTTCAGCTTTTTTAATTATTCCATATTAATTATTCTCTAACGTGATACGTTACATTTTGCTACAATTTGTTAAATGTTACATAGTATACTTCCACACCGGCGAAAACTTTCTAACATGTTTAACATTGTTCAACTATTTGTAACTACATATTATTTGAGACTTTTACAGAGCTTGCTTTGTAGTTAGATTGGCATAAAGGATTTTTGTTAAAAAAGTCCTTTTATTTTAAAGGCAGTAACATCTTCCTGATAATGGCGGCTGTACACTCTCGACGAGGGCTCACGAGGCAAGGCGAGGACGCGAGTGTACAGGATCCTTTCGCTGAGCCTTGCCTTCCCTCGCCTCGCCTCGCGTGCTTTCGCGCTCGTGTCGGTTTATGGTGCGCGAGTCAAAGGGCCTCGCATTCCCTCGCGAGTGGACACGAGTGCGTCACTGTACACTCGCGCTTCGTTCAGTCTACCGCAAGACGTTATCGCGTGCAGTATATTTGGTTATCCTACTACCGAAAACTTATCATGTGGAACCAAGAGAGCAAACTCAATTTTCTTGAATTTATCAAATTGAACCTATTTTGTGAGAGCCCACGCATCGTTACCACAAAGACGAAAGTCCCTCACCGTAACTGAATAAACGAGAATGTACAAGGTCACACTCGTGAAAGCGCTTTCTCTTGCGAGAGGCTCGCGAGGGGCATGACGAGTGCTCTCGTCGAGAGTGCACAGCCGCCATAATAGGTAGAAAATTAAAAACTGTGGTTTTCAACCATCTGCCAAGCGTGGCAACTATGGCAAGGCCTATGTCCAGCTGTGGACTTTTATAGGTTGTAGTGAAATCTATACATATAAATAATATTATACCATTGCTCCTCCCTCTGACGAACGTTCAGAGCCGGAACAGTTATTTGCAGACCATAAAAATATTTAATCCGTGTATTTGACACGTCCCCGCTGGGCTCAAGACAACCATTTTTTAATATTTGGGAAATACCCGCGTATATCCACAGATTAGTAAATAGTTTACCAAGCATATCCGCCTCGCGGGAGCTAGGACGGGTTATGATGGACTCGAACCTACTAAAAACTCACAGTGTTCTACCTTCGCATATTGACAGGGTCACGGGAACGCTTTCGCACACACTCTGTAACCAAACTAAAATAATGTTAACATGAGCTTTAATCATTAAAAATAAAAATGACATATGACATATCAGGTGTTACTTTGAGGAAATCTGTTCACTCCTCAGAGTCTACCACCCGAAGATGCTTCGCGTAGAGGCGAAACACGTGACGTATTATCGACAGTGGTGCGTGTTTCCCAGTGTAGCGGTGTTGGGATGAGTGATGACCAGGACAGTGCGCGTAGTTGAGGAAGGGCGGGGGGGGGGGCTCTACAAATCACGTAAGACACATCATTTCATTTTATGAGGCGGATTTCACTGCAGCACGTCACTACTCCACTGCTGAACATAAGTTTCCTACAAGTAACTATGGAGTAGCGGGTAAGATACATACAATATTTTGTGGGTAGTGAAAAGTTACTGGCTAGGATTAATCATACAGGCATATCTTCTATATATTATAATAATATTATTATCCCATTTAGTAAATCAGTTAGACACCTTGGCCTGTGTATTGATAACTCTGAACTGGAATGTGCAGGTTACCGAATTCAGTCGGAAAGTCATTACAACCTCACGTTCCCTTTCTAGTCTCAAATACTTTCGCCCTATTAAGTCTAAGCTCATACTTGTCCAATCTTTCTTTTATATTATATCTTATTTTACCTATCTTTGATTATGCAGATGTGGGCTACCCAGACCTGTCCCAAGAACTTCCTAACAAGCTGGAGTGCCTGCTCAATGACGTTATTAGGTTTTTAGGTTTATTTTTGGTCTGCGTAGGTATGACCATATTTCTCATTATAGATCTCGGCTTAAGTTGCTTACCATAAAGCAAAGGCGCTACTCCGGAATACTATATGTTCTTTTTTCAATTCTAAATGATCCATATATATATATATATATATATATATATATATATATATATATATATATATATATATATATATATATGTATTTACTTTTATCGTATTTATTTTCTTTTCTCTTTTTTTCTTTTAATTCCTACACCTACGACAAACTCTCACCACTCCCTGAGTTGACTGGTAGAGAATGCCTTTAGGCATTAAGTCCGCCTTTGTATTCTTTTTTTATCCTTTAAGGGGACGTAACAAAAATTTTTAAATAATCAAATAAATAAATATCTTTAATATATGTACAATATCAAATATCTTTATATCGGGTAACAGACTTACTATGGTTTAAATACGAATTCGAACGAACCATACGCGCGTAAAACAATTCAAGATATTATAGTTGAGTGAAACACGTATACCGACTCCTCATAGTAGTATCTATATACTCGTTTCAAAGTATAGTAGATATTAAGCAATACTTAGGTATTACAATATATCTGTAAATCTAATCTAATCTAATCAAACCAAATCACAGTGTAGTACTGTTGAAAAGGAACCAGGCTCGCAAGGTCCTCTTGAAAGGGAACCCAGCGGTCTTAAACGTTCAACTAAGAAACAAAAGAAGGAAACGAGGCTTCTCTCGATCCGGCCTCCTATCACGCCTACGTTGGGTTCGGGAACAACGTATGTGATCTCCGCAACGGATTAACACACAAGGGTGATAACCTCTTCCTTTTCAGAAAATAGGTTCAGGCGGAGATTACGGGTCTTCCGAAGTCGTCCCGGTCCCAACGCCTTAATTCTTCGATGTGGACTGTATAATTTTGAGGGATGAATTTCTTGGGAATAAAACAGCAATTATCTTCAAACCGTTCCGTGAGAGAGTAATCACTTCCCTACACTTTTTCTTCTTATTGACTGCTGGTTTTGCACTTTTTCCTGAACTAATCCTGAAGGATTCCCGAACCAATCCCGAAGGATTCCCGAACGAATTGCAAGAAAACTCTATCATTGACGCTGGTGTCAATGAGGCTGCTAATTCTAGGGGTACTGCTCTGATGGTCAGACACGTGAATAAAACGCCCCAACGTTTTTCGTGTCGCCTTCGTATAGTCACACTCATAGGTCCGAAATAATCCACGGCTGAGCATGTAAAAGGTGGTTTTTTTTTATAGAATAGGGTGACAAACGAGCACACAGTCCACCTGATGGTAAGTGGTTGCTGCGGCCCATAGACATCTACATCTATCCTCCATTAAAGATCAAAATGCAGATGCGTTGTCACCCATGAGGACTGAGATGGAATGCCTCGTTTCCAGTAAAAAGGGTCTCCGGTTCTCTACACTCACCATACGAAATACAGCAGCATTAAGCTACTATTTCACGCTGGTATTCTGTGAGAGAGTGGTCCTTCCCCGGTCGAGCCGACCCATTCGTGCTACAACTATACTACTAATATAACTGCAGCATGGCTCTACCACGTACTAAAATGGTTCATTGTGAACTATTCTCTCCAGAGGAATATTTCCTTGTGGCACGTTCTGCGGTTTTGACCTGTATGTCCTGCACCACTGACAGTGATGTGACACACTTCGTACTACATTACGCAAGTTCAAGACATAAAATTTTTGGTTCACTTCATTCATCACCGTCTGGTGATTGGCATGTCCAAAATGATGATCATCATCATTCATCATTACAGCCTTTCACAAGTCCACTGCTGAACATAGGCCTCCCCCAAGTAATGCCACAAAGCACGGTCCTGAGCCACCTGCATCCATCGACTTCCTGCATGTCTTACCAGGTCGTCACTCCATCTAGTGGGGGGTCGCCCTACACTACGCCTACCGGTACGAGGCTGCCACTCGAGAACCTTTCTTCCCCATCGGTTATCGGTTCTTCGAGCTATATGGCCGGCCCATTGCCACTTCAGCTTACTAATCCGTTGGGCTATGTCGGTCACTCTGGTTTTACTGCGGATATCCTCATTTCTGAGTCTATCACGCAGAGAAACTCCGAGCATAGCCCTCTCCATAGCTCGCTGAGCGACCTTAAGCGTCCTCATACGGCCAGCAGTGAAGGACCACGTCTCAGATCCATAAGTCATCACTGGTAACACGCACTGGTTGTACAATCTAGTTTTTAGAGATTGAGGTATACCTGACGAAAAGATATGTCGTAATTTCCCGAACGCTGCCCAGCCGAGTTGAATCCGTCGATTGACCTCTCGGTCGAAGTTGGACTTACCTAGTCGGACTATTTGTCCCAGGTAAACGTACTCGTCAACAACTTCGAGCATAGTGCTCCCAACAACTACCGGCATAGGTGTGACATGGACATTGAACATGATCTTTGTTTTGTCCATGTTCATCTTAAGACCTATCCGTTGGGAGGCACTATTGAGGTCATTGAGCATAGTGCTTAAGTCCTCCAGCGATTCTGCCATAAGGACTATATCGTCGGCAAATCGAAGGTGAGTGATGTACTCGCCATTGATGTCAATACCGTATCCTTTCCAGTCCAGTAGCTCGAAAACGTCTTCCAATGCAGCGGTGAAGAGTTTCGGGGATATAACGTCACCCTGTCTTACACCTCTCTGCAGTTGGATAGGTTTCGAGCTCTGGTTCTGTACTCGGATAGCCATCGTAGCCCTACTGTACAAACACTTCAGCACTTCGATATACCGACAGTCAACTTGGCACCGCTGAAGGGACTGTAGCACCGCCCAAATTTCGACGGAATCAAAGGCTTTCTCATAGTCCACATACGCCAGGCAAAGTGGCAGATTGTACTCTTCAGTCTTCTGTACAATCTGCCGCAGGGTATGTATGTGGTCTATGGTACTGAAGCCTTTTCGGAAACCGGCTTGTTCGGGAGGCTGGAAGTCGTCAAGTCTGCGTGCGAGACGATTCGTACTGACTCTCGAAAACAGCACGTAGACGCGGCTCAGAAGGGAAATCGGTCTGTAGTTCTTTAAGAGAGCGTTGTCGCCTTTCTTAAAGAACAAGACCACCGCACTTCTGCTCCACGCCTCTGGAGTAGTGCTACCATGGAGGACGGAATTGAAGAGCTTCTGAAGGACTACAAGTACCGGTGTTCCACCCGCTTTCAGAAGCTCCGCTGTAATTCCATCCTCGCCTGGGGCCCTGCCGTTTTTAAGGTGCTGGAGAGCCATTCTAATCTCGCTTAGACTGACGTCCGGGATATCATCGGAATAGTGTCGGATAAGACTTGCTCTTGGATCGTTACTCACACTTGCGTGTGGCTCCAACGATGATGTGTACAGCTGCCCATAGAACCTCTCAATCTCACTCAAAATCTCAGGTGTCCCGGAAACGATGTTGCCACACTCAGTCTTCAGCTTTGACAGTTGGCTCTTTCTGGCAGACAGATCTCTGGCAAAGACTTTGGAGCCCTGGTTCCGCTCGATCGCTTCTTTAATACGAGAAGTATTAAAGTTGCGTAAGTCTCGCTGCATGCATTTGGAGATCTGTCTGTTCAGTTGCCTGTATGCTGTCAAATCTGTTGACGATTGCAGCCTCATCTCCCGTCTAACAGCCATGAGATTAAGAGTGTGATCGGAGAGTTTTTGTGTTCTTCTGCGGCGGGTCTTGCAGAACTTAGCTCCGACCGCATGGACAGTTTCCACGAGCTTGTCGTTCATATCGTCCACTGCATTGCAATCTTCTAGGCACTGGAAGCGGTTACGTAACTCGAGCTGAAAGGTTTCGGGATTCTGGATTAGAGCACGAGGGGGACGGAGCGTTGACTTCATTAGACGAGACCTCTCCAACTTAACGTTTAGGTTCAGTGTGCCTCTAACCATTCGGTGATCGCTGCCAGTTTTCACCCTTGCGATCACTGAGACATCACTGAACAGTTGGCGTCTGGTCGTCATAATGAAGTCAATCTCATTTTTTGTCGAACCGTCGGGGCTCGACCAGGTCCACTTCCTGTGGGGCCGCTTCTGGAAGAAAGAGTTCATCATAAAGAGTCCCTCTTTCTCCATAAAGTCGGCCAGCTGCTGGCCCCTTCGGTTCCGTTGCCCTACTCCAAATTTCCCTACCTTCAGCTCACCGCTTTCTCTTGTTTTGTTCTCTCTTGTTTTGCGTTGAAGTCTCCCATCAACACCGTGTAGTGAGTTTTGGAGGAATGTATGGCTCTGGAAATATCCTCATACATTTCCTCCACCTCCTCATCGGGGTGTGCCGAGGTTGGTGCGTAAACCTGAATGACCTTCAGCGAATACCGTTTGGTGATTCTGAGTATCAGGTACGCGACCCTCGTCGACACACTCCCAATCTTTACAACGTTGTTGACGAGAGACTTGTGGACGATAAATCCGACACCTCCTTGGGACAGATGGTCGCCCTCCCGGTGATAGAACAAGTTGCCGGACTCGAGGATTGCCGTGTCCTCCCCCTCTCTTCGGACCTCGGATAATCCAATAATATGCCAGCGCAACTTGTCTACCTCTTCTTCCAGCTCCAGTATCTTCTCGTCAGTCCTCAGGGTGCGTGCGTTATATGTTGCCAGGTCGAGTCGTCGTAGGTGGCAACCGAACCTCCACCGGAGATTCTTAGCACCCCCTAAAATGATGATGAACTTCTCTAATCATCATTTTAACGATTTCGTGTTTACCGTCTAATACGACAGGTTTTCTACTTTCCTCAGTCAAATTAGACTTAAAAGGTAAACGCCCATTTAAACGGAGTAAGTTATCTTCTCCTATTTCCATAGATAATTTACTTAAGCGTGAACTTCTTTCAACGCTTTTGCCTGCTTTGAAGCATTTTATTTCCGAATGAAAACACTCGTCTTGAACGAAATTCCAAATTAATAATTCAGCTTTTTTCAAGAGCGCTATGTCCAACGCGCTATCGGGTCCTTTAAATGACTTTGCTAAAACTTCGTTGGAACACATAACCGACTTTTCGGCTGCGTTGTCGGGTCCTTTAACCGACTTTCTTAAACTTTTGAATTTTTCTACCGCTTGTAAGGTGCGTGTAGTTGCCCCAAGGAATTTCTTAAAGCTGCTAAATCGTCCGTAATCGGGTAGACTTAACGGTTCTTGCTTTCTTAGCGCATTTACGCCTTTTGGCGATTTTTCTTCACCTGTTTCTAAGCTATTTATGGTGTCCACTTGTTTGGGCCATAAATCAGGACTTTTCCTGAGGAATTCAGGTCCTTGAAACCAGCGATGACTTACATCGAAGGTGGAAGGAAAACTTCTAGTAGCGTCGTCTGCCACGTTTTGTGACGTTGGAACCCATCGCCATTCACATGGTTTACTGTGATCTTCGATCTCAGCCAATCGTTGAGCAACGAATGGTTTAAAAGCGCGAGGATCTGACTTAATCCACGCTAACACTGTACGTGAATCCGTCCAAAATACTCTCTCGGATATCTCGTACTTGCTCTCTTCACTAACTGATGCAGCTAGTCGACTGCCCATAAGAGCTGCTTGCAATTCAAGCCTTGGAATCGAAATTGGTTTCAGCGGCGCTACTCTTGCCTTTGTGGCGATCAGCGTAATTCTCCTAGTTCGTCCGTGGTGACGTAATACACCGCGGCAGCGTATGCTTTTTCACTAGCATCTGTGAAGGTGTGTCATTCTCCCTTGCCGACGCCTTCAACAACGGGTCTAGGTATTACTAAATGACCTAATTTCTTCACTTCCGATATCCATTTACAAAATAACACGTGTAATTCGTGTGAAACTTCTTCATCCCAAGAGATGCCTGTCCTCCATACTTGCTGGATCAGCGACTTCCCTTGAATCGTTATAGGTGATGCGAGTTCTAAAGGATCGAAGACTGACATCACAGCGCTAGTTATCTCTCTCTTCGTAGGCGGTCGTAAACCTTCCATCACCTCTTCCGGTGTGTTACGAAGACTTATGGAGAAACTTATTATATCCCGTTTGATATTCCAAATCAAACCTAAAGTGCGCTCTGTGTGCTCTTTATCTCCCAGTGAAGCACTGTCGCTCTTATATTTATTTTCCATTTCACATAAAACTTCGGGTCGGTTGCTAGCCCATCCCCTCAGTTGGAAAGAAGCACGTTTATGTAATTCATACATATCGTTTACTATCCTTTCGGCCGTCGTCACGTCGGGAAATGCCTGTAGATAGTCATCCATGGATAGATATGTGCGTTGTCCTGCGCATTCCTATTCTTCACATATATAGCGATGCATGGTGATGATGCCGCTCCAAATATGAGTGACGTCATTCTATACTCTTCCGGTGGCGCGTCACTCTTGTGCCGCCATAAGAATCGAAGGCTATTCCTGTCTTCTTCCCGGATTTTCACTTGCAGGAACATTTCTTCTATGTCTGCCATCACTGCCACGCTTTCTTCTCTGAATCGTAGCAGAACTCCAAACAACGACTTCAATAAGTCCGGTCCGGTTAACAATGCATCATTGAGACAACGTCCGCCCGTCCTTGCGGCGGCGTCGAAAACTATTCTTATTTTCTTTTTTTGTGGATGAGTCACTGCGAAGTGAGGAAGATACCACGTGCATGGGGAAATGGAAACATGGTTCGCTTTCTCTGCGTAACCGTTAAGGATGAGATTTTCAATTTGCTTCTCATACATATTCCTTTTTCAACTCGCTATTTTTATCGAGCTTCTTTTCGATATTAAACAGGTGACTTTCAACCTGCGCTCTATTCGACGGCATGCACTCATTGTCTGTGCGCCATAACAAAGCAGTCTCGTACCTATTATTAGGTATACGACGTACCGTTTTGTTCAAAATATTTAAAGCTCGTTCTTCTGGGTCGTTCGCGGGCTTTCTCGCAGACACTCCCAGAGATTCCAAACTAAAATAATCTTTGATCAACTTATCCATGTCCTCCTCCTTCTTGGTGGAAATGTGGTTAACAATCTTGATTGGTTTGATGCCACCCGATATGTGACCATGTAAAACCCATCCAAGTTTGGTGAGCGATGCTACAGGTAGGTTCTTACCTCCTGAAATTAATTCACGAGTAACTATGAGATGCCAATTGTCCTGGCCAATTAATATGGTAGGTCTGGACCTCTCATACAGCAACTCGTCCTTAATCGGTGTCAAATGAGAACACCGTTGCAATAATTCTCGGCTTACTGACTGCGGCGAAAGGTTAAGTGACTTAATTGTTTGTACACTTATCTCCTCTAAGTCGTTCGAGTAAATGCCTTTTATCTTGACGTTTAAGCGATACGAACTGTCGTCGTTAATTCGCTTACCTCCCACGGCTTCAATACGTAATTCTTCTGTACGTCCGCGAGGCGCTAACTTCGGAGCCATCCACTCCTCTATGAGTATCATGGTCGATCCCTCATCCAGAAGAGCTGTTGTCTTGACCTTTCCTCTAGGTCCATACAATCGACCGGTATAATCTTTAAGTATGCACATGCTAGTGCATTCACTGTACTAACAGTTGTAATTTGAGCCTCTTTACCCCCCTCGTCCCCTTGCGGCGAGGTATTTTCATTGGGGTATCGGTGTAGCATTCAATGATGTGACATTCTACATCCCTCTACACCACATGTTTTCGCTCTACACTCTAACTTCCTATGGTTAGGTGACAAGCATTGAAAACAAACTTTTGCTTTTTTAACCGCGTCCCATTTCTCGCGATTATTCATGTCCTTAAACTTGTAACAACTCACTATAGAGTGTTCCTTGTTGCATATAACACACTTATGTGTTACCCGACTTACAGGCTTGTCCTGGGTTATCATAACCACTTGTCGGTTGTGCCGTTGATTGTCGTCTTCATGTGCCTTAAGGCACATGCAGGTTTCGGGCCTCGGGGTAAGCCCCCATTACCCGTATTGTCTTCGCGGTCCACCACTACGGACCGGTCCTGGGAGCCTTCTATTGGCATTGTAAGTATTGTTACGCGCTCAAATCGGCGCACTAGCGCCATCTAGTCTCGAACCGAAGAACTAAACTTCTTGAAGTTTAAAACTCGAACTCTCGGTACCTTGCGCGTGTTTACTTGAACATTCTGTATATTTTGCTAATTTAAGTAAATAGGCGCTGCAAGATGCGATCGAAGTATTGGAGTTGGCGACACAAGCGAAGCTTCGGAGCGGAATTAAGTGAATTAGTGTGTTTAATTACTAGTGTTTTAAGTTTTAATTTGTGTAAAGTAAATTAAAGTGTTAATTTAGGTAATTCTATCGGCAATTTTTATTGTCACGAACCTCAAGCTCGTAACAGTATCAAACGATTTTGTCGTGATCGGTTAGTTTTTTCCGTAGCCGGTTAGACTACGAAAAAAAGAAGGTTATCTGGTGAAGTCGAAGTTGGCCTATCAGCGGCATTGTGGGTTGTTACTCGACTCTCTAATCGATATAGAGAGGAGTTCTCTTGGATAGTGTCGCCCGTCCGGAACGAATTGCAAGAAAACTCGTTTACTGAGCTACCCCTGAGCTATACGCGAAAGTGAGCCGCGCCATTTGCGCGCTCGCGCAACTTAATTACATCAATTTGTACTATCACTCTCTCACGGTTTTTTCAATTATTTATTTTGTATAAGACATACATTTATACAATTTACTTATAAAGATAGCACAAAAAATATCTTTACTACGATATACGTTACATTTTTATATCACAAAAAACCTTTTATTTATTTAACAAAATATGCATATTTTACTCACATTGAACAAGTTGAAATTTCTTAAATATTTAACATAGAAAGTTAAAACAATGTTTTCCACTTGAAATTATACATATCTTAACTAATACAATAGTTTAATTTACATTTTCTCTATACATTTCACAATTAAAACACTTTTAAATTTCTTATACAAAACTATCATTATTTCACTTATTCACTGGAATTTTCACATAAAAATAACACAGAATTCACCTTTTATACACGTACAATCAATCTGAAATGTTTTACAAGTCATTACATACATAAATTGCTGAAATTGTACTGCATAAATTGCTGAATACTCCTAAGTACGTGGCTAGCGTGCGTCTATGAGCTCACACTATTTGAACAACTAACTTTTGCACGGCTATCGACTATCAGTAAAAATGGAAAGTTTAGTATAAACTAATATCAACAATACTAGGCGAATAACTGCTTTTACACTATTCTCAAACTGTAGGAAACTATTTCTAATCGGATTCTTATCAGTTATCGTGTTTCTTATCAGATAACATAGACAAAATATTTCATGAATCAATACATTGAAAATAGGCATCAGTTTTCATACAAAACATATCAAACTCATATAAGACAATACTTATGCAATCAATTTCCATTAATTCCACTTATGCACAGCGATTATCACGACCGGGGAGCAAATCCGGTCTCTAACTTTATTTTAATATTTCTTTAAATTAAGTGATTTCAACCGGGGAACAAATCCGGTAACATAATTTATATCTTGAAAATTCCCTATATGAATTTATTAAAAGATATTACTAAGAAAACGATAAACTATTCCGGCCTGGGAGTCGAACCCAAGACCTTCATATCGTTAATTCGATATTTCTTTAAGATTCAACTAAGCATTTTCTTATTAAAATATTGTTGCTCGATAATTTGCTTTTTAGAAGCTATTCGTAATCGGTTAACTAATAAATTGAAATATTCTTATTGGCGCGTCGCCAACAACTGTCTACTGACGTCCTTATATTTACAGAGTTGCAGAATCACGTAGATAACAACCGATATATAGATATTTAGATATTAAAATATATAGATTCAATATCTGATATTCAAACCCAATACATATACACGATTTAATATAGCGTAAGAGTGGTGTACCCATGACTACCACAAAACGCTGTCCTGAACCAAATGCATCGACTTCCTGCAGATGTTATTAGGTCGTTATCGTTTCTCAATTCTACCAAGCTTAGTATGTTATTAACGTTATGTGTTTTCAATCCTCGTTTGATGTACCTGAGAGGGATATACTTAGACGTTTCTTGTAAAAGTGTCGTGCAGTAGATGGATGGTCGTGGGGTTATCAATACTACTGTTAAAAACTGTATTACACTTTATTTCGCTCTTAATACTGTTTACTGTTCTATAAAAAAAGTATAAACAACACTTTTTTGTGACCATTACTAGAAGGCAATTTTCTCGGAACGACACGACTTAGGGACCTTTAAGAAAAGAGATTACTCCTTTCTAAAGGGCCGGCAACGCACCTGCAATTCCCCTGGTGTTGCAGTTGATCATGGGGGGCAGTAGTCACTTTCCATCAGGTGAACCGTATGCTCGTTTGCACCCTCTCCTATAAAAAATAAGGAGTCATTTAACTTAGATTATGGTATATATTAAGTTGTGGAGATCTTTACGAATATTTACAAAAATATAGTAAATTGTTAAATTGTGCTAGAAATTTCAAAAATATGTTCTTAAAACTTAAGAAATCAAAAACGTTAAAAAGTTAAAACAGTTTTATAAATACCCAACGACGCAAAAAAGATTACTAAAAAGTGAGAAGTTTTACAACACATGTTACTTCTACACCAAACTCGATTCTAACGACACCACGTATGTTAAGATCCATCAAGCCGTTTGGGCTGCACTGGATGACGAAGAAATAGAGGTACATACATACATAAAGTCGAATAACATTACCCTCCTTCTGGGACGACCTAGTAAAACAAATATCTTTATTTTTCTAAAATACAATATGTTTTAGTTCTCCGACCTTAGTTCCCAGTACAAAAAGTTGACAACTCCACTCCGCCTACAAGCTCCATCGAATGATAAACGAGCTCACCGACGTGACGGACTGCACGGAGTCCGTCGTTTAACACAAGACGGATCAGTTTTCTTAGATAGCCCCTGCCTCCTTTAACTTTTTGATTTAATTTGTATGATGAGATTATTCAATAACCGCATTCGTTTTTTATATTTAACTGTTTCTTTTGATATGTAATATGTTACACGTAGTAGAGCCACGCTGCAGCTATATTATGGTTATAGCACGAATGGGTCGGCTCTACCTGGGACAGACCACACTCTCACAGAATACCAGCATGAAATTGGATGTAAAAGTAAAGTAAAAGTAAAGTAAAGTTACAGCCTATATACGTCCCACCGCTGGGCACAGGCCTCCTCTCATTTCTGAGAGGGTTTGGATGTAAAGTACGTGGTAAATCAGTACCTAAGACTATAAAAATATCAGTACTTAAAAATCAGTAAAAAGCGAACGTTGTGAATTGAACACCACACTGAAATTAGTACGAGCGCCCACACTATCGTTAGACTAAACTGAGATACATATATATAAATAAATAAATAAATATATATATATATATTTCTTTGTATAAAGTTATTATTTAAATATTTATAACCTTAATTTTAAAAAAAAAACTATTAATTAAACTTACAGTCCCCGTGGTATCGTGCCAATAACACTGTTTGCTTTTCCTCGCCGAATGGCTATACTTAAGGCGACACCGTGAAAAAATGCACCTTCTTTCATCGAATAGTATAGGACTATGACGCCACTAACGAAAGTGGGATTTTGATATTGGTAAATTCATGTCTTTATCTTGAATTTAATTGCTCAAAAACACGATTGTATAATTTTGACTCGATCATAATTATTTGCGAAAACACCTCTAAAAATCACTATAGTTGAAATTACAACGAAATTATTTGATCTATATGCTTGGCAATCACTGAAATATATTCATAAAATCAATGTTCATAATTTACTTGCTCATTATTTTGATAACTTAAATCAATAATTTTTTAAAAATATTTTAAGATTCTGACAATTTCTAAGCGCTTTTAATCGTCGCGGGCGCTACGCAATTTTAGACCTTATAACGGCGTTTCTTCAAGTTTTTATAGAAATTATGTATTCACTCGGATCAGTACGGCGATAGCATTTTCGATGTGTCGTCTTAAGGCGCTACCTCCAGCGAACGACCTTGAGCGTTTGGTCTGTCGACGCTCGCTACAATATATCGCGTAAGAAATCTGTAAGACGCCACCTACTGCTACGAACGTAGTATTATTTTTTCAATGTCAATGAACTATTCTATGGAAATACACACGGCGTACAATGATAAATGTATTTTAATTTTCTTTATTCGGTATATTAGTTGCATTATATTAGAATTATTTATTCTAATATATTATCTAATTAATAAAAATGACTATTTTGATTATTTTTAACTATATACTATACTGCTAATATTGAATTAGCTTTTTATAGTGTAAATTATAATATTTGTCGAAATATTAATTATGGATTCGAACTTTACATGCTAATGGTGCTTCATTTTTGTTATTTTCATTTACTTACATATTGAAAATATACTTGAATAGTAGGTATTATTATTTTATTTAGCTACTGAATTTTAGGATATGTTTTACCTTAAGGTCAAATATAATTTTGAGGAGCAATAGTTATTACCTACCAATCTTTTATCTGCTATTCCTTATTTAGGAACAGTATTCGTAAATTGACTTTGATGGAGATTTACTGTTTATAATGCTACATTTATTATTTTAATATTTACCTACTGGGTAGGTAATTATTAAAATAATAAATATAGCATTAGTAACTAAATAGATATTTTTTTATTTTTATAATTAAAATTTTCGTATTTTTAAAAATTACTAAAAAAAAAGGTTTGAAATATTAGATTTTCTCACAAAAGAACGGAACTTGAAAAAAAAGGAAAAAAAAGTGGGACCAAAGCCAAGACGCGAACCACGGAACTCCGATATCACGCCCGACCGATATACCACCTGAGCTACAACGACCGTTAGGCGAGCCCACTTCAGGCGTTTGCTGGTGGGCTGTGGCGAGAGGGGTGTCCCTTCCGCCTACCGCTGCAGCAGAGGTGGAGTCGCGCAGGAAGAGGAGTGTTGGTATGGCGATGGGCCACTCGCCCTATCCTCCGCGACTCAAACGGGACCGCACCGTTGATGCGGTGGTGGTGTGGGGAGAGGATTGTCGGTATTGCGAGGCGCCGCTCTCCCTACCCTCCGCAGCCGAATCTTGGTTGGTGGCGGAGCCATAGACCAGACCCGCCGCTGGGGTCGGGAAGGCTAGTGCTTCGGAGTACTCGTTTTTCCTGGCCCCATAGCCTTCGCGCATCGGACAAGGGGGCGTCCATTGCGCAGGTTTAGTTGGAGGCCGTGGGGGAAGGTGCGCCATGTGTTCTGGTGCGCCTTACCTGGGAAGAAGAACCGGGAGGAGTATTCCTCTCCCGAGGAGGTTCCGCCATGGGGTGGCCGGCGCTGGTGGAACCGTGGCGAAAGCGTTCCCGTGGCCCTGCCAATATGCGACGAAGGTGGAACAGCATGGGGTTTTAGTCGGTGCGAATCCGACGAAACCCGTCCTTGCCCCCGCGAGGCGGGTATGCGCAGGCATTTCCCCTTGTTAAAAAAAAAAAACTACTTATAATCTCCTAAACTTTTACTCCCTGTAATCTGATATTTTTGTTACGTGTTTGTTGGTGTATAATAAAGTATATACATACATAATGTTAAAAACATAACGAATTTTAATCCAACTACTTTATACTGTTATTGTTACTAACAATATATATTTTGTTAAAGTACTTTTTCAACAAAATGCGAAACCTGTTTGCTTTAACAGTAATAATTTAAAAACCAATATCCGATAACGAGATCTTATTTTACTGAGTACATTTTAGATTAATTCAATTATATTATTAAGACTAGTCATTTTAGATTTCATTTTAGATTAATTCAATTATATTATTAAGAGTAGTATGGGCAATAAAGTTTCGCGAGAGGCAATCCCGGCAAGCGCAGTAAAACCAGCCATCGATAAATCATAGTACAGTAATTTTTTCAATAAAATTAGTGAGAAATGAGCACAGAGTCCACCTGATAGTAAGTGAATGCTACAGCCCACAGATATCTACATCTGTCCTCGATTAAGAATCAGAATTCTTTAAGAATTGGATTTGAAATAATACACTGGAATATTTCTTTGATTTGGATTCTAAAGGAGTATAAAAATTAGAAAAATAATTTCACAATAAGATAAACGAATTATAGTGAAATTAAGTCTTGTCTAGATATTAAGGTAATCGCAAAGTAGAAGAACAAAACAAACTTTTAATTGCAAAACTAGAAAGCCGGACTTAAACAAAATATTGTATTTGCTTGGTTCAGGCTCTTCGTCCAGTTCTTGTACTTTCAAAATTTGTCTTTACTTTTAATGAAATTAAAGTGACAAACAAACTTACAATACACCTACAGGTAGAAGCTAACAACTAAGGATGCTTTGTCACCCGTGAGGACTAAGATGGATTACTTCGTACCAGTAAAAAGGGTCTCCGTTTCTCTACACTCAACGTACGAAACACAGCAGCATTATTCGACAGTTTCACGCTTGGTATTCTGTGAACGCGTGGTGTTACCCCAGTACCACTGACGCTGCAGCTATGTGTACTCAGCAATTAGCGGAGCTTATAGTTAGCTGATACACTAAGATAGCTGTAGGCTAATTTTAATATTAGCTTTTCCTCTGCAAGCGATATACGAGCACTGTGATATACGAGTTATGAAGAAGGCTAATCTCGAAGCTTTTCTGTGTGCTAGAATTCTTTATGAAAATATCCGCAGTAAAAATAGCAATAGATCGGCCATATAATTTGAAGAATTAACAACGACTAGGGAAGATAAGTTCTCGAGTTTCAGTACCTATAGAATGAGTAACGAGCTGGTGAGACATGTAAAAAGTTGCTGGAAGCAGGTGGCTTAGGGCCGGGTTTCTGTGGCATGCCTTGGGGGGGCGGGGGTTAAGCTTGTGTTTAGCAATCGACTTGTAAAGTACTGTATACACACTTAGTTGTGAAAGTCTAGGACGGAGGTTTTTTCCGGGTCAGTAGCCTGACCTTAATGACTTTCATTAATTATTCTTGTAACCTTTATTCAATGAAAAAGATTCTATTCTATCCGACTGCTCCGTGGCGCAGGTGCTTAGCAATAAGTTGCAGCATTGAGGGCCGCGGGTTTGATACCCGTATGGAAGAAGTATTTGTAAGGCCTACAAATTATTGTTCCCGGTCCAGATATTTGCGCTTGTGTATTTTTTTATAGCATAACGGTGTCAAGCGAGCACACAGTCCAACTGATGGTAAATAGATGTTGTGGCCCATAGACATCTACATTTATCCTCGATTAAGAATCAAAACGTAAACGCGTTGTCACCCCTAAGGACTACTAAGATGGAATGCCTCCTTTCCAGTAAAAGGGGACTCTATCTCACCAAATGAAACACAGCTGCCTTAAGCTGATTGGTTTTATTGTAACTAAATATAAAATGCTACAAGTGGCGCCATCCAGTTTAATCTGTGTTCACTTACACCTTTTGTTCAAAAATAAAGTTCAGTCTGTTTCAAGCTACTATCTGTGCGTTTTATTATTTTACACAGGTATTCTGTAGGAGAGTGGTCTCACCCCGGTTGAGCCGACCCGTTCGTGCTGCAAATAGTTTAGCTGCGGCGTGGCTACCAATTGTAATTTATCCAACGATAAATTGATTTGATAACTGTAAATAGTAAAAAAGAAACAACTTATTCTTTCAATATTCTTTTTTTATTATTTACATTAAATACTAAAATGAATACTCGGAACGCCAAGACGCGCCAGGTGGAGAACCAACTCCAGCTTGCGCTCCAAGAACTTAACGTGTTCAAGGAGCAAAGTGAAGCTTAAAGAAATGGATAATAATGAAAAGGAAATACTCGTAGTAAGCATAATTGCCAAAAATACACAGTTGATACGTGATATGAAAGAAAGAGACCAAGCAAGCAGAGCGCGGAGAATATAAGGAAGGTCTCAGGTTTATTGCTGCATTGAAGTTACAGTTGAGTGAGGATAATAAGCAAATAGCACTATTTAAAATATACATAGATACATTACACCTTAAAGCCTTCCAGACACAAAGCCTGTTCTCTAAGCATGTGAAATGTATTAGTTCTAAAATATTACAGCAATCTGTAACAATAGATTTTAGATTTACAATAAGGATTAATTGCAGTAAAACTAAATTGAAGAAATATATTAAAGTTAATAAATACATGACGAAACTACAAAAATTTATAAAAACTAAGATCAATACCAAAAATATGTCCACGTGTGTAAAGAAAATCAATGCATTGTTATGTGACACGTAGACATCTACATTTATCCTCAATTAAGAATCAAAATGCAGATGACTTGTTACCCCTGAGGACTAACATGAAATCTCTTGTATCCAGTTAAAAAGTGTTTTCGGATCCCTACCCTCACCATACGAAACACAGTAGTATTAAACTGCTACTTTATGTTGGTATTCTGTTAATGCGTGGTCCTTCCTCGGTCGAGCAGGCATTCATGCTACAGCCATAATGTAACTACAGGCTGGCTCTAACACGTAAAAAACTAATTATGTTTTTAAACTTGCTCCACGATACAAGAGAAAATCCTAGTGGAAAGTTTTATAAAAAATAACTTTGTTTACGTGTAATTGTGTGCACAACTGCAAAGTGAAACTTCTTTACGATATATCATTCTTCTTTTTTATATTTTACGTAAGTGGGATAAATGATAGTATACTCATTTATCCCTGGTGGTGAAATGTATAATGAAAACCTGACTTTTATTTAAATACCATACTAAATTTCTCCACTACGTCGAAAAAGAAGTTTCACTTCTAAAATAAAAAAATTGTCTTCCGTAATGGGATAGAATAATGGAATTTCAATAAATTTGAAAACGTTATCAATAAACTAATTTAACAAAATCTTCACCTTAAAATTAATAACACCTAAATTTACACGTCGAGGGGATTAAATAGAAAAAATAAATTTCAATATGGCTTCGATATTTGGCAAGTCCCCTTTCACTAATGTCGTAAAATATTCATTAGACTGCGCGTCGGCACGAGATGCCATAGGACAGGAGAATCCCTCCCCGGTAATTCAATATTTCTCGTATTTCCCGATGAAACTCAACCGTCTGGAAAGCTTAGTGTAAGAGGCTAAGAGGTCTTCAATGTATCAAAGTATTGAACCGCATATCAGAGAACGAAATACTTCGCGTTATGAATTATTTCCTTTGTACTGATAATGATTTTTACTGCTCTTGTGTGTGTGTGAAATGCCAAAGAGTACTTTTTTGTAGGTTAAGGGTGACATAGGAGCACACAGTCCACCTGATGGTAAGTGGTTGCTGTATCCCATAGACATCTACATCTATCCGCGATTAAAAATCAAAGTGCAGATGCGGTGTCACCCGTGAGGACTAAGATGGAATATTCCGTTTCCAGTAAATAGTGTCTCCGATTGTCTACACTAACAATAAAGAACATAGCAGCATTGAGCCGCTATTTCACGCTGGCATTCTGTGAAAACGTGGCCCTCCCTCGGCCGAACCGACACATTGATACTACAAACCAATATATATATATATATATATATATATATATATATATATATATATATATATATATATATATATATATATATAGTATTTTATAGGATAACTTCTGATAGGGTTATGTAGGAACTACTTCAACGCGTTGCTACAGTGTGTGTTGTCAGACTCTACCACAATTAATTGAGTCAGGCGTTACTTTGCGGAAACCCATTATATTATATTATAAGATAAAATGATGACGTAAAAAAGAAATGATGAAAATCCTTCGATGGCATGAACCATCATTGTCACCACATATCTACACCATAAAGATACACCGTAACACCGTTGCTAATGCTACATGTATTTTACCTTTAAACTAGGTATTATCACATCATATTTATATAATTGGGATCTTAGCTCATTCATTTTCACATCCTTAAGACTTGACCGTGCAGTAGCGGTGCAGGAATACCCACTACCCCATATCGTCCCGTAGGTATCGTAACAAAACAGGAGACGGACAGCAGAGCCTTCCTAAAAAGGACTAAAAATAAAAAGCTGCCAATGCTACCCGCTTGCCAAGCGTGGCAGCTGTGGTGTGAAATATCACCCCTATGAAGCAATTTATGGGGGAGGCTTGTGTACAGCAGTGGATTTTTCAGGGGCTATCATTGTAACTAAATGGTCCTAAACATATTTTACTCCTCACACTTGCAGGTCTCTTTATGTTTTTCTTTACTGCCGAGCATGTGATAAATATGCACTTTGATTGCCTCACGGACAAATCATGGGTCGAACCGAAAACCACTCCTTGAGAGGAAGATCTCAAGAAATTCTCAGTAGTAATCCAAAATTAGGAAGTGGCCGGTGTTTCAGTCTGCGCCTCGAAAAGCCGTTAGCCTTGCGCTTAAACTATCTCCGGTCGTGGGGGGTTCCATCATGCCCACGCCACTTATAGGAGTCCAGGGACAGTAGTGTTTTACTCACTGAGCACTGTGTGAACCGAACATTCTGCTTTGAGCATTTACATTGCGGAATGTTCAGCGGTAGTAGTAGAGGCGAAAAGAGAACCCAAAAGATCGGCTTTCTCCTATGCTGCATGGGCCAGCGAGTCACCCCCCCCCCCCTGTGCAGAAATGGTAATGATGGCTTACAGAAGTTCCCTTGAGCAACCTTAGCAAGAGAACAGAATGCACGAGTTTCCGACGGAAGGCGGACTAATTTCTCGCCAAGTTTCTCAATGTGCTCCGACTTTGCCCTAGCGACAACTCTTCGGAAGGACCTGGAGGCAGAGTTGTATTTCATTTTGAGTGCGCTAGTATGCGGACCTTGGATCCCCGATGCGTCGGTGCAGGCCTTGTAATACTCTTGCTTTTACCGTGAAGTAATTTTGCAGTAACGACCAAACTATGGCTGGGGTCTGCCGCTAATAGGCACTACAGATGACTGTACTGCTCTGTTGGCTAGTCTCCGTTTAGACTGGATTACAGATTGCACACAAGCTGTGAGATGTACTACGAGCCCTTAGTCCTTGAGCTAGCCCGGCTATCGTAATTTAACTAAGTGTTATCATAAGTTGTACGACGTAGAGCCACGCTATAGCTACGTTATAGCTGTAGTATGGATGGATTGGGTTGATCAAGGAAGGACAACGTTGTCGCATAAAACTAGTCTGAAATAACAGCTCAACGCTGCTGTGTTTCGTATGGTTAGTGAAAAGAACTGGAGACACTTTTTACTGGAAGCGGAGTAATCCATCATATTCCCTAGGGGTGACGAAGAATTTGCGTTCTGATTGAAGGTCTATCACCCTTATTTTATAAATAAAGTCAAACAACATTTTAGTTCCGCACAAACTAATGAGACGGTATGACGTAAGATCGTTTACAATTTAACTGAGTAGAATGAATCCTAGGTTATAACAGAAAAATATTTCTGCATAAGGAAATATAAAGCAAAAAATGTACAAGACAGTGCGCTTCCTGTTCTGATTTTTTGTTCCGTTTTTTGCGTGAAAAGGAGCGAAAATAAATGTTGAAATACATTCTTATATTTGCTTTTATGAAATGAACTAACAGAAAACGTTAATAAGAAAATTATTTCAGTAAAACTTTAATATTTTTAATTACTTTATATGGTTGGCTTACTAACTTCTTCTCCGGTCTAAAGAACCGTTGAAACGTCAAAGATTTGAAAGAAATTACATTGGGCAAACGAAATTTTATTTTCTTGAATAAACCCAATTTCCTGGATTGTACCGCGTTTAAATAAACTTCATTCATTCATTACAGATTAAAAAAATATTCACTGCTGAACATCGTTCCTCCTTCATAGATTGTTCTCATAATTGATATTGCCATAGTTGCCAAGCTTGGCAGGTGTTTTTTTTATTATTTCAGTTTTGTGTTATGATGTGCTGCTGTTCTACACTTCGCCTGCCGGCTGCCCCTCGAGAACCTTTCTTCCCTATCGGTTACGGTCGTACTGGTAGGCGAAGTGTAAGGTGTTCCCCCACTAGATGTAGTGACGACCTGGTAAGTAATGCTTGATATAAATGGATGTAGGTCGCTCGGGACTGTGCTTAGTGGCATTTTTTAAGACTCAGCAGTGGACTTGTGAAGGGCTGTAATGATGATGATACTGCGACCCTATTTTAGTTTGCCTCTGTCGCGTCTTACAATACCTTTGTTCTGATATGGGCTAGTGGGTTCTCTAAGGTCTTTATTGCGTAGTAACTTATACCTATTTTAAAGTATTTTTAATTCCCGACGATTCATCGCAATGAAATTGAAAACATTATCAGTTTTTATGTCCAGTCACTTTAACATTCCTACTGCCTTTTAGTACTTAGTAAAAATATATATTATTCTTTGCTTTCAAATTGTATTAAATTTTATATAGGAAATTTGAAGATACTCGTAACCTGTTCATCGCATACTCAGTATCTACTCAGTATTATTCAGATTGCCTCACATCTGGCTGTGCATTGTGGAAGAGAGTTTTACAAGAGAGAAGAGAGCTGAGAAGAGATGGCGTGTTAAAAACATATTCATCATATTTATGTTGAACGAAAAAGTATGTCTATACCGTTGTTTAAATGTGAACCATTTTGTTCACGTCGTTTTTAATTTGTGTTATTGATGACGAGTCGAATGTCGGCCATTACAAGCTCGGCAAATTGAATTACTGGGATTTAGCAAAAGGCTGTGTCCATTTGTATTTTAATTTCGTTTTTAAACAACTTTCGAACGAAACACACTGTAACACTTAACGGAATTTATTGTTTTTGTCAAATAAAATCAACATTTTACTTAATAGTCCGATCTCGTTTGTATTGCAAACGTTTTTTTTAAATAAACTGAAGTGATATATGAGCTTACCGTTTAGTTGATGTTAAAGTGAAGGATACTGTAATCAAATTCAAACAAAAAAGCCTACAGGTGCGTGTTTAGATCTAAGGACAAGGATAGAATGCATCACATGCGGTAGAAAAAAATAGGGTGGTTCGTATCCAGACAGACTCCAAGGCAAAATCCTACCACCCAGTAAAAGTATTTAAATTTGTATCGAAAAATAGTGTCATTAAAATGATTTATTGCTTGGAGAGTAAGATATTTAATATGTATATTTAATATGTATGACTCGCTATACCCTTCGCACCGGGACACAGCTGTGAACATACTGCTATCTGGCGGTACAAATATCGGAATCAGAGTCGCGTTCAAGTTAGTCACTACACCATCGTCCTCAAATTACTGAAGTAATGTATTTACGGTAATATTGTCCTCCAGACCGAATTTTCAAGGAAATCTCTCGGCGCTACTTTGAGAACGCTGAGACACATCCCAACCCGCTAGTGGTAAACGCGGCTACCTACGCTCCAACTCCGAACGCCTCCGGAGACCCGTAACGTTTCAATAGAAGTTCCGCTAGATTCCGATGACACAAATGTCGCCGGCCCGTCACACATAGACACTACACGCTCACCTAGTGCTACAAACACCGATAGGACAACGGATGGGACACAGCGATTCCGCAGACGGGCGTGCTTCACACCCCTCCACACCGCGTACACACCGTACACCCACGTCTCTAGGCGGTTCTCATCGCCCCGAACATCGAACGATAAGGGCTGCCTATTCGGACGGCCGTTACATAACTGATATACGGGCACTGTACAATGTCATAGGAGTCGTGGTTACGCAAGAAACGATACGAAATGATTTAAATTCACATTTTTCAACAGCGTCAACGTCATCGGAAACCAGTCAGACCGAATTCCGGTCACGGCAGCCAGTCTCAGACAGGATTGTAGTACTCGAGTGTATGCACAAGCACAGGTGCACTCTTAATTCCTCCACTCTCATAGTCCGATGGGACGGTAATTCGATACTGGAGAGAGATCAAGCGTAGGAGCAACGGATTTACATTCTTTCCGAGGCACGGGGTTTTGCTCGATAAGTTCCTGACTCCGGGCTGTTACTGAGATTTTTTTGAAGAACAACCTAATAACCAATTTTGTCCCGACACGGTATTCGAACCTAGAACCTCATGACGTCCGCCTTAACAACCACTAGATTAACGAGGTAGTATTTACCTGTAAGCTGCAAATGAGGGCCATTTAAACGCACGATCACGGTAACGCATGAAAGTCTCGCAGGCAGGATATTATCCCTTATGAGGAATCATATTACCCTTTTAACCTGCAATTGGGTGAGTCATTCCCTTTTATGAGCGAAACTTGACCGTTAGAAATGTTATGAGTATAAATCCCTCGATTGCGTGTGTTGCTGGCGTTTAAGGGATGTATAAAGTATTATATTAAACCGTTATTAAACGATTTAGTTTGCAATTTTGTAAGTAAAGTAATATTACGTAATGAAAAGGAAGCTTTTTGTTAAAGCTCAAAAACTTGTATAGTTTTTTCCCATTTTTTTCTTAATGGACAAGTCCAAAGGTTGAAGCAATTAAAAACCCGACTACGCAAAAAGTTTACTAAAAAGAGAAAGGTTTCATATCCTATGCCACTTCTTCAACAAAGAAGATTCTAGCAACACCTCTTATGTTATCCATATCCATATCCATCAAGCCATTCAGGCTAAAGAAGTGTCAAAGCAATAAACGTTTTCACGCATACACTCGAAAGACATTACCTTCCTTCAGGAGCAGTCGGTTAAAAAGCAGAGACCGACTTCCGATACTTGGGATCGACCAGATACCCTTTTTTACAGAATAAGAGTGACAAACGATGTCCTCGTTTCACCTAAAGATAAATGAGTGCTGTTTATACATAGTCATGTTTATGCAGATGCGTTGATGGGGATGACCCCTGAGGACTGAGATGGAATGCCTCGTTTTCTGTAAAAAAGATCTTCGGTTCTCTACACTCACCATACGAATCAAAGCAAGATGAAGCTGGTATTCTGTGAGAGCAATTTTTTTTATTGAAGAAGGGTGACGAACGTTCGTTCTACACAAAATTAGTTTTATTAAATTCGTGTAAACATAAGAAACAAACTTTTATGAAGTCGAGGTTTTTTTTTATACACTATATCTAAAATCCTATTTCAGAATGTGATTTTTTTTCTTATTTTTATATTACTTTTTATTAAAAATAAATATTTTATACAGAATAAAGAATAAAAAATTTTAAGTGTCCTAGAAACGATCTCATTCTAAGTAATTTAATGTAGCGCCGTCTCTACGATTGTACCGCGCTCTACTATTTTCATAATTATTTTAATGACACTTTAATTAAAATGAAGACATCAAGCGCGTCTCTTTTTGCGGCCAACGATGAAGGCATCGCTATTATATCCTCGTTATAGTTTTGCTTTTCACGCAGATATCTTTTAATGTAATATATGTATATTTCTCGGAAAAGCTTTAAATACATAATATGTTATTATAAGTTACTGCTAATATAGTGTGACTTTTCCCGGGTATAAAGTTTTTTTACGAGCCTGACGCTACGGCTGATGGATTACGGTCTAGCTACCGGATGGCGTAAAACCTTTTATAATATTTTTAAAGGAATGAGTGAAAAATCACACACAGTCCACATGATGGTAAGTGGGTGCTGTGGCCCATAGAAATCTTTGATTAAGAATCAAAACGTTGTCCGTTTTGATTCTTGAGAACGTTGTCCGTTTTGATTCCCGTAAGAACCACAATTGAATGTTTCGTTTCCAGTGAAAAGGGTCTTCGGTTCTTTACACTCATCATGGAAACACAGCAGTATCAAGCTGCAATTTTACGCTGGTATTCTGTGGGAGCGTGGTTCTGCACCATGAGCTGCAGCATGATTCTAACACATAAAATATATAGATTTTATCTTACAATGTCACCTCATCCTGTGGTTGTCGTAAGAGAGTATAGGATATGACCGAAAAACCTACCGGTTTCCGATAGATAGTGAAATAACCTACTCGTTCACGCCAGACCAATTGCTTTTAAGACAGGAGTGGATAGGCACGTTGATGGCTAATGTGTTAACCATCTGATCCTTCTACTTAACATCGGTTGGGTTGGTCAAACACTGGCCTATTAAAAATAAAAACGGACGATACGAGTATGTTACTATTTGTAATGAAATTGCTAACGCTACGTGGCGGGCTCAGCCGGCACATAATGTTATGCGAGAGATAATCAAAGGACTCACCTCACACGCAGAATCAGAATTACAGTTTAATTTGTTTTGGTGTGAAGAAATATTTGAAAATTCTCTAAAAATAAATGTTGAAATGAAAAGCACTGGAAAAGAAGATTTTTTTTTAAATAGAATAAATCGATAAAGATTTAGGGTTAAATGCGACTAGCCAAAAACCGTACATTGGCAGAAAAAATTTTCGTGTTGTGTTTTGGCGGTTTCCGATTTAAATGTATATAAATACGTTACGTAAAAATACACTTTAATAACCGAAAAATATACTTGATAGAGCTCTAGACTAGAGCCTAGAATCGAGTTTGTCCGATCAAATTCATTCTCTATCCGTAAAAAATAGATATTGCATCTTTTTTTATTCTTTAAACTTTTATTATAGTAGTACGCAGAATTTTATTTAATTTGTAAACACAATACAGTTTATAGTTGTGGAGATAAAAGTTTCTTAAAATTAAATGAGGAAGTACTAAACAGTAAGCCAAAACATGTGTTTATGAAGTACATGAGAATGAGTTACATCTACTAAAGTTATAAATAATTTAATAAACAGTGGTTTTGAATTCACCCGAACCTTTTGCGTCTCGTTTCTAGGGTAACCATGTTAAATTTTAGCAGCCGATTTCTGTAGGAGGCCAACTTATGATGGTAACCATGACGAAAAGAGAGATATCTCAAGAATCTTTTTTGAATTTATTATGCGGATCAATTTCATCTGCCCAGTTCTGACATCATACAGTGCGGCGCGATTCTATATTCATCCCATCTACATTATCCCGATCATTAGCTCTTACCACCGTGCGTTTTATTAGTTATAAATTTACTGCCATTGTTGTGTGTGTAAGATTTTTTTCACCGACATGACTGAATGAATTTTAAGAATAGAACCAACTCGTTTCTAAAAGGCCAGCAACGCACCAGCAATTTTTTTCTTAATTAACGTCACGTTAGAAGAAAGAACGAGGAAAACTGCCTCCTTGGTCTAGTGGTTGTAGTAGTGCGACGGCTGATCATGAGTTCCTGAGTTCGAATCCCGGGTTGGGCCAACAAAATCAATTATTGAGTTTTTCCGTGAAGAAATTCCCAGTAGCTGCCCGGAGTCAGGAAGTTGGCGGTGTCTCATCCCCGTGCCTCGGAAAGCACGTAAAGCCGTTGGTCCTGCGCCTGATCTCTCTCCGGTCGTGTCGGTTTACCGTACCATCGGATTATGAGAGTGAGGGAATAGAGAGTGCACCTGTGTTTGCGCGTACACTTGGGCACTATAATCCTGTCCGGCGCTGATGGCTAGCCTCTGTTGAGACAGGCCGCCAAGGCCGAAATTCGGTCTGGAGGACATTATTATATAAGGATAAACATTCAGACCCAGAACAATCATTTCCCATACAAATATTTCTTTTGTGCGGGATTCAAACTCGCGGCTCTTAGCACCGCAATATAATATTAACGTTACGGAGCCGTCAAAATCTTTTGGTTTTACGAAATTCATGGGTAGCGTTGAGATGTAAGCAATAGGTATAAGCACATAACATGTAAACATATGCACTGTGTGACTTAATTGTACCTATTTAAGCATTGACTATTAAGAATAAAGTCAGTTTTCACTCAGCAGTCTTGGCTTTAATTTCATCACATTACAGCGTTGATCACTTACCATCAGGCAATCCTCAAGTCCATTCTGCAGTATATTACGGTTTTAGCACGAATGGGTTGGTTCGATTGGGAAAGAACCATGCTGTCACAGAATACTACTGTTGTGTTTCGTGTGGTGAGTGTAGAGAACCGGAAACCCTGAAAACGAGGTATTCCATCTTAGTCATTTAGGGTGGCAAGGCATCAGCATTTTAATTCTTAATCAAGTATAAATGAAGATGTCTATGGACCACAGCATCCGCTTACCATCAGTTGAACTATGTGCTCATTTACCACCCTTATTATACCTGCGAGTGAGTTATAATAAAATAATGTGCCTTTGCTTAGTGACTGATAGTACATCGTTTTCTTTACGTTAAACAATACAGTGAAAACTTAATTTTTTTCTCTCGTTATATACGAATTCAAGACGAAAAAGTTTAAAATCGTTCGAACAAACACATGATCGTGAACAATAGTTATATGAACGCACTCAAAATGTAGAGATATATTGAAATTTGAATTGTCAAATAAAAATCCAACTATTTTATGTGGAAATTCCTACGCATATCCGTCTCACAGAGGGCAAGACGAGTTAGTTTCTTTATTTAAAACTTCATGGTGTCCCTTCGCCGCATATACACTGTGCCACAGGAACGCAATGGCACACATCCACGGCCACAAAACAAACAAATATGTTGTATGTAGAATGTATTTGATCTCAGTCGAACAAGTTGTTCAGAAGTTACACGATCACTAACAGATGCACCTATGGTTATGTTACTTTCGAAGTACATATTAAATATCAACTCAGACATTATAATGTATTAGAATGAGCCGTGGTAGCTCAGTGGTTAACGCGATCCCCGCCGGCACCAATGAAATTGTTAATTGCAATTTTAAGTGCTGATTTACCACGTGCTCGGCGGTGAAGGAAAACATCGTGAGGAAACCTGCATGTCTAAGGAATATGAAAAAAAAATATTTCGAAGACATGTGAAGTTCGTCAACACGCATTTGGGCAGCGGGCGGACACTTCCTTGCCCTAAACCCTCTCAGAAATGAGGGGAGGCCTGAGCCCAGCAGTGGGACGTATATAGGCTGTAACTTTACTTTATAACTTTAGAATGTATCGGATCAGCTAGTCAGCCTATACAGACATTGTACTATGTAATTAATAAACTAAGAAATGTGTATAAAATAACATTATACTCGTACTCTAGTATTTTTTAAATTTATTTAAGGACCAGTAAATAACTTCAGCAGAGGCTTAATAACTAATCTTAATCCTAAAATTTGAATTTAGTGAAGCCAACACTACCAGCCTCAGATAATAATTTATAGGATAAATTACAAAAGTGAGAGATGTGAAGGAGGACTTTCTACATAATATGCAATATTACTAAATGACATTAGTTGGAATTACTTAAGCAGATCAGCAATATTGAACTATTTAAAACACTACAATCTAGTACAAACAACTAAACAAAAATAAAACTGTTCACATTTTGTTTTGATTTCAAACAATTATATAATTTAAATTATGTTTTGATAGAATTAATTAAAGAAAATGCCAAATATACGAAATCAACTATTAAGTAGTATCAGCGACGATAAATTGAAGACATTTATATAATAATAATGTCCTCCAGTCCAAATTTCGGTCAGTCAGCCACAAAGGAGACTTGCCACCTGCGCAGGACAAAACCATAGTGCCTGCGTGTATGCGCAAGCAAAAATGTTCTCACTGTTCACTCAATCACATAGTCTGCTAGGACGGTAATTCGACACGACCGAAGGCAATCAGGCGCAGGAACAACGGCGTTACGTGTTTACCAAGGCACGGGGAGGGGGGGGGGGACAGCGTTTATTTCTTGACTCCGAGATACTAATGAGAATTTCTTGACAGAAAACTAAATATCTGTTTTTTTTTGTGGTTTGACCCGGGATTCGAACCCAGTACCTTCTGATCAGAAACCACGTTTAAGGGCACTCCACTAACGAGGCAGTCATACATTATGTATAAATGAAACTCAATGTTATAAGCAATTACAAAATAAATGAGTAATGGTTACTTACGTTATTAATGTACCTTTATCTCGATTATTTATAAAATGTATTGGTACGTAAAATACTTTGTGTGTGTTTAGCAATTTCTTAACATCAGACAAAATCTTACGAGCGTAAAGTCGAGGTAAACGAAGCAGAAATCCATTTATGACACCTCGATCACATGAGACCTCCCCAACGCCCCCAATAAAACCTATTTGAGCTCGTAACCACTCCGCCAGGTAACGAAGATCCCACGTGTATTATCGCGTTCTCTTGTCGGATTCCGAATGTGTACACGTCTGTGCACCTTCTAGGTGAGGTGCGAGGTCAAAGTAATCTGGTCGTAGAATACTCAACTCGACTCGGGGGATTTCACGGCCAATGCTACGCTTGCGGGAGCCGGAGATGCGCACTATTGGATCCTCTGATCTAATGAATTGAGAAATGAATGTTGACTTATACTTATTATCTTCAAAACCTATCGCCGCATAAAAATAACAATTCAAAATAGAAAATACTAGAATTCATTTAAAGTATCATGCAATAGCAGTCATACTATTTATTGCTTCTATATTGTTATTATAATTGCTATCAGTGCAGTTAACGTAAAATATTTATAATTAAAAAAACACATGAAATTAATTAATTTGTGGTCGTGGGGTTCAATAATGTAAAATAAAGTTAAAAAGGTAAAATTTGGTATTTTTGGGATAATATTTTTGCAGTTGTTTTTCTGAATGGCCATTAGTTTATTCAAGTCACATTTTAAGATTTTTAAGGTTATCCAGTAATTAGCGGGCATCCGATACACACTTAAGGTCCGTTTACTTATGTATTTTTTTTAAATTATTTCATTTCGTAATGGTTTTGTATGAAATAAGAAGCGACAATATTTGTTTTCATAAAGGAAATAATGATTTAGTAGGAAATCAAAAAATATTATCGGATGCGTTCTAAATCATGCAGTATAATAAAGGTTATATCATCAGCATCATTATTACAGCTCTCAACCGTTCCCCCGCTGAAGATACGTCTCCCTAAAAATACCACAAAACACGGTCTAAAGTTTGTTGTAATAATGCATGTCTTACTACACTTGTCTTACCGGCACAAGACTGCCTCTAGAAAACATTTCTTCTCCAAAAAAATGAATACATAGAAAATATATAAAATTATATTTGCATGTTAAAATAAATACAATAACTACATACTTTTAATGTTTTACAGATGATTTATAAGCGTGGATTCCTGTGTGAGTTTTTTTATTAATTAATAATCATCTTTATTCAGGCAAATTACACCCATATCCAGTAAAATCAAAGAATTTAAAATCAGTCTCCAAAATTAAGCAATAAGTAAATAAATGTCAATACAAAATAACAATTTTAAAATAATAAATCTAGTCAATGTAAATAGGCAGTAATGTCAGTATATAAAATAATATATTGAAATAAAATTAAAATTAATAAATAAATAACAGAATTACACACATTTATCAGTCAGGAGACGAGATCAATAATTAAAACTTTCTCTGTGGCAACTGTGCTACAATAAATGAATTTAAAATCAATCTCCACAAGTATAGCAATACAATACATAAATCAATGTCAACAAAATAACAATTTTAAAACAAAAAATCCAATCAATTTCAATATGCAGTAATGTCATTATATAAAATAATCTAATCAAATAAAATAAAGTTGATACATAAATAACAGAATTGAAACACACTTTTATCAGTCAGGAGACGAGATCAATCAAAACTTTCTCAAAGGCAACCGTTCTGCGACATGTCTGTCGCAGCAATGCCGGATAATATAACAGTCTTACCTTCCCGAGATCATCGCCAAGACAGTGTTGGAGCTGGCCCGCACTCTTCGCACCAGGGACGCGGCCCGCTTGCGCATGGTGGCATTGAAGCAATCGGTGCGCGCATCCGCGAACATACCAGAGGCACTACAAAATCGAGGCAACCCCATCACCGCCCTAAACGCATTATTGTATTGGACGCGGAGGACGCTGTAACTCTTCCTACTGTAATTAGCCCATAAGCTGCTCGAGTAGAGCGATGTACAGAACGCTCGGAAGAGTGTAACCTTAACCTCCTTTGAACACCGCGCAAACCTACGAGCGATCATGTTAGCTCTGACAGACAGCGCCCTCCGTTCCCGATCCATATCAGCGTGATCCTTCAGGTCGACGGTGAGTAAATGCCCCAGATATTGAAACTGTTTAACCCTTTCCAGGGGTACACCATTTAATTTTATTTGAGGTATACTATCAGGACATTTCGTACCAGCGGCCTCAAAGACCGTGTATTGACTCTTCCTGACATTATAAAATAATCCGTGGCCACATGTATATTCCTCGCATATCCGTATCAGCTTCCTCAGGCCGCAGACCGACGCACTCAGCAGTACCATGTCGTCTGCATAACTCAGATTATTGACACAAACACCGTCAATGTGGCAGCCGACATGCTGACTGCTAAGCGCTACGATCAGCCCTTTGATATAAAGATTAAATAGGGTTGGTGATGTTAAGACACCCTGCCTGACTCCACATTCAAGCCGATACGGATCCGACATTACCCCCGCCCACCTGACACTATTGGCCTGGTTTGCGTACCAGTACTGGAGCATGCTGATAAGTTCTTGTGGCAAGCCTATGCTTTGCAGCTTGTCCCATAGCAGGTTATATGCCACCAGGTCAAATGCCTTGGATAGCCTCGACCTATCCAAGCACGCGTACACGGGCGTTCTGCGATTAGTGTAGTATTTGACGGTTTGCTTTAGACACAATATGGCACTTTCAGTGGATAACCGTGGACGAAATCCGAACTGGTTATCATGGAGCATTACATGTTTATTCAACTGTGTATTAAGCAAACCGTCAAACACCTTTGCAATTACAGTGGCAAGAGAAATAGGCCGATAGTTACACTTGTCAGTCAAGTCACCCGTTTTGTTCTTCACTATAGGTACCACCACGGTTTTCATAAAATCCGCGGGCAGGTAGGAATGGCTCACAGATAGAGAGTAGAACATAGCCAAGACCCTAGCTAGGTGAGGTCCAGCATGTTGCAAGTGCTCAACACTAAGTCCATCATGTCCCGGGGACTTGCCTCCTGACATATCTCCTATAACTTTTACTACGCTTTTAGCCAGGAAACTAATCCCCACTGTTTGTGTGTCCAGGTCAGTGCTGAACACTTCCACTACCGGATCCAACAGAGACTTTACAGAAAAATGGCTCTTGAAAAGATTTGCAATATCCTTGGGATTGTTCATGCCATCGACGCACCCAGGAAGGCCAGGCCGTATATTTATTTTACTGGTGGACTTCCAGAAGCCGCGAAAATCTCCTTTGCTATGTTTCACAGCAAGAGCGTCCATCTTTATTTGGTCTTGATGATTTTGGCACCATTTTAATCGGGACTTGAACACTCTTCTGCTATTACATATTTCTTTGTAAAGAAAACCTGACCTGGGTCTACCACACAATACCCAGTCATTGAATTTAGATCTGGCCTCTCTGTGAGCCTCACTGATGTGTTTGTTCCACCCAGCTATGCGCGGGCCACCCCCGTCCCTCCTCGCGCCTTCCCGACTCGCCAAAGTCGCCGCGCCTTGGAGAGCGGTCGCAATGTCAGAGTAAAGCTTATCCAGAACATATCTGTGGCCACGGTCATTACAAAATCTGTCAGCACAGTTTGCACACTCCGAAGGAAAGTCTACCAATTTTAGCCTATTATGACACTCTTTAGCATACACTGTGATTTGTTCCGCACTCTTTACACCCCATACTACGTCTTTGTTAAATTTGATTATGCTCGCAGAGATCTTAGGGTTTATTAAATTTAAATTACACTTAATTATAAGTGGGAAATGGTCTGACCAAAGAGTGTCATACTTGACATCTACCCCGACGACAGCCTGCTTCGCCGCGAGAGTTGTGACACAGTGATCCAGCCAACTGCTGGTCCCGTGGACGTCACTAATAAAAGTAAAAGTACTAGATTCCAGCCCTAGCATATCTACATCTATACATGACCATAATTGGTCATTACAAATACTAACAAGTTCACTGTGAAACAACTCACCCGGGTCCGCATTTAAGTCGCCTAAGATAAACACAGATTCAATTCCATATTCGTCAATAATAGCGCTTACCGCACTCAAACAGTCTGTAAATTCCTGTAAATTGTCGACAGAGTTTGTCGGCAAGTATACACTCACCACAACTATGGGTCTATCATTTGTTATAATTTTAACTGCACAAATACGTGAATTTTCACAATTTAACACTGTCACCTGCTGAAATGCGCTATATCGCCATAACAACGCGACGCCGCCATAGGGGCGCCCACGCAGGATGCCAGCAGACGTATCGACTGCTGATGTCGCCACATAACCAAAACCGCTATCGATCGTGCCAATAAAGGGTATATCATGATTCATAATCCAAGTTTCCTGAAGACATATCACGTCACTCGTATGACATAAGTCTCTGACGTCATTGATGGAGCGTTTCACTTTCTTACAGTTAAATGTAGCAAATCGATAGGGGCGACTATCCATTATTTGGTTTGACTATGCCGTCAGCGCCAATAGGGCGCGCACCGTTCTTATTCCTGTGTTTGAAACTCACAAAACGTCGAAATATGACACCTTCAAGCCATAGAGTTTCATCCATATATTTTGGCAGATTGAGACCTCTTATATTGAAAATTTGTAAGCTTTGTGCCCTCTATCATATTTCATATTTATTCTTTCTAGTGACGCGGTTTCCTGAGTTTTATTATAAATATGTTTTATTATGTCGCTTTCCGTTGGAGAGTTATGCACATTCGTAATAAACTTAATAAGTTTCTTATCTGCTGCCCGGAATGAGCACTGTAAATCTCTGGCTACACCAGCTTTGCCGACATAACGATACTTTCTTGATTTTTTGTGATTTGTCAGAGTTTCACGCACGATGATCAGCTGCTCTGATTGACTATGTTCTTTTACGCACACAAAACCTGCCTTATCAGTAGCGGTCAGCTGGTTCACAACCTCAGTAGCAGAGCTCGGTAAGTCTGACGTCACCGTAACACTTGCGCTTGCCTTCCGACACAGCTGCGGCAGCGACGGCGAGCACTCAGGACCCGCATTACAGCTGACGCCCGTTTGTTTATCTTGCGTTACCCTCACATCTCTAAGCTCTGACATGGGAGGTATTAAACCCGTAGTATCATTTATGTTGTTTACTGTATAATCATGTGAAAGACCCATAGGGCCACTGTCTAGAAAAGCACCTGTTTTACTATTGATTTTAAACGCCGACGCCGGTGGCGGCAGTGGGTCGTTTTGTAAGCGAAGAATTGACGACTTAAGTTTGTCAACGCTATCTTGGGTAGCATACGTAGACTTTATTTCTTCAATTTCGGCTTTCAAAGTTAACATGTCCTTTAATAATTTTGAACAGTCTAAGTGATCTATCAAAATCGGCGGCAGTTTGTCAAGCTGTCTAGCCACAAAAATTGGAATAATATCGGGTTCCGTAGATTTAAATAGATTTATAATGTCCACTGCATCGCGCTCCTCTTTACATTTGTTTTTTCGCAATATTTTTCTGATACCCGTTGGGATGGACTCAAATAAAAGTTTCTTAGAGTTTCTGATTTCATCACTTGTAAATGTCGATGTACAAATACGCACTAATGATTCTTCGTCTATGATAGACACTTTGTTTTGTATGTATGATAATAGTTCATCGATCACAATGTTACACACGTTGCACTTAAGAACGTTCGTCATTATTATAATTCGCGAGCCAACGCTATGAATAACAAAACACGCCCGACGCTGGTGGGTGCGCGCGCGCGACTCGTTTTATTGTAAGTTTTTAAGTAATTGCCTGTCATTTGTTAGGAACTAGCAACTTCATCCGCGTATAATTTTAACAAAAAATACCTGTAGATATACAGTAATAGTGACCTTTGATTAAGTGGTTCAACCATTAAGAATCAACTTTAAATTTAGTTTTTAATTTGCAATTATCCCTAACTTATAGATATAGGGAAAAGGTTTCAAATAAAACCTGAAGTACTATTAGTTTTGTGTGAAAAATATCTTGTCACCTTATCATTTAATACTCAATAGTATGAACTGAGAATTTATTGACAGAAAAACCCAATAAATTATTCAAAATAAATCGACCCGGGATTCGATCCTGAGACCTTATAATCAGCGTCACTGGACCAGCGGGGCAGTCAATATATTGTTATGCAAGATTAAATACACTATTATTTTTGTATCTAAACAGAATAGGTTTCGTGTTCTCATCATAGTAGGATAAAGTTCTATAACTAAACATGATGCGTGTTCGGAAATGCAGCTCGAATGTCGCGGCGGACGGACGATGTACTCAGGACATCCGCGTACCTGACGCCTAAAGGATAAGAAAAAAAAGAGGATTACCTGGATAAACTGTATGAGAAATAAAATTATAATTTATTCATTTTTGATTAATTACGATCTATCGGAGTCCACCGCTGAATATAGATATTTCCGTATATTGCTTCTCAAGAGGGATCATGTGTTATAAATACATTTAAAATCAACTTTTAAAAATGACTAAAATTATTGGTTACATGCATCTGTTACTAAAGGCAACGCTCTAATCAATTGATGATTACACTAATGGATGGATAATTTAAAAATCTATATTATTCACGTTTTGTTTAATTTCCTAAGTTTGCTTTTCCTTTTTAATTGAAATAATTCCGAAAATTTGAGCGTTTTTCTCACGCGATATACTGTAGCGAGAGCGCGTCGTTCGCTAGGAGTAGAGCCTTTACAAAAGTAAACAACCTGATAAGAAATTTATCATCAAGTACCAGTTCATTCTATGTTTGTTTCCGGTCTAAAGATATGGAGAGTTAGTAAAAATAACATATATGTGTAACTACACTTACCTACCTATGTAACTAGTACACTTAGTATAGTACCTATATAAATGAATTGTAGTCAGTGACGATCGGGCCGGCACTGTTGGTGTTGTTACACGCGAATAAAATGTAATTAAACGCTATCTCTTACAAGGACTTATTTCATTTCTCAACACACTACACAGACATTAGTTAAATATGGGATGTCCTCACAGGTGACAGTGGTCAGGTCTTTAGTTTCGTGTTGGTAACAGATGCCTATGGGATGCAATAGTCTTTGTACCATCTGGTAATCTGTAAGCTCATTTCTATTTTATGAACACACAACACACAAAACCTATAATAAATCACAATAACCATATCTTAATTGTTCTAATTAAATATTGTTTTAATTGCACAATGATTTTTTTTAAATTTACTTACTTATTTATTTATTTAATCTGTGAACATGTTCAAAATCGTTTTCGTAATTACAACGGATTTCACAAACCACAAATCCTCACAAAAGAACAGCGATTCCTACCAAAGATAATTCACGAGGCTATTGAAATTAAAAAAAAAACATCGTTATATCAATAGTGATGGATGGATGAGTTCCATTTGCTTAGGAGCCTATATTTAATAAAATTAAATCTAAACCCAACCGTACCACTACAAGACTTCAAGGTACTGTAAGCTCGTTTTGAGTAGATCGAACCAAAAATTAATATTCAAAAGCTGAACGTCAAACACATCAGTACCTTGTGCCACCATGGGTGCTGTAAAGCACCCGAAATGTAGGAAATTAAAAATAAGTTAAACAAGTTAAATTAAAAGTGATAAAATCTGTAAAATTAACTTTATTCAATTATTTGGACTGCATATTGCCTCATTATTCACAATACAATTGGTAATTTATTGCAATCGTATTTTCAAATTTAGGCTTAATCCAAAACCGATTATCTCTAAACCACGATTACAAAATTTAATATCAATTTGAAAACTAATCATGACGAGTCTGAGGTCCGTTGT